>CM028138.1:87772500-88257500 GCA_016271365.2 Neoceratodus forsteri
AGACACTTAAAGAGTTGCTGACTTCTCTGGGAAAACTTTGGTAAGTATTTTAGATGCAGTCTGCTTGTATTTCATAAATCTTCCATAGGTTCTTTCTTCCTCATATTTATTGCAAAGGATAGTGGCTCTAACACAGGATCTCTATCCTTTGAGTTCATTTGTCCCAGCAACTCATTCTTCACTTTATGTCATAATCCTCTGTTGTGATGTCATAGACTGTTGCCATGGGAATAACTGTGATGTCACAAACAGAGCATGAATAAGTGATAGGAGCTGATGAACTCTTAAGGAACAGAGATCCTGTTTTCATGAATATGACCTCAGTAATAAATAACAGAAAGAATAAATATGGAGCTAATGTGAAATACAAGCTGAACTGTGCCTAATATTATGTTTTTCAAAATTCTTCTGGAGGCTCTTTAAGACGCTGGTTACAGAAAGCAAAGAGCAGCCAGTAGGCATCTGCATTTTGATAGTTCCCATTCCCAGTTCTTATGCATCTGAAGGAACTGCTTGCAAGACTCAAAATTTGAAAAACAAGCATCCGAGTTGTTGGAACGATTCAGAGAGGCTGCAAGGAGCTGTTATTACTAGAATCTTTGGAAATGTGTGCAGAATTGAGAGGGAATTACTTAGACTGAAACAGAGGTCAAACAATGACTTCTGGGGTGGGGTGGGAGGGTGACTAGGCAGCCGAGTAGAGCAGACATGTTTGCTTCAGCTCCAGAGAAGGGCTAATTTATTGACTTAAAATTGTGCTAATTTTCGATCTTTCTTAGTTGAATTTGTTATAATCTGAACTGGTACTACTTGGTTTCTGACAAAATGGGTTGCTAAAAAGGTTCTGCTCCTCAACCGTATTTCTTTAAGCCCAGGAGCTCCCAATCCTGTATGAGCAAGCAGGCTGCAGAACAACTGCCACAGCAGCAGTCACACCTGCAAGAAGTGACTTTAGCCACTGTTAATCATACAGTTTCCCAACTCTGTCACACAGTCAGCAACATGGATAAAAAGTTGGATAGACTTATGGGGGAAAGTAGCCACCCTTGAACATAGAGTAGGCACGGTACAGACACCACTAAAAAGGCAGATACCAATGTAGGGAAAGCCCGATATGCTGCGACTAAACTTATTTAACAGAATCAACTTTTACAGCAGTGACTTGAGGCAGTGCAAAATATGTCCCAAGCTTGTCCTCTATGATTGGTAGGCCTCCCAGAGGGTGCAGAGGGTGACGGTCTTATTCAGTTTATTGAAACATGGTTTGGCAAGGCTATGAATATCACAAAGCCACTCCGTTTTTAAGAAGTTTATTGAATAACTCCACGCAACAGTGTCACAGAGCTTAAGAACTTTACTGGTGGTGGGAACCAGGGTCAGTAGGAAGGACATTATTTTAAAAGCAGCTCACCAACACAAGGTGCAACGTGGGAAGACGGGAAAGTTATGATTTACCTGGACCTGTCTTACAGCACGAGGATATGATGCAAACAATTAGATCCCATTAGAAGGTACCTGGGAGAATTAAAAGTGCACCACCAAATGCTTCTACCAGCCAAACTATTGGTAAATGAGGAAGTCCACATGTATATTTTCTCCAACCCTAAAGATGCTGCAAAGTTTGTCACTAAAAAGCAACAGGAGAAGAGAAAGAGTCTTTAGGTTGGAGCAATGGGATCCAAAGAAAATGACTGAACTTTGCCATTATTACTTTCAATTTGGTGATGTAAGTATTGTGGGTTGGGGGATGTGGAAGATCTTTGGAGGGGCCAGCTATGACTTTGTGTCTAGAATTTAGTTCATGTGGATTAATATTACATTATTTTTTGAACTGTGCCACATGGTAAAATGGAGTCTTTCAAGGTCTGTCAAATTGGCTGTGACCCTCCCTTTCCTCCATGTGGGAACCTACTATCTCATTGCCGGCTGCAGGACCTGAATAGATTTCAGTGGGTATAAGTGTTGTTGTTTCTCTGTTTAAGTCAATGATACACTGACTTTGTTAGATGGTCCTTTTCAAACGTTTTCAGGTAGCCTGGTATAAGTTTGTCTCCTGTAGCACAAGTTTTATATAATGCTTTGCAAGCATTTATATTTTAACTTGGGGTTCCTGTGCTTCTGTTTGTTAGGGTATGGGTCATTTACCATTGTCTGTGGGGCAACAGTCAGCAGTTATTACACCTCATTTACTTGCTGCAAATGCATTCATTTAACTTCAACTCCAGCTAATATGGCCAGTCTCGGAGGTGATGAATACGTATTTAGCTATGCTGCTACTTTTGGTGCCTGTTTTGACCAGGAAGTTGAATAGTTTAATGAATCTCCTCTAATAATTCCTGAATGGCTCAGGTACTTAGGGCTCTATGGTTGCTAGTAGCAGTATTTATTTTATTTGTTTTATTTTATTAAATTCTCAGATTACAAGTACCTTTGAGCCGGGGGGCACTTTTATAAAGGTTCCATGTCCATGGGTAACACAAATGAATAGGAAGACAGTGGTTAATGAGCAATTTGTTCAGTTACATTACATTAAGGCAAGTCATAAAACCAACACAACATATTACAGTTCATACAAATTCAGCAAAAAGCATCAGGCGACGCTTACAATGTAGGATAGGATATCAGACATTATACTTAAAGCACATCCGACTTAAGCTTTGCAGCTGAGAGGCCTTGTCAGGAACCTGGAGCGCTGGGGATGGCTAAAGAGGGCATAAGAACCAAGGAGAAGAAGCTGACAGTGCAAACTGCAGAAAAGTATGAGTTGGGAGAGGGTGAGCAGAGGACAAACTAGAGAGGTGTAGGTGGTAAGCAGCACCAGCTGGGAAGAGGAGGTAGGGGTGAGTGCTTGGCGTTTGTCTTAGCAACTAAGTATGCTTTGTGTATACTGTGTCATTCCTGTCCTTTATCTCCCTCCTTGTAGTAATGTCCAGGAAGGGTCTAACCACGTACCTTATTATGAGACTGCCTGGAATTCATTTTGACTAACTTCCTATGTCATTGATATGTGTGTTTTTATGCATAAACTCAATAAAGAAAGTTTTAAAAAAATAACTTCCATCCAGTGACTTTAAAAAACAAACAAACAACTTTATTGGTACAAAGAGAGGACAACACCAGCAGTGGCCGGAGCTGGGGGCTGGGGAGGCAGTCGCCTCTTGGCTGCCCAGTGAGAGAGGTGGTGCCCTGCCACCAACTTTATTCAATGTTTAGTGCCCATTGTGGAGCCCGTGATTGACTGAATGGCCCCGGCTCCCAAACCTCCTAAACCTGGCTCCACCACTGAACACCAGGTGCAGTTACTGAAGTACATGAACCAATTAAGTGTGGACATTGATTATGCCTTATCCAGTGACTTTTACTACAGGTTTTAATTCTGTTGCCGGACAACTGGGAACTCTAATACATATGTATGGGCAGGGCAGCCCCTTGTGTCTAGGGGTGTATGGTGGTATTCTCATCAGAGGAGCACCCCCCCTTTACACTTTTACAGCCAGGGGCCTGTGAAGGTGGAGTAGGGGCACCATAACCAATACAACAGGGCACCAATAAACATGAAACCACACACAAATGGATTGTCCACACTGTGAAGTGGGATCAAGCTGGGTGTGCTTATTAACTGCTTAAATGATACTTAGCTCTAAGGGCATTGCCTTTGCAATAATTTCATTCACTACATTCCCTTAACAGTGTACTAGCTGCATCACACTGTACAGGGGTCCAATATCCATTTCCACCATTCTCACAGTATAACTTCCCCTGTATACTCCCAAAGCTGCCATTGCCAGGTTCACCCTTGCTCTAAGGGGCGTAACTGTTTAACAGCTTAATGGATCTAGTCCAAATATGCATTACATTTTACTTCTGTCCCTAACTTCCCTATGGGGTCACTGGAGCCCTGACGCACCCAAGACCGTTTATGTGTGGCATGCTTCCAGGAAGGGCAAGCACTGGCCCTGAGGCAATTCCATGCCTGCACCCATCGCATAGTGCCCATGTATGACAACATTAAGTTAAAGCAAGTCAGCATTATGACAGTACTACTAATAGTTGATAGTTGGTCCAGCCATACCTGCTTCCCTCCAACAGAGTACTGAAAGCCCTAATGGCCCAGAGAAACAGGCTCCCATGCCTGACCCCTTACACAGGGATTTACCTACCCCAACTCTCTTTTTTTGGTTGTTGAAAGTTTTTATTTTCCCAATAACTTGGGCCACAGGTAAATACACGTACAGATGTATGTGCTGTGCTGGAGGCAATCAGCATCATGTTGTAATATAACAGGAACCAGTATGTCATGCAGTTATAATTACACTCTGGGGCTGCTACCTTCACCTCAGGTTTCCAACATATACCTTGTTACAGGAGGGAGCAGACGGGTCCTATACACAACCATTGCTATAATAAAATGAGATGACACATGTAACTTCATACCTGGAGCATATGGAAGAACTGCTCTAAGAGGAGAGTCTCAGGTGCATCCCAGAGTTAATTGCTGTTAAACAGGTTCCTTAAGAGTACCTGTGCAAACACATGAACAGTCACAAAGTACCATGCAGGAGCCTTAGATGAAAAGGGGGAAGGGGAGGGGGAGATCACAGGGAGTAGAGTAAAACCGAAGTAAAGAGAGTACATGGCTTGCATTATCCGTCAAGGATGATGTGCTATAGGATGCTGCTATGGGTCATGTCCAGAACTGAACCAGCTGACCAAGGTAGTCCAGATTCCTTGTAGATAAAAGGGGGGGGGGTGGAGAGGGAAAGATGGATATTGATTACCCATCCAATCCCCCCTCTCTGGGTTTCAGTAGGACAAGGAAGGGGTCCCAGTATTCAGAGTACTGGAGTAGCATATTTGTGATCACATGGGACATGCAGGCCAGGATGGCCTGTTGGGCTAGGGCATTCATCACTTCTTGAGCCGTAAGGATGTCAGTCATCCACCACTTGCAGAGGATCAACCGTTTTGCCAGCATACTAAGAATGCCAATCCATTTTTGTTCCCTGAAAGTGAGGGAGGGTGAATCACCATGTAGGCCCAACAAGAGAGTTTCAGGCCTTTGGGGAATAGGTTTCTGGAGAATTTGGGAGCCTAGGGAACAGATGTACTGCCACACAGGTCTGAGTAATGAGCAGGCCCAGAGGATGTGCAGCAAGTCCCCTTTCTGAGTTTGACACCGCCAGCAGCGGTCATCTGGTTAACATTTCACTTTATATAGTATCTCTGGAGTTTTATACCATGACTGCATAAGCTTGTTCTGGATTAAAGTGCTGCAAGGGTCTGGATAGGCCTTGTCTACCAGTTGCCAGCCTGCAGACCATTCTTTCTTGGTGAAAGAAAGACCAAGGACTTTTTCCCACATAGCCTTGGCAGCATGGGATTGGGAGGGGATTTGAGATCTAAGTGCAGCATATATTGCACTTGAGCGGCCTTTAGGGAGGGAGAGCCAGGAGCTAAGGGAGGAAGAATGTAGCTGTGATTTCAAAGAGTGATGCCTGATATACTGCATCACAGCACTCCAGATTTGGAGGTATTTCCAGTGACCTATGGGCGAGATTTCGTATCTCCGCCATAGGCCCTGGAATGTGTCCATTGTGTGGGTACCTGGCACAAAGAGATCCAAAAGGCATTGGATGCCAGCTGATGCACATGTTGGTCAAGATATAGGAACTAAATTTTAAGCACTGAATTACCCCAAAGTGGCATATATTCAATTGGAGAAGGTTCCGATCTTAGCTTTCTGTGGGTTTTCCTCCAGTATTCTATAGAGGGGCCAATGGTGGGATGTTGTCTCAGCTCCTTTTGCAGGGTGTTATATAGAAGCAGGGACAGGTTGGTCAGACCACTGGCTACCAGCTCCATGCTCAACCACTGAGGTGCTTTCTCATCGATGACTGTATGCCATTTCAGCGTTTGTGTGGATTGAAATGCCCACTTGTATCCCTCAAACCAGGGCTGATTCCACCCCCCTTATGACCAGTGCACCCTAAGTTTATTCCTGCCATATCATGGGTTTTTCCCTTCCCATATGAAATGCCCCAGGATGCTAGCTATCTTATTGAGCCACGGGGGTGGGGTGAGAAGACAGAGGGGCAGGTGAGAGATCACATATAGAAGTTTAGGTGTAGTGATCATCTTAATGGCTGTTATTTTCCCTGCTAATGTGAGCCGCAGTGAGGTTCATCTGTCTAATTTGAGGTGGATATTGGCAAGTAAGGGTTTCAGATTAGCCTCTAATATTTTACAAAGGTGTGGGGTAATTAAAATTCCCAGATAGGTGATGCTTTTCGGTTCCCATCTGAAATTATGTGAGGTGGCCATTGGGTGGGGTACAGTGGGCATTAAGAGGAAGGACCTCCGTCTTGGAATGATTTAGGTGTAGCCCAGAGTAGAGGGGAAAAGCTGATAGTGTATCCAGGAGATAGGGGATTGAATGTTCTATGCTGGCAAAGGGCAGGGGGAGATCATCCGCATACATAAGGGTCGTGTATTCTCACTTCCCAATTTGAATTCCCTGTACCCCCGGGGCTTGGTGTAGTGCTTCAGCCAGAGGCTCCATCGCCAGAACAAAAAACAAGGGAGAAAGAGGGCAACCCTGGCACATTCCATGGCTCAGGGGTATGGGGGGGCAGCCAGGCATTTGTCCAGACTCTGGCCATAGGCTGATGGTACATGGCATCCACCCAGGCTTAGAATCCTGGACCAAAGCCCATGGCTTGTAAGACCATGCAGATGAAGTCCCATTCCAATGAGACAAATGCCTTTTTGAAGTCTAAGGCTATTGCTGCTGCCGGGGTGGAGAGCGATTTAGCTGTGTGAATTAGGTTCAGAAGGGAGTGGAGGTGATCAGAGATAAATCGGCCCTTTACAAAGCCCACCTGTGAGGGGTGAATAAGCTGGGGCAGTAGTGGATTAAGCCTGGAGGCAAGCAGCTTGGCGAGGACCTTGTTATCTGCATTCAACAGAGAGATTAGCCCATAACTGGAGGCTTTTAGAGGGTCCTTACCTTTTTTGGGAAGACCGTAATTACCGCCTCCCTAAAGGAGGGAGGTAGGCAGCCCTGCACCAGGGCTTCAGTGTAGACCTGGCAGGGCACCGGGGAGACTGTATGACTAATCAGTTGCCAGATTTCTAACAGGAAGCCATCCCCCCTCCAGGGGCTTTGTCTGTCTTGAGAACCTACCCCAACTCTATACAGGTTCTCTCCTTCCAACACCCATTTATTCAGCTACCTGCCAGGGGAAATACTACTCTGCCTAGGCTGTTCGTAATTCTTGAATGTCTTTAATACAAGGCTTACTTACAACTATGTCCTTTGTGAACTGTGCTCTCAAGTTAAATTGTCTTTTGTTTAGTTCTGGTTGGGAGTGGACTCACAAGGATCCTTGGTGACCACCTTTGAGGGCAGCCCTCCATCACTCCCAGTGGTGTCATCTGGTTCTTGATCTGCTGATGTACTCAAGGCCCTCCTAGAATGCCCATCCTCCTGGCACCACTCCAGAGACCCCATGAGGGGACAAGTGCTACTTGGACCCAGGGACCCTACCACTGTCTCTGGGCCTGCAGGTCCCTTGCCTTGTTCACAGCTAGAGGCTGGACTCCCTTCTCCGCTGTTGCTCTACTCTGTGCATCACAAAACCATCATCTGCCTGCTTGTCTCTCCATCTCTTACTGTAAATGGGAAGGATAAGACCATGGATATTCATGAGTTTTCTGACATCTACTGTAGCTGAGCCAGAACATCCTGTACACAAACATCCTGTCATCTTGTCTACAAGTAAGCAAGTGGCCCCACTAGAGGACAACTCTCAGGGTCAAACGTAACCCTTTAAGAGCCCTATAGTAACGGACCTCGAGCGGAGTGATATGGGAGAGGCTGGTTACACATAGGTTTGGCCTATATTACACAAAGACAATGCTTTAGGGGATAGTGTAGGCTCCAAACCATGAGTGGCCCTTCAAAAAGGCAATAGCATTGGGGATTTGGTTTTATCAAACTGCGCTGTTTCTTTCAAAAATGTCAAACAGGTGCCCACTTGGCTCCCTAGCCATCGCAGGGGCTTCCACAAATGTGGTTTCTGCAAAGTCTGCAGGTTCATTCAGGAAGGTGGGGTGTATGCACATCCCTTAGTGGACAAAAAGTGGAGATCAAACCATTTATTACCTGCTGAACTTCTTGTGGTCTATACTGTATTGTGCTCATATGGCATGCAATACATAGGGAGGACCATCAGAGCCCTAAACCTGCACACCCAGGAGCATGTACGTGTGATTAACAACAAAAAAAAATCTAATAATGTCTTGGGTGGGCATTTTAAGATTGCTCATGACTCAAATCCCACATTGCTTAGTTTTATGGCTTTGGCGGATGTAGTGTCACCACCACTGCATAGGAGGACAAGATTAACATTTTGTTCAAGAAGGAGACTAGATGGATATTAACCCTAAACACTGTTCTACCACATGGCTTAAATGAGAAAGGTGGGCTACTTGCCTTATTTAAAGTATGTCTTCATCGTTAACTTTATGGGATTCATTGAATATGTATTAATATTGTTGTTTTGTTTTATTATCTCCCTAGGTCCCTGAAAACTGATCCTACGCCATGGTTCACATAAAATGGAACTCGGACTTGCATTCAGTTCTGTTTATATACCAGGAAGATTATCATCTCTGAATATAAGACTTAGTCAATCTAAGAAAGACTTTTTATCTCTCCTTTGAGACACTGGATAAAGAGGCAGCATTTTACAAATCTAGAATATAAACTGATATAGTTTAATAGGTAATTCTCTACAACTTGTACTGGATCTTGTTGTCTGTCTAATTCCACTCTGATGTATAATGTACATTTTATATACAAAATGTTCATGCAATATAGCTTTTCCTTGGTTTGGTAATATTGCATACATTCCTTATCCCACCGTATAGGAGTTGGATGATCAGCAGGTGGTTTAAGATATGAAGACAATATCCTTACATATTTTGAGACTGTATTTATTTTTTTACCACCTGTGTATATTTGTAGTGCCCCCAAGAATCAGCTTTGTTTATATTCACAAGGATTTTTCACATATTTCAATTGAGGTGTTTTATATCTTTAAGACTACTGTTTAAATGGTTGTGGTTTAGACTATCTGACATGACCACTGATGAAGATCTTGGTGGTTGAAGCACTGAGGCAGCCAGGCAGCATTTTCTTCACTGTGCAATAAATTTGTAAGCATATCGCATTGTTAATTGTGTTTTCCTGACCTCCGAGAGCCTCCTACCTATTTTTCTCTGGATGTATTAGGGTTGGCAACCCTGGACAGGCACCAGCACACCCTTTCCTGAGCATGCTGTTGTTCTGTGTTTTCTTTTGCATTATTTTGTTTATGCCCCCTACATGCTCTGAAGCTGCCTCTCCTTTGGGCCGCCATGGTCCACAGACATTCCTCCTACTATCTCCCCCTCGGCCACCTACCTCATATTTGCAGCCTTCCATGGAGCAGCCCAGTGTAACCCTTCACTGGGTGGGTCCCCCTCCTTTGAGGGGAAGGCACTGGTGGGAGGAGACCAGCACACTATTCTTTTTTCGGTCCTGGGTGCTGCTGAGGCATTTTGTGGCTTCCGGGGAGTCTTCAGAGGTGCCCTGGCTGGCAGCTGTCATACGGCTAAACTTCGGAGCAGTTTCTGGTTTTCTGGTTCCCCAAGCTTGGTGTAGTGCCTCCCGTCTCCACCGGGGTCACTATTTAGTGAGGCCATTCCCAAACCCACTCCATGAGAGGAGAGCAGTCCTTCGGACGCTCAAGCCTATCCTCCCCTGCTGATCCCCAGTGACCTGAGTCTGTTCCTGAACCCAGGTCACCAGCGTGGGACGAGGTAAGGCATCAGCGCCTCAACCCTCTATGTCACTGGGTAGGCCCTGTGTTTTCTTTGGGACATTATGAGTGCAGCCAAATCTGATGCAGGGTGACCCTGGAGGACTTCAGTCTCCCAAGTGTAGACCGATGTCTTAAGAAACTTACAGCATGACTGAGAATGTGTTCCTGTTCATATTCAAGGATTGCTTCCTATAATAGCATGTGAGAAAAGGGTACAACAGGTGAAGTCACCTTTGACCTTGTTCTCAGTAGTAGGGATGGGGTCCTCTCCTGTGTGAACATCAAGGAACCGGTAAGAAGGAAATGACCATAACCAGGTAATCTTTTCCTTTGTGAAAGGGAAAACTACATTGGATACCAGGACCCAGACCTTCAGAAAGATGGAGTTTGCCAAGCTGAAGGGCAAGGTGGCCAAAGGTCTGGAGTGGCTGCATGAGAATAGTAATACAGAGCATGTGTGGAGTTTATTGAAGAAGGTTCTTGAAGCAGCCACAGAAATCTGAATCCCTGTAATCCATAAACTATGGCTCAACAGGGACCTATGGCAATTGATCATGAACAAAAGGATGGTCTATAACTGCTGGAGAGGGAGAGGTGTTGCCTATAGGCAAGAGAAGGGTATATATAGAGGCAGTATAGCCTAGAGGTTAGAGTAAAGAGCTGTGAATGAGCTTGGTACATCCAGCAGACCTGGGTTTGATCCCCACAACCTCCACTTGCATATTCTGTAACTGAACAAGTCCACAACCTCCCAATGCTCCTTGGTCACACACGAAAACAGGCACTTGTGCCTAGTGGGCCTTACCCGATTACCAAATGAATAAATAAAATACAAAATTAAAATAAGAATAAATAAAATAAAAAATAAAATATATCAAGAGGGCATGGGACAGACATATGGGGTTTGGTTGTAGGGGCAAGGGGAAGGGGAAGGCCCATAACAGTGGAGATGAGTAGGGGAGGAGGAGGAGGAAAAGGGCAGACTCAATGGGCAGATGAGGTCCTTTTCTGCCGTCATATTTCTGTGATTCTATGATACTGTAATAGCTCTTTGGGACTGCAAGATTAGAACCATGCAATAGAATCATGGAAGCCAGAATAGCAGTAGGAGCTGTAGATCATTTTTATTTTTTAATTTTACAGTTTTCTGGCCAGGAAAAACATACTAAGCCGAGGACTGTTTGTAGGTGCTTCCTGAGAGCACAGGGAAGTTAAGTGACTTGCCCATGGTGACACACTATGCAAGTGGTGGCTGTGGGATTCAATCCCAGTTCTCCAAGTCTGCAGTTCAGTGCTCCTAATCACTATGCTATACTGCCTCCCAATACCAAACAAAAACACCAAATCCTTCTTTCAGCACATAAATGGAAAGAGGAAGGTGAAGGAGGGGAATGGGACCCTAAAAACAGAAGAAGGGGGAGAAGACTGTGAGAGAGCCGGTGGTGATGGCTGAGATGAAATGAATACTTTGCTTCATTGTTCACCACAGGCTCTCAGAGGTGGGACAGGTGTTCATGGGGGGACCCATGGCATCTAGAGTAACCATGATGCAACCTGCTGCCCTTGTGCCCACTCTCTTAGCTGGCTACCTGTTAAGGCTCAAACGAGGTAATTCCCAAGTGACACTTGCACCCTAAATTATAGTGGAGCTAATGGAGAAATCAGCTTGCTGTTTACAGTAATCTTTCATATGTCTGACATAGGTGTGATGCCAACTGGAAAGTTGCCAGTGTGGTCTCCATCTTCATGTTTGGATCTGGGCAACTACAGGCCAGTCATCCCGACATCTGTACTAGCCAATGTCCAGGAATCCATTATCAAGGACAGAATAATGGATCATTTCTTTGAGGCCAAGTTTTCTAACACCCCATAGCATGGATTTAAAGGAGGACCCAATCATGCCAAAGCAACCTGGTCACCTTCTTTGAGGGGTGATCAGAGCAGGACCAGAGACATAGTCTAGCTGAACTTCACAAGGCCTTTGACAATGTTTTTTTTTTTAATTTTTTTATTTTAGTCTTTGGTAACCAGGTAAGGCCCACTAGGCACAAGTACCTGTTTCATGTTGTGAATGTTAAACTTCTGGTCAAAATACATTAGATGTGGTATGCATAAGGCATATAAAAAAATTGATTGCTAACTAGCTTGGGGCCAGGAAGCAGAAGGTTGTATTTGATTGGCACTACTCTGAGTTGAGAGGGGTACTCTCAGTGGCAGCCTTGAAGGATCTGTGTCGGGGGTCTGTGGTTCATTAGCGATCTAGAAGCTAGGGTCTGGCCAGCCTAAATAAGTGTCCCAGCCCAGTGTACACCTCTGCCAGCGATGTGTAATTATGGCCGATAATCACACTTTTTGGGTACATTTAAAACCTTGCCTTGTGCCTGTAAACTCCCCAAAGGTGTATAATTACTGACCCATAGTTACACATTGTGTACTGTCGTCTTGTATCTAACTCACTCCCAATAGCTCTCACAGGATAATTTACTGCCCACAGCGATGGCTTTTCGTGAACCTGTCAGAATAGAGGCCAGGGTACCTACTGTACTGTTGGGAGTGTGGCTGACATTAAAACTGACTCCAGAGAAGATGCATAAAGGGGTTGCTAAACAGAGAAGCAGCACTTTGAGAAGTACTGCCACATTTGCATTGGAGACAGACAGGGAGCTGGTTCTGAAGGTGGCCAGGGCACTTAAAAGTCTGATTGTTCTAAGATATGCATCTTTCTAGATGTCTTCCACTTATCCCATTTGAAAAGGAGAAGCTTTTTGAGCTTTTTTGCCCTACTGTAGAGGAGTGTGTGTGTGTACCCGGCTCAGTATTCACAAAGGAAGAGGAGGGGGAGGTACCTAAACCAAACAAGAGAAACACTCTGGAGATGGGGGTCAATACCAGTCCATTTACAGAAGAAAGGGTTCTGAAAGAACTAGTAAAATTGAAGGTGGACAAAGCAATGGGGCCTGATGGGATTCACCCAAGAATTCTAAAAGAACTAAGGGTAGAACTAGTGACACCGCTGACTATTCTCTTTAACAAATCATGGGAGGATGGGGTGGTACCTCAGGACTGGAGGAGGGCAGGTGTGATTCCTCTTCTCAAAAGTGGGAGCAGGGCAGAGGCAAGAAACTACAGACCAGTTAGTTTGACCTCAGTGGTAGGGAAAATGATGGAATCACTTCTGAAGGAAAGAATTGTTGAGTACCTAGAGGTCAGTGGGGCACAGGACCCAAGGCAGTGTGGATTCACAGTGGGAAGGTCGTGTCAGACGAATCTAATAGATTTCTTTGACTGGGTGACCAAAGTAGTAGACCAGGGAGAGGCTGTGGACATGGCCTACCTAGATTTTTGCAAGGCATTTGATACAGTCCCACACAAAAGATTAATAAACAAGTTAGCCAGCCTTGGAGTGGGTCCCAGGGTGGTAGTCTGGATAAAAAAATTGGCTGGACAACAGGACAGAAAGGGTAGTAGTAAACAGAGTCCACAGTGAAAAAGGAGGGTTACTAGTGGGGTACCGCAAGGTTCAGTACTGGGACCGGTCCTTTTTGATGTCTTTATAAGTGACATTGCAGAGGAACTGGAAGAAAAGTATGTCTCTTTGCAGACGACACAAAGATCTGCAACAGAGTTGATACACAAGATGGAGTGGAAGGGATGAGAAGGGACATGGCAAGGTTGGAGGAATGGTCAAATGTATGGAAGCCTAGATTCAATGCAAGGTAATGCACCTGGGAAACAAAAACCCAGGGCAAGAGTACACAATGGGGGGTGAGATACTGACAACAATAAAAATGGAAAGGGACCTGGGGATAATTATATCAGATGACCTAAAGGTGGGCAAGCAATGTGAGAAGGTAGTAAGAAAGGCTGAGGGATACTGGGATGCATAGGGAGAGGCATCAACAGTAGAAAACAAGAAGTTGTTATCCCTCTGTACAGACAGCTGGTGAGACCCCATCTAGAGTACTGTGTGCAGTTCTGGAGACCCCATCTCCGCAAAGACATAGGACAGAGTGGAGGCTGTCCAGAGGAGGGCAACCAAAATGGTGCAGGGTCTGCACCAGAAGACATCTGAAGAGAGACTAAAGGTGCTTAATATATACTACCATGAGGAAAGAAGGGGGTGACATGATGGAAACATTCAAGTACCTCAAGGGAATCAACAAAGTCCAAGAGGGTAGTATCTTTCAGAAAAAGAGATATGCAAGAACAAGGGGGCACAATTTGAAGATAGAGGGGGGACGGCTCAGAGGTAATATGGGAAATATTTTTTCATGGAGATGGTTGTGGATGCATGGAACAGCCTTCCTGAGGAGGTTGTGGAGTCAAGAACGGTGGGGGGATTCAAGAATGCATGGGACAGACATAAGGCAGTCCTAGTGGGGGGTAGGAGGAAGTAGGCTGTTGGTTAACTAGGTTCTGCAACTTATCCATTAGGTAGGAAAATGGGCAGACTAGGTGGGCCAAGTGGTCCTTATCTGCCATCAAATTCTATGTTTCTGGGGTGGGGGGAGAATCTTTTGTACTTTACCCATGTAAAGCTAGAGTTATACTAACCTTTATAAAATACATATATTTTTATTATGGTGAGTTAGCAAAATTCATGACAAATGTACAAGCCAAGAGGGACTAGCTGGACACATTATCTTTATCAGAATGTTCTGAGAATCCAAATGATTTTGCAATTGCCATGGGTCTGAACAATGCATACATTTGTGCCAATTAAACACCCAGCATGTACGTAATGGATTGCCTTAGCCTCACTTTCTCCTGGGATTGAAGACTGTTGCTAGGTTCATATTTTTTTTTTTGCCTAGTGGATGCATACTTGCAGGCCATGAAAGGGTGATGGTATCTTTAAATGGAGCTGAGCTATTTATTTACAGTGCAGAGTGCCTGTGAAAATGGCTGTGGGATTTGTAAATGAGCATTATTTACAATGTCTTTTTAAAGTTTGAAATGCACCGTATTCTACTTTCTTGTGGGTAGCAGTCCTGACTTGTGGTATTTGAATAACAGCTCTGTATAACAGCTAATGTGAATGTCCAGTCCGGGGAATTGTTGAGAGGGTAATCTAATTGCACTGACATAACTAATTAATGGAAGCATCAGACCCTGTTGACTTTCCAGTGAAGTTTAATGTCTATTTTAATATATTTATACAGGGTGCTACATTTCAATATTATTGACTTTTATGGTCTCCCGCTCCCTAGATATAGTAAATGTTTCTACACCATGAAAGATCCCGCCGCATGTGCACTCACGTGAAAGACAGAAGTCTATAATATTGCATCATTTCTTCGAGTGGCAGTCGGGCTGGAGTAGTCAGTTAGCCAAGAGACCAGGTAAGCAGGTGGCCAGGGACTTTGTATTGACAGGGCAGTTGACAAGGTGATTAAAGGTGAGTGAAAGTGAAAACTGGCAACTTTAGTTCAGCTTCAATTGGAGCAGAGTGTCTTCCACTCAATGTCACATCAGCCAATGTTATGTTGGGTCCTTGGTATGGGGAGTGCAGCAGACTAAATATAAGTGTTAGAGGCACCCCTCCACCATCCCTTGTCTACCACTTCAGTCACGCCAAACATCTTCCACCCTCCCCCATTCCTCCAATCAATTTTTTTTTTTAAAAGAAAACTCAGTCAGCCCCTGGCACAGTGACAGGATCCAACAATCTGGGGCCAGGACACAGAGGGAACCAAACCTGCTATACTTCCAGAGCTGTGTGATGTAAACCATTCTGCCTTCTGAAGATAGAATGGATACATCTGCAGCTGATGTGAGGTGGTTGATGCTTTCAAGAGGCATGTTGCCAGGCTTGTGTTGCAGTTGGAGGCACCATGGGGGAACACGGAAGGGAGACAGCAGCAGAGATGGATAGCAGAGCAGAAGGCACTTTGCCTGTGGGTGTGGTTGACAGGATCAGGTAGGGTGGGATGGGGAGGAAGGTGGCAGGGACTGTAAACTCTAGTGGTGATGATGGGTCTAAGGGAAAAGGAAGGAAACAGGCATCGTCATAAGGGAGCACCACCATCATAGAAACATAGACAATGATGGCAGAAAAAGACCAAATGTCCATCTAGTCTTCCCAGAGTTTCCTTTTCCTATATACCTCAGGACCTATTGTCCATACAGGGCTTTATCTCTTCCGGTCCACCCCCCTGCTTCCCTCCCTACTGCTAATGAACTGAGCAGCCACCAAACCCTTCACTCTGTCCCGGCTATGCTTGAAAACATTTACAGTCTTGGACACCAGCAGCACCAGAAGGTGCTATTTGCCAGTGGACACCAGCAGGTCACATCAGTATTTGGCTGGCCAGGTTGACGGGGTCAACAGGGGATGGAGGCTGATAGGGAAAGTCCAGGTACATAAAATATCTGACCTACCAAGGTAGAAGACGGAAAACACTGGGTGCAGGGGCATGACAATAACAGTCATTGTGGTTTCCATGTTTTAGGCAGTAGGTTAGGTTGAAGAGGCATTGCTGGGCTAGAGTGTGGTGGCTTGCCTGCATGAGACATGGGTTGAAGAAATGCTATACAGGGGCAAACAACAGAGCTAAAGGGAGGAGCAGATAGTCATTGCCCATGTTGGCATGGACAACATAGAAAATATAACTACTAAGGACATGAGGCATTCATTCATGGAACTTGGGATTTTCCTGGCAGAAAAGGTGCAATGGGTAATCTGTTTTCAGATCCTCCATTGGTCCATGTCATGGGGGCTTGAGAGGAATGGTAGCAAATCATTAGGCAGGCTACCAGCTAGGGGATCTGGTGCAATATTGAGGGTTTTCATTTTTTGGCCAACAGGAGGGTCTTCTGGGACAAGGGAGGTCTGTACGCCTGGGACAGACTGTACCTGTACCAGAAGGATGTGGGGGTAATGGCCAGGAGAAAGAACAAGGAAGATTGGGGTGGTGGGTTAAAGTAAAGGACCAGTGGAGGGACAGGTCCAGGTGCAGCAGATCACAAAGAGCAGGGGGCAGAGGAAAGACAGCAGTGTAGGAGGGCATCAGGAGATGAGATCGCTGAGGGGGTTTCAGAAACATAGAAGGACCAATGTACCTTAAGTGGCTCCCTTTGTGAGGGAAGGAATCACTTTGATGACAAGGAGCACATCAGGGGGAAAACAGAGTCACAGAGTCCATTTAGGTTGAGCTATGGGAAATAGTGGGCAAGAGAGTTACCCTTGGGGTATGCTACAGGTCCCCGAACAGCTCAGTGGAAAATGATTCCATCCTAGCTGGTCAGGGACAATGCGTGAGCAGTCAAATGAAATGTAATGATGATCCTGGGAGACTTAATATACATCTTCAAGGATTGCTTTCTAGAGCAGCATGTCCAACAGAAAACTAGGTTTAAGGCCAGTCTTGACCTTGTTCTCAGCAGTTGGAATGGGGTCATAGCCTGTGTAAGCATCATGGAACCAGTAGGAGACAGTGACTTCAACTTGGTAACCTTCTTCCTGGTGACAGGAAAGGCTAGACAGGCCTCAGCCACAAGGATCTGGAACTTCAGAAAGGTCAACTTTGCTAAGATGAGGGACTTGGTGACCATGGGACTACTGTAGAGCAGCTGCATGAGACTGGTACTTCAGAGTAAATATTGGGTTTGTTAAAAAAGATGTTCAAAGCAGCTGCAGAAGTCACAATCCCTCTTAATAATAAAAGGAAAAGGGCCATGAAGTAACCTGATGACTCAACAGGGATCGAAGACAACTGATTCTCAATTAAACAAATGTCTAAGATCATTGGGAAGAGATGGGCTGCATTCAGGCCAAAAAGAAGTACAAAACAGCATTGAAGGAGTGTAAGACTAGAATTAAGAAATCCAAGGAAAGCAGTAGAGGCTGCGGAAAACCACAAAGCCTTCTTCCAGTACATATATGGTAAGAGAAAGTTGAAAGAGGGGCTGGGCCCCTGATACGGGGGGCAGTGTGAGAGCCAGGGGGAATGGGTAAGATGCTGAATGCTTTGCTTCATGTGTTCAGCAAGTGGCCCCCAGGAAGGAGTTGAGGGTGCTTATTGGCAGGGTACAGCACAGTAGGGGCAGCAGTGGACACTACATACAGTAAAGGCACAAGAAATGGTACACCCCAGGATTTATAACTGAGACACTTTCATTCAAAAAGTGTAATTTTACAAAGGCAGATCTCCGGTGTGACAGGTGAGAGCACTACCTTGGCTTCTCAAACATTTTATGTAATACCTACGCTTTTTCCAGCCTCCCTATACTGTAGAATGGTTAGTGTTACATAAAATGTTGGGGGAGCCTAGGCATAGAAGATAATGTATGGGCATCAGTGAACAACAACGCTGTGTTCACTTCAAGCGGTTGTCATGGCAACCTGGTGTAGCTGGAGAGGTTTACCATTGTCATCACAACTACGAGAAGTGAACGGAGTGCTGTTTGTTCACGGACTGCTATACATGGTCTTTTATTGTATATGGTCCTAGGTGAACATCGCTGTGGCACTCAATCCACTGTTTACAAGTTAACTAGCTAAAAAAAAAAACAATCGCTGACACATTTTTTCGGTGCGTCTGCTTTGCGCTCTTACCTTAACTGATGCAAAAAGAAAGCTGCTACCAGAGATGTCACACAATCCTTTAATGAAGTAAGAAAATAGCCAAACTAGATGAGTAATAAAAAGACCGTGATCACTCTTTTTTCACTTTACTACAATGGTCAGAGCTGTATGCATGAAGCAGAAATTGACAAACGAGCGATTGCCATGGCTACCAGGCAACCAAAGCGTGAGGGGCGCTCCAAGTTTTTGTATCACTGATGTGACATACTCAAGATAGAACAACAGGTTGACGTCACATCTGTGGTGCAACAGCAATGGGATTCAATCAAATTCCATGTATAATAGCCCTCTCCCATACACTCTAATGCTCTTGCAAGCTACATTGGCCTTCCTTTGTGGAATTATACTTTTGGGATAAATGTATCTCAATTACAAATCCTGGCATCCATCATTTCTTGCGCCGCCTTTGTCTTAGTCTCAAATCCTACGCCTAAGTATCTCATCCACCCCACATTCCTAATAACAGAAACCTAGGACCTACAAGCCTAGTTTCCTTAATCTAAGATGACCCTGCCTATTCTCTACCTTTTACCTATTCTGGCACCCCTTTTGGCTACCTACTCTTTCACCCCAATTTCTACCCTATTCCTTAATACCTCCTTACTTTTTTATCATTTAGGTATGAGCTCTTACTTAGCGGAGACTATATGGGATTGTTGTCTCTTCTCATTTCAGTAAAGCTTATCATTATGTACCTTTGCATGTTAATTATGTTGACCGGTATGTATACGCCCATATTGACCGTCACCGTCACAATGTTTTTTCTTTATTTTTTTTTGCACCTTGTCCACCGTAATTGTAATCTTATGAAGTGTACTGTATTGTATTAATGCCCAGGACCACCTTGAAAATGAGCTTGCTCAGTGGTGTTTATGCCTGGTTAAATAAAGTGATTGATTGATTAGTGGGCCTTTGCACTGCTGTATTGAATGCACGAGTCAGCACATCTTCCATTTTCATATCTGCACATTATACCCACCCTAGTAGTGGACTACCTAGCAAAACTCATACCCATAAGTAACAAAGGATAGTCAAGTTACACCCCAGGATCAGAGTGGAACTAAATTAACAATTGCTGGGGTTGCCTGCAGTAATCCTTTCGACAGATTTGGTGACAGAAGACAGGAAAGTGGCAAATGAGATCCCTATCTTCAGGAAAGGGTCAAGGCCAGACTCAAGACCAGTCAGCCTGACATTAATGCTGGGAAGGTCCTGGACACCATTACCAATGACAGAATAATTGAATATCTGGTTGAGGCAAGATTCTTGCCACCTGTCAGCATGGCTTTGTGTAGGGACAGATCATGCCAATCCAACCTAATCATCTTCTCCTAGGGAAAGAGAGCAGGTGGGCAGGGGCATGGCAATAGATGTGGTCTATATGGACTTCAGCAGGGAATTTGATTCTCTGGCACATAACAAGCTTCTGGACGAACATAGACTTTGACGGCACATAAGGACCACTTGGCCCACCTAGTCTGCCCAATTCCCTATCTATTGGATAAGCTACAGATCCTAGTTAACCAGCAGCCTACTTCTTCCTACCCCAAACCAGAATCACCTTATGTCTGTCCCATGTATTCTTGAATTACTCAGCTGTTTTTGACCGCATGACTGCCTCAAGAAGGCCGTTCCATGTGTCCAACACCCTCTCTGTGAAAAAATGCTTCCTCACATTGCCCCTGAGCCATCCCTTCCAAACCATTGCAGAACGCACAGGGTATACACAAACTGGATTGCAACCTGGCTCAGAGGTGTGAAGCAGAGGGCGGTGGTGGATGGACACTACTAGGAGTGGAAAGGAGTACTCAGTGGTGTCCTTTGGGAATCTGAAATGAAAGCCACCGCTCTACTAATAGGGTCCCTATTAGTAGAGCGGTGGCTTTCATGTCTCTCTCAGATTGCTTAAAAGTTTCAAAAAAATGGCATTTAAAAACCACCCCATAGACTTGTATGGGGTATGCCCTCATTCTCCCCGCTGAAACATTACGGGAGCAGAGCAGGCATATAAGGAAGTTGGAAGGAATCTGCTGGCAGTGGCCATGGAGCCAGGTATGATCCCTTCTAAAACAAAACAGACTCTGTGAAAAAATGTACTTTTGACGGAAATCAGCTCACGCTGGCATAAGGTATTGGGCTATGAAGCCCAATACCTTATCCTTTGTTGCTGGAAATTCACTTTAACCCTGAAAAACAAACTAAAAACATGCAAGCATGTCCTAATACACCATGAAGAAGCAATGAAATATTGGTGGGATAAGTTGGTGGACAGTTGAATGATTTGAATAAATTTGCAACATATATTAAAAGAATTTTTGTGAACTGAGTCATTGTCCTGTTCCTTTGCCATATAATAATGTTGCCCCTTGATTAGAGAATACTATACTGGCATGATTTTAGTTTCCAGGGTTTAGAAGCCACAGTAATATTTTTGGAATCAGGTTTTAAAAAATGAAAAAAGTAGTAGTATAGTGAATAATCTTTTTCTGGTATGCTGCACTAATGAACTGACAGTATTATATGTGTATTACCACCATTGGTAGGGGGCTGAAAGTCAGTGACTTAGGAACCAGTACCATGATGCTACATATAATGCAACATGGGGTACAGAAATCAGGACTGTGTCGGCAGAAATACATATATTGCTCCATCCGGTCTGTTCATTTCCCTACTTAGCCCCATGCTCAGCATAATGCCAGGCTGTATTTAAAGAACCAGTAGCCCTACTTACTGATTGTCGCCTCTTTCTTTAGGTATCCCTTCCTCTCTTCTGCCTGTAGGTCGAAATACAACCTTGTATCTGTCCCACCCAAGTTTAAAGTCTATCACAATCTTGACTTCAATCACCTAGCTGGGCAGTTTACTCATTATGTCTACCACCCACTCCATGAAAAAGAACTTTAACTTGTCCCTCTTGAGTCCCCACCCCCAGCCGCCACTCATGTGCTCTCGTCACTGTGCCTTCATTCCTCATGAACAAGTCTGTACAGTTTACCCGGTTTATTCCTCAAAAGGATCGTTACATCACAAGCATATCCTCCCTTTCTCTCCTGGTCTCCAGTGTGTACATGTTAAAGCCCACCCTCCTTTCCTCATATTACCTCCTGTGCTACCCCTGGATATCTTTATGGTCCTCCTTTGTATGATCTCAAAGTGGTCCCTGTTCTTGAGGTGTGGACTGCAGAACTGCAGACAGTACTCCAGGTGTGACCTTATTCAGGACCTGCACAGGGCAGTATCGCCTCCTGTCTCCTACTGTCAAATCCCCCTTCTTATAGATCCCAGCATCAGGTTTGCCTTCCAGTACACCTTGTTGCACAGAGCTGTGGGCTTCAGGCTGTTGCTAATAATTATCTCTAGGTTCTTCTCCTCTGTTGTTTGTACCACTGTTACACCCCCAAAGAGTAGTCCATTTAGGGTTCTTTCTACTGATGTAGAACACTCTGCACTTTTTCATATTGACCTTTAGCTGCTGTAAACTAGACCACGTTCCAATTTTTCCAAGTCCCTTTTCATTTCTCTAACTTCATCCTCAGTGTCCGCTCTGCCACAGATCTTAGTGTCATCTCCAAAGAGGCATACCTTAGTCTTGATTCCCTCTCCTATATCACAAATGAGGATACTGAAGAACACCAGTCCCAGAGCTGATCCATGTGGTGCCCCCTCTTGTGATTCCCCTAGGCTTTCTGTGTACCCCACTGATGACCACAGGGCACCATGTTTGCTACCCTCTGCATCCTGCCCCCAGGACAGTTCCCTATCCACTTGGTCAGTTTGTCTCCTATCCCCAGGTCACCCAGCTTTTTTACTAGACTTCTGTGTGAGATGTAATCAGACCTTTCTAAAGCTGAAGTACAACGCAGCCACTGGATGGCTCCTTTCCAGAGCCTTTGTAACCCAAAGAAGTTGATCAGGTTCATTTGGCAAGATCTTTCCACTACAAACCCATGCTGCCCCCTGTCCAGCAGTTCATGAACTTCCAAAAATTGCACTATCTGTTCCTTTATTATGGTTTCCATCAGGTGGCTCACAATAATCAAAGTCAGACCGACTAGTCTGCAGTTTTGTACTTTGTCCTTGTCCCCACTCTTCAGAAGCGGCACTACACTGCTACCATCCTGTCTACTGGAGCACCCTCATGCTGTTTTGTATGCCACAGATCTCACTGAACTAGACTAGCAATGATGAATATGATGAGCCCAAGCCAGATCTCGGCAGTAGCAGCAGTCAGTCCCCCTGACATAATCATGGTGGCAGGGGGAGATTAGTTTAGTGGCACCACCTCTTTCAGGTAGAAGAAGCAGGTCAATATCTCTTGACTCGGCAGCATCAGCTGACATTATACTCCTTGAGCATTGTCAGAATGGAGCAGCACCACTAGTTACTTGGCTTGTCCTCTTGAAAAAGCCAAGAGGTTACCTATAACTCAATCATTTTATCGGAAGAAAAAGTACGACTCCAGGCATCTGACAGTTTCCAAAAGTGTGCAACTTATTGTTGAAATGATAATCACAGATTAACAGCCTCTTTCCATTGTGCAAAATATTGGATTCCAAAGGCTGCTTTAAAGAGCTAGTGCACTGCCTGAAATTAACATTAACTTTTAAAAGTAGCTAGCATTTTGTGTCTGATGGTAATTTTTATGTTTGCTGATGTGCACAGTGCACAAGAAACATACTGAGACAGTAGACTATTGCAGAAGTGTGGCAGTGTTGTGGCCAGTGCAGCAGATACTTTAATGGGCGTGTCCCTTGGCCACCAATTAATGCTGAAGCTGCCAATGACAGCAGTTTCAGAGTGAGCTCCACACTTGAAAGAAATCTGCTGCTGCAATCAGGGCAGTTTCATCACTGCAGTGTCAGCTCCCCCTCCCTCCCAACCAGGCACACAGCAGGACAACAAATTTAAATATTACCTCCCTCCCTCTGCTGCTGCCCACCCCACACCCTCTGTTCTCCATCCCCTGCCTACATCAGAGTGCTCAATCCCCATGTCAGCATGTATCCCCCCTCCCTCCCATTAATGTGGCACACTGGGGACCCATCTCAGTGTGCCAAAAATATTTCTTTGATGTTTCCGACACCAGGATGCCCGCTCTCGGTGTTGGATGCACCAACCCCCATGTTCCTATGTTCTCAGCCGACCTTGGGGTGCCCAATCCCCAGATCGGTATTGATCCCACCCTCCAGTACTCTGGCACACTGGAAGCCTACCCCAGTGTGATGAAATCAGTTTAGTTAATATTTCACCTGTAAAAAAAGAAAACAGTCCCACATTGTCTTTTTTTTTTTTAAACCCGAGGAAAAAAAAGAAAACAGTCCCTCGTCATTCCTGCCGGCTCCCCTCCCCCAACCCACACCTTCCCTCTGTGCACTCCACCTCCCTGCATCCCCCCACACCCATACTTGCCTCCGGAGGTCGGAAGCAGCAATCTTCTGTGGACCGGGAACACGTCTGCACTCTTCAAAGACCAACCAGGAACTGAAGAAATTATGGTAAGCCCTATAATTCCCTCTACCTAGGGCTACCAGGGGTTGATATCTGCTGCCTCCAGCTGGTGCAGAAAGTGGCAGCCAGGCTTTTGACTGGGACTTCTAGAACCAGTCATACTACGCCTGTGCTCTGTGAACTGCACTGGCTGCCTGTTTGGTGGCAGATCACCTTTAAGGTTGGTTTACTAACTTTTAAAGCTCTACATGATCAGGGACCCAGTTACCTGAAAGATCTCCTGATTCCCTACGGCCCCCTCCATCCTCTCTGTTCCGCCAATGAGGGATTGCTGGAGATTCCCAGGTTTCGATTAAAGTCATCAGGATCTCGTGCCTTTGATTTTCAGCACCAACCCTGTGGAATTCTCTACCTCGTTGGTTGAGAGAATGTCCAACCGTCGATAATTTTAAGGTTGCCTTTAAAACATATCTTTTTGATTTAGGATACTCTTATTAGTTGTGGCTGACTTTTAAATGTTTGGATTTTATTAATTTTAATGTTTTTGTACAGCGCCTTGGTTTCAAAAGGCGCTATATAAATAAAATTGAATTGAATTGAATAATGGCAGTCAATGGGGGGTTTTAACTTGGGTTGATACCTCAGTCAGTTTCTGGAGTTTTGGTCCCAAATTTTTAACATATGGTTCTTGGGGCCCCACCTCACGAACACTGGCACTGTCATTTTATTTCTCAGTCCCGAATGGTGATTTTACAGTTGTTGTGCAGAATCACCTTTTGGAACCAATTAACAAAATGACAGTAACACTGTTGATGAGGTGGGGTCCCAAAAAGCCCTTGTTGCAAATTTGGTGAAAAAACTCCACAAAATGACTGTGTTACAAGTGTCCATTGCGTAGTTGCTACACACGTTCGTAACTTCATCAATTTTTTATATTTTCACTCCAAATTTCCAATGTTGCCATTTTTTTCACACCCCCATATGAATGATACAGCGGTCAATTTTTGCATCCTTCTCAAAATGTGTTTTTGCACCAGTGGCACAGAATGGTGCAGTTGCTGTGCAAAATCAACTTCTAGGATAGATTAATGAAATCACAGTGCCACTGTTCATGATGGGAGGTCCCAAAAAGCTCATGTTGAAAATTTGGAGCAAAAATACCAACAAACCCTCAGGCGTTAGGGCTTCCAACCTTAATGCCCACCCTGTACAGACTGACAGGCATCAGGGGTGTGTGTGACTTGGGGTAGTCATCCGTAATGCTCACGCCATTCCACCCCCACCTCCACCCTACAGCCACTGACAGGCATTGAGGTGTGCCTTGGGGTCTTCAGCCCTAACATTCACCCCATTCTCCTATATTGCACCCATCTTAGCTTATTTCTTTATTAAATGGGGTGAACATAAGGGTCGAAGGCCTCAAGGCACATTGCAACACCTGTCAGTGTCTGCAGGGTGGCGTGAGGTGGAATGGCATGAATGTTATGGCCGACAACCCAAAGGCACATCCCTAATGCCTGTCAGTCTCTGCAGGTTGGGGGTGGCGGTTAGCTTTACTTCAATAAGTCACTGCCATTCCTATTATGCATCTCTCTAACTCCTGCACTACCAATGCCAATAACAGCAAGCAAACATTCAGCATTGACAAATGCTTGTTATTTTTCCCTTTTGCTAATTAGAAGGTTTTCTATCTGATAGTACGAGATGCTAGGAATGAAACAGTACTCTGCCTGGACCTTGTCATATTTAGTTCTGTTCCCCTCATACCTCATCAGTATTGTGACCTCACTGATCTTGATGACATCATGACTGACCAAGAAGAGTCACTCACTGTCTGCATTTACCAAGCAGTCTAAGCACTAAAGGAGGCAGCGAGTGAGACTACACACTTCAATATCAGATGTTTGGACAAGTACATGAACAGGTGGACATTTCTCTCTCACCACGCACTGAGGCATTTTCAATCACTGCAGTCTAATCCGACACCACGAGTGCAGTACAGCGGCATGGCATTTCTTGGCATCAATGTTATCCATGGGGAACACAATGCAGGCAACATACTTAATTACAAAAATTGTGGGATGAATGGATACTTGCAAATAGATTACTAATAGAAGTTACAGAGTTAGATAATAAATCTAACATGATAATGGCTTTCATTTAGCACTCTTGGAGTGAGCATGTCAGAGTGGCAGTTTGCAGGGAAGGTAGTATAGGGGATCTGTAATAGAATGCTAGGAGGGAAGAAACATCCAAATTGTTTGTTTTTGTACATTTCTCCAAATCATACACATACTCTCAAGCCTCAGTCCAAGAGCAAGGCATCATGGCTATGCAAATACTTGAGCAAATCAGACTAGCAAGGCTTCACCAGAGCAGACATTGTCTTTTAAAGCAGCAGTGCATCATAACTGGCCAAAAAATGTAACCCTACCTTTTTTTTTTTTTTTTAAAGGAAAGCTGTTGTTTGCAGGGGCTCCTGCCCCTGCAAACCTCACCCTCTGGTTAAGCTTTTTTTGTGAAAAGTGCCATTTTTTCTCTCCAGGAAAGTATTTTAATTTAAGAACAAAAAGTCTGCTACCCAGAAGTATGGTGGACTATCGGGCGGCTCCATTAACTCTAAAGGTACAGCACCACATCCTGTGCTTCAATACATTTGCAAAGGTAATTATTAAAAATACCCACCATTTCCTCTGGTTTACTATAGTTTGTTCTATTTTGAATGTGTGGACCAATAAGACCCTCTTTTACTGTTTATGTAAGAATGGAAGCCCTTCATTTTATCTTTGGAGTGGGCCAACCAGAATTCTGTTTCCTTACATGCTTTGTTAATTGTCATCTGTAGTTGTTTCAATGCCATTTTATATTTTCTAACATTTACTTGTGTTTGTGTCCTTTTCATAACTGAGAAAAGATAGGTTCATAGGTGTATTATGAGTTCGGGGTGAATTCCCATTACGAACTCGTTGCCTATTGGCGAAATTTAAATTTCTTGTCACCCATATATTTATCCAATTTAGATTTAAATTGTTCCAAATCTTTAGCAGCAACAACTTCTGTTGGCAAGGAGTTCCATGAGGTGGGTATTCTTTGTGTTAAAAAGTTTTGCCTCTTAGATGTATTATTTATTTCTCTTCTAAACTTCAAAATATGCGATCTTGTATCATACCCTATTTCAGATCTCTGAAGGCAAAGGGTCTCACATAAGGCTTGATCATGAATAGATCTACAGTATATGCTAAACACATATCTCCTCTAAATATCCTATACTCTAATGAAAAGAGACCCAGAGATTTCAACCTTGAAGTATAATCTTGTTCTTTTAAGCCTCTGATCTTTTTAGTAATTCGCCTTTGTATCTTTTCCACTGAGGCAACTCCCCCTACTGATGTTTGTGTACAAAAGGGTGCACAGTAATCTATCTGTGATCTTACTTTTCTTTTATCAGTTGGGTCTTGACTTGACCTGAATGGATCCTCATTGGTGCTCCACAGTGAATACTGTAATAAACTTCTTTATCAAATTATCTTAGTGACCATGGTGACCTTTTAGTCCTTAGTAGGATAGTTTCAAGCAAACCTTGAAAAATGATTGGTTACCTCAAGGCTGTTAGCAACATATGCAAAAACTGGGCACTAAACTGAGACAGTCAGTGCAGACTAGTAGAAATAGTCACAAACAGGGCAGCCTTCTTACTCTCAGCAAGGTTTTTTCGCTACATGCATCTACTGCACTGCTTACATTAGTGTTCCATGCCACTTCCCATATGTGGCCAGTAAAAAATAAGCTTGGAGAGTCCAGTGCTCTCTCTCATTTGCCAGGTGTCCCATGTCATTGTGCAGCGCATACATAACAATTCTCTTGAACTTTCTAGGTAGCAAAAATGTGTTGCATGGGAGTAAGGTACTTGCATTTTTCTGCAGAACAAGTTGTTCTTATACTTTAACTTGGGCTACTCTATCAGCAGCAATTGAGTATCCGTTCTTACTTGATACCAAATGACTGACTTCACACCCCCTCTGCAGGGCAATTATATGTCCTGGAAACCTGGGCCCAGTTTCTGTTCTGGCTGCAAGTCCTGAGGACTCAGATGTGGCAGTCTGATCCATGGCAGTAAAACTTCAATAGGAGGTGGCAAGAGATTTGTCAGATGCTCCTTAACTGTCCATGAGGCAATGAGAGTTAGCAGATTATGGTTTCTCATCCATCTTGAACTTCACCCCAGGTCATCAATACTATAATTAGTAAAGACTCTAGCTCTTTTCTTACAGAATAACTCACTCAAGTAGCCCTCAAATGTTTGCTAAACTGTAAATGTAGCCTTCAGTGCTCACTGGATAAGGAAAGTTACTTATCACAGCTGCAGTGCTATAACATTGACTCTACATCAGTACTTGCTAAATGTATGGTCCCAGACACATCACTGTCACACGGGACAGGGGCATTGAAGGAAAATGAGGGACCATAAAAAAATGTGGACTCGAAGATACCCAGGGGCCATAAAACTAGCAAACAAATTTAGAAAAAAATCCTAATAGCAAAACAAAAAAAAAAAAAAGGGAAGGACACACCAGGACTACACACAAATTAACACACAATGGACACTTTTTTTTTTTAACTTTTTGTTTGTTTTCATAATAAAACAATGCATCAAGTATTCTCATGTGGGATAATTCAAATATAATTTGACATTGTAGGCATAATTGAGATAAGTATATATACTCACATTCTGGTACAGAAGGAGTTAGGGGAATAGCATATAATCAGGCCATCTTGGCCTAAAGTCCCAATAGAAAGTCCAGTACTTGCCAGCTGCTTCAGTGGCTCAGGTTACTAAACATGAATGTAGTTTGAAGGGATGATTCTGCACTAACCTGTAGTGCTATTAACCTAGTAAGGAAATTAACAATAAATTTGTTCCCCACCAACTCCCATCCAAACCCCTTACAGCCTTATAAGAAAAAAATATGAACAGATACTAAAGCTGCTCCAACAGTGAGTACTTCATAGAACAAATAATGTTCCTAAGGATGCTAGGTATTTAAAAAAGGGTCAATAACGGGAAAGGGGTACAAACATATGAAAATATTATAGCACTACAATACAGTATAGAAATTCTCCCATGTTCCCAACCTTACAGCCCTACTAGTCTTAGTATATAATATCACTTGAATCACTTTCAGGTCCTCATAACTGTAACATAATAAGGCATTTTAATATGTTTTAACAAGTCCCAGAGCACCATACTCAGCCCTTGTCAGAGTCTGAAGCTTCCTCTTCATTCCTCTGAGGTTGCTGCGATTTAAACCCAGCTTCAGTTTTTTTGATCCAACAACCAGCATCCCTTGGATCTATGAATTGCCTGTTCTTTCCTCCATATGTAATAAGGAGCCGTGCGGGAAGCAAAAAGGAGTGTACAATCCCCAGGGAGTGGAGCTTTTGATGAATTGCATTGAATTGCTTTTGGCAGGCACGGGTTTGGTAAGACAGATCAGGGAAGAATTTTATATCCCTCCCCTGGATGGTTAAAGGGTAAGCTGCTCTTGCTGCTGAAATTAAAATGTCCCACACCTCTGGGCCAACAGTTTTTAGTAGAATCATCCGGGGTTCACTGGTATCAGTTGGTCGCACTTGGGAGTTTATTCTGTATGCAAGTCGCAGTTCAGTCCAGTCAAAATCTTTTGGTAAAGTTAAATTCGTGGCCATCCACTGCTTCAAAAAACCAAGGAGATCCACTCCTTCTGGTAAATCCACTGTACGGGCTTTCCCTGCCTGCAAGCTATTTTCAACCACCTCCAACTGACCCCAAAGCTATTGATTCTCCTTTGTCAGGAGAGCCGTCACAGCCTGGATGTTAAGGGATCACTTATCTGTGTCAGCCACCGAATTTGTAAGAGTGGCCAAGGCGATATCATGGGTTTCCAACTCTTGAGGGATTTCTCCAGCTTTGCATCCATTGCCCTCACTGACTCTAGAATATGCTTGCCATGGTGGCTCCTTGGAGATTGCAGAGGGAGAGGTTTCCAGCAACTCTAGGCCCAAGCTTGCTGGAGGCTGTGATGTATCAGGCCGCATGGGACCCAATGCTTTTTGCTGAGTGTTCTTGGTTCACTCCATGTCTGAATTTGGTATCCTTTCAAAGCTTAGACAATAAGAAACCTGATTATATTGTTCAAATTATAAAATCAGCACTCAGCATAAATTTAGGCTGAAAAGTAGGTGTTGACCCAGAGCTAGTGTCGAAAATGTCCTGCCTAGAAGCTAGCTCTCTGGCATCCCCCCCAAAAACACGTTTTTGTAAATTTTGACTGTAGTACTCCTTTAACTTGCTGGTTACCTTAGAACCCAAGGACAAAGACAAGTGGATCCAGCAAGTCGGTTCACTTGTTTGCGCTTGCAGTTGCCTGAAAAAAAGAGCCATGAAATTTTCCCCATACCACCTTACGTTCAGCAGAAAAGCTTGGTAACCTGTTGATTTGGGTTTTGGGTTCTCCCCAGATAGAGTGCCCTGAGATACATCTCCAAAATGTATATTTGAAATTCCAGTTGTACACATCTTACTGTTTGGTCTCAGAGGTAGCAAGGAAGAGGAACCTGGCTATCAGATATGACAAGAAAATAAAGGCTCAAGTATATTCCAGTGACTGAGTACTTGAGACAAACAAATAGTGTAGTTGCCGTATTGGTCCTTGTAAGAACAGATCCAGAAGCAAATTATTTGATACCTTTTATTGGACCAACACAGATACTATCATCTACCATTTATGTTGGTCCAATAAAAGGTATCAAATCATTTGCTTCTGGATGAGTACTTGTGAGGAATTTTGCCTTACTGGGAAAACACAAACTCACCAAAAGACAGGGAAATGCCACCTATGTCATAGTTGAGGAAATCCAAGACTTAACGGTCTACAAAATTCAGCCTGAAGGAGAGTTGTACAAAAAAAAAATATGAATGCACAATTTACCAGAATCACATGTTGCCCATTTGGTAGATAGATATTCCCTCTGAAGTGGTCGAGTGTGAAATGCCTAAGTGGTTTGAGACAATTGCTATCCACCATAACATACAGAGGCTGGTGGAAACACTGTGGAGGACGTAGATAGTTAGTCCTTGGATGATGAAGCTGGATTTGTCAGTTATTACTGTACTGTGGACATACTTAGCTTACTGCCACCAGCTATATCCGGTGCGGACACCACTTCAGTCATAACCCCTTTAGACCCAAATGCAGAGCCTCTTTGTGCCAGTGGATGTGCAGTCAATTAATGAGGAGGAGAGCATCAGAGGAGTTGAGGAAGAGCATCTGAATACAGTTGATAAAGTGAAGATGCCTTCAACTGAGGAAATGTGACCAGAGACTTCAGACTTGGAGGAGGAAGATGTTACCCTCCCCATGATGTCCTAGAAGACTCATAAAACTGGTGCTCACCTCAGACTGCCTCATGACACAGCTGGTGTCTCTGCACATGCATGTTGTACACCAGGGGATATACATTGCACCCTTGACCCTACCTTGAATAGTGTTCACAGGTACCTCCAGCTGTGGAAAAGTGATGTTATACCTTATGGGAAGGGCACTCTGCCAGCCAATCAGGAATGTTTGCCAGCTCAGAGTCACAGGGGCTTATGGACTACACATGGACACAATTCATTTGGGAACCTTTGTAACTGCCAATCACTTGTCTTGTATCAGACCCACAGGACTGCCCATCCTGACCAACAACCCGAATGGAACAAATGGATTTGCCATCACCCTTGTGAAGTTCAGAGGCTGAATTACCTTCAAGACAGATCTGTGTGAGATCATGCTAGAGCAGAATCGCTGTCCAGGGTCAGAGATGAGCTGTGTCAGACTGCATCTGATTGTGATGACCGGAAAGTGACAGCAAGCAGCTTCCCTGCTTGAGTGAAAGAAGGCATTCTTGTGCTAGCCAGAAAGCCACACTGACCCTAAGCATCACCAGCACAGAACAAGCAAGAGAGAGAGGGGACTGAACTGCTGCCCATGACTGCTGTGGGATCCACCAGTGGGTACCATAGTCGGTTGACAAGCTGTTTCCACCAGGAGGGTCTGGATGCATAGATAAGGGGATCAGGGTGGATTTGCTGTGACCTGATTGACCAAATAATAGCTGTACCTCCGACTTGCATTGTCAGTGCAGATGCACACAGAGAGGTTGAGAGTGAGATCAGTGCAGGTGCACAGTGAGAGGCTTAAAGTGAGATCAGAAATGAAGTAGCATTAAGAAACAGCAGTCAGTATCTAAGAGTATAGGAGAACGTGATCATTTGTAGTATGAGAACCCCCCAATGGATCCTACTGAAAGCCTCAAGTGAAGCTGTGAGTTCACATGAAGCACCCAAAGACACATAAGCACTCTGAATAGTTCCCAGGTGGTTGGAGAAGGTATTCAAAACATAGATACATACATAGAATTTGTCGGCAGATAAAACCACCTGGCCCATCTAGTCTGCCCATTTTTTCTACCTTTAACTTATGCTGCAGACTGTAGTTGATCTGCGACTTTCTTACTCTTCCCTTTTCTAGGGTTCCCTTTTGTGTGTCCTGTGCATTTTTGAATTCCTCCACCATTTTTGCCCCTACCACCCCTGTGGAGAGGCTGCTCTGAGCATCCACAACCCTCTCTGTAAAGAAATACATCCTCACATTACCCGATTCTTTCTCCAGCTTCATCTCACGTCCCCTAATTCTTAATCATCTTTTCTGAAAGATGCTACCCTCCTGTATCTTACTGATCCCTTTAAGGTACTTAAATGTCTATCACGTCTCCCCACTCTTTTTGCATCTCTAGAGAATACATATTGAGGTCTTTCAGCCTTTCCTCATATGACACCTAGTGCAGCCCTGTACCATTTTTGTAGCCCTTCTTTGGGCTGCCTCACTCTGTCTACGTCCTTCCTGAGATGTGGCCTCCAAAACTGGACACTGTACACTCTAGATGAGGTCTCACTAATGATCTGTATAGTGGTAACACCACCTCCTTTTTTTCTGCTTGCGATGCTTCTCCCTATGCACCCCAACATCCCACTGGCCCTTCTAACCACCATCTCAAACTGTCTGGCCACTTTTAGGTCCTCAGATATAATTATTGCTAGATGTCTCTCCTGTTTGTTGGCAGACAGTACCTCCCCCCTCAGTGAGTACTCGGGTTCCCGTTACCTAAGTGCATCATTTTGCACTTCTTTGTGTTGAATCTCAACTGCCATACATTGACCAATCCTCCAGCTTGCCCAGGTCCCTTCTCATTCTTTCCACCCTCACTCCCCAGTGTGTCTACCCTCTGGTAGATCTTTGTGTCATCTGCAAAGAGGCACACCTTCCCCTTCAGCCCCTCTGCAATGTCACTTATGAAGACATTAAAGAGGACTTGGCCTAGCACCAATCTCTGAGGCACCCCACTGGTCACTTTCCTTTCTACGGACTGAACTCAGTTCACTACCACCCTGTGTGTCCTACCGTTCAGCCAATTTCTAACAGTTAACCACCCCAGATCTGACTCTAAGGCTGCCCAATTTGATTATTAGCCTTTTATGTGGGATGGTATAGAAGGCCTCGCTAAAAATCCAGGTAGGCCACATCTACCACCCCTCCCTGATCAATCTCCCTTGTCAAACAGTCAAATAAATCTATCAGGTTTATTTGGCAAGACCTGCCTGCCGTGAAACCATGCTGTCTTTGATCCTGCTGTCCGCTAGATTCAAGGTATGTCACAATCCTTTCCTTGAGTGATGATTCCATCAGTTTTCCTACCACTGAGGTTAGGCTGGCTGGCCTATAGCTACCAGCCTTCTCCTTGCTCCCGCTCTTATGGAGAGGGACAACATTTGCCCTCTTCTTGTTTGCTGGAACCACACAGATTTCTAATGATTTGTTGAACAAGGCTGTCAGTTGTTCTGCTAGCTCCTTTCTTAGTTCCTTTAGAATTCCGGGATGTTAGCTCAGTGGTGCAGAGGATTGAGGAGCTGTATGCCACACCTCGTGCCACGCTGGTGACCCGTGTTCGGGAATGGACTCAGGTCGGCGGGGACAGGAGAGAATTGCATGTCTGGAGGACTGCTCTTCTTTCCTGGGGGAAGGAGGGTTTCCTGCTGCACTTCAAGTGGCTCCTGGCAGTGGCTGGGGTTATCGTTATCTGCAGCATGCTTTGAGGGGTTGAGCTGTGGCAGATGCCTTATGCACGGGTGCAGGAGTGGGCACGTGGCATACAGGGCATCATTGATGTCTGAGGGGAAAATGCGAACAAGGAAAAAGGCCCCAACCCTGGTAGGCAATGGTGGGTCCAGGGATTTATTTATTTGCCTTTGTTAACCTGGTAAGCACACTAGACAGCCAAGTGCCTATTTTCAGGTGCGACTCAGGAGATTACAAGGTACATACTGAACATCAGGCAAATACAAGTGGAGGATTACATTACATAGAATTAGCACAACAAGGACTTTACAAGCATCAGATTTCATCAGGCAAATAGTAGTGAAGTGTTAATATAGTGACCAGAACACAGGGACATTGTAAGACAACAATACCAAAAACAGATATTACAATACAGTATTAAACATTGCAGTCAGTAGGAAGAAGTGCAGTGTGAATTCATCGCTCCAGGCAACAAGTTGTAAGGCTAGCAGTTAGAATAAGGAGGAGTCACAGTTGGGATAGAGTGGGCCCAGTGCAAGAGAAAGGAGTGCACAGTTATAGTGCTCACCCTGTTTTGCTGGTAGGCCTAAATGGTCCATTTTTATATATGCTGTGAGAACAGGAGGAGTATGAGCACAGTTGTGCTCTGCCCAAGTCGTAATGTTTAGGTAGCATCTCAGTTAGTTGGGGCATCTCAGGCTGAGAGGAGTTGTCTAGTGCAGAGGCAGGTGGCAGCTGTTTTGAGAAAACCCCAGAGGGAGGCTTTAAAGCTCTGGTGTGAGGAGAGGAGCGAGTGCTAGTTGAAGAAATTCCAAACCCTGAGCACATACACATGACTCGGTCACCCATTTGTGTGCGGGTTTTAGGTACCAGGAGGGCATGGGAGCCGCTGGATTGCAGGTTGTAGGAGGTGTAGCAAGAACAAGGGTCTCAGCAAGGTCTTGAGGGGTGGCAGTTCTGACAATATTGTCAATGAAGTTGCCCACGACATAAGAGCGGTGAGTTTCCGGTGAGAGCCACTCAAGCCGGATGTAAAGCTCACAGCAGTGAGTGAGGCGGGGGGCTGAGAGCGCAAAACAGCATGTGTTGTTGTACACCGAGTCCCACTTTACTAGACTAGTTTTTGCAACATGAGTAAAGGTGATTAGTCCGTAGCAAAGCGTGGGTAGGAGGACTCCCCTGGCTAGAGCAAGACGGGCAGCTGGAGTTAGACAGCTTTTTGCTCTGTAAGCCTGACCCAGCTTGCAGTTTGAGGCCTTGCATGTATTTCATATATGCAGGTTCATATCCAGCTGCGGGTCAAGGGTCACCCCCAGGTACTTGACTGATCCTGCGACAGTCAGTGGTGACCCATCAGCCGCGGAGATCTGTAGTGAATCCGGGTCGGCTTTTAACTTGGCTGCTGAGCCAAATAACATGGCCTGCATCTTCTCTAGGTTAATAAGTTTATGGTCCTGCAACCAAGTTTGGATGTGGATGAAGTCCAAGTTTAGTTTGGTGGTGATGTCCTGGGATTTGGCCATGATGACTAGGTCATCTGCATACAGCACTGAGGACCCTAGAGCCGGAGCCAAGGGTAGCTCATTTATGAAGAAAGAGAACAGGAGAGGCCCCAGGACAGAGCCCTGGGGGACTCTGCAGTTAACCTGGGCAGGATCAGATAGGACCTTGTTGAATTTGGTGTACGGATGCCTGCCCATGAGGTAATTACTGATCCATGCAAGAGCTGGGGAGGAGAAGCCAAGTGACAGGAGAGAGGAGCAGAGTAATGTGTGGTCAACCCGATCAAAGGCTTTTGAGAGATCAACAAAGATGGCCCCAGTCAGTTCACCTCAGTCAGTAGCAGACCTGATCTCCAAGGTAACAACTGCTAAAGCCATGGAGGTGCTATGCCCCTTTCTAAACCCAAGTTGTGCAGGGGAGAGAAGGTTGTGGGTCTATAGGTAGTGGGTGACCTGAGAGGCGACTACCTTTTCCAGGAGCTTGCTGATCACTGATAGGATTGCAATGGGATGGTAGTTCTTGAGGTCTTTTGTGTCCCCTTGCTTGGGTACAGGTATCACCTTGGCCATCTTCCAGATGTCCGGGACTATGCCCGAGGTGAGCGATGCATTGAAGACATGGGCTATGGGCCGGGTTAGTACTGATGCACCCATGCTCAATTCCGGGTCTGCCGAGCCTGGACACCCCACTAGATTTTTGATAAGAGCACCAGGGAGTTAAGGTAGTCCCACCCGGTGGACCAGAAAAGGCTACACAAGAACAATGAGAGCAGACTTCAGGCAGGTGGGAGAAAGCACCATCAAGTGACCACACCAGAGAGTGTCCGGAGATGGAGAGGTAGGAGGATAAAGAAAGTTAAAAAATAAATAAAAATAAAGCATTCTGGGATGTATTCCATCCAGCCCCATTGCTTGATCTATTTTCAGTTTTTCTAATTCCTTCAGGACCCCCTCTACTGTGAACGGACTGGTTTCTACACTCCTCACCTTGGTACGTCTTACACCTAAGAGGTGGTTCCTTTCCTGTCCCTTCTACTATGAACACTGAACAAAAATATTTGTTCAGGATTTCTCCTTTTACCTGGTCCCTTTCTACCGACCCCCTCCATTCCCTTTTTAGTCTTACAATCCCACCCGTTTTTTTCTCTCCACTCCAACGTATCTAAAAAAGGACTTGTCTCCTTGTTTAATTGCCTTGGCTATTCTTTCCTCTGTCTGTGCCTTGGCCTTTCTGACTACTTTCCCTGCCTCCTTTAGCTTTTCCAGATACATTCCTCTATCTTCCTCCCTCTGTGTTTCTTTGTTTTCTGAATGCTGTCTTTTTCCCTCACCCTCCCTGACACCTCCTGTGAGAACCAGAGTGGCCTTTTCTTCCTCTGTTTGATTTGCCTAATCCAAAGGCTTGTGGCTTCCGTTATGGATCCCATAAGATTTGCCCATTGTTCCTCTGTGTCCTCTTTTCCCACCTTACCCCTAGGGCTTACTTCAGATAAATCTCCATCTTTGCAAAATTGACCCTTCTGAAATCCATGACCCCTGCCTTTGTGTGACTGGATTCCCCTATTATCTTTATGTTAAACCATACTGTACTGTGCTCGCTGGACCCCTGACTCCCCACTTCTACATCCATCACCCTTTCTCCACTGGTGAGCATTGGGTCCAATACTGCCCCTTCATGGGTGTGTTCTACCACTAGCTGTCTGAGTCCTGCCCCCGAAGAGATTCCAGGTTGTTTCTGCTCTTTGCTGTGGCTGCAGTATGGGTGCTCCAATTGACATCTGGCAAATTGAAGTTTACCATCAGCAATATCTCCCCTTTTGCTGCCATTTCATGGATCATTTCCACTAGTGCACTGTGCACCTCCTCCCCGTGTACTAAAATGGCAGTACCATTTCCCGTTTTCCAGCGTGACCCACAGTGCCTCGTTTACCTCTCTTACGCCCTCTACTCCTGTAGCTTTTATTTCCTCCCTACTGTAGATAGCCACTCCTCCCCCCTTTTTTCCTACCCTATCTTTTCAGAATGGAGTGCACCCTGGCACAGCTATGTCCGAGTCATGGTTCCCTGCGCACCATGTCTCAGTCACAACAACAATGTCCAGGTCGGCCTCTGACTTCAAGGCCATTACGTCTGAGATTTTATTCACCAGTCTGTGACTGTTCATGCACATGGCTTTCTGTGATCTGTCAACCCTCTTTTTAATTTTCCTCCCTTGACATTGTGTATTACCTCTAGTTTCTTTCCAGTAAGCATACTACCGAGTCCCACTTACATTTGTGTTGGTTTACCTTCCTTCATGTTCCTGCTAGTCCCTTTTTGCATTCCACGATTAATTCCCATTTTTTGAGGCAGTTATAGCTAAGTTACTATTCTCTAGGGCGTCTTTAAAAGGATCCTTTGCCTCCAGCTCTCCCCTTCCATAGTTTAAATGCCCATTGCACATGTCAAGTTTCTGGCCCAGTGCTCTTACTCTTTCTCTAATTAGGTGCAGTCCATCGTACCTGAAGTACCTCCTCTCCCAGAAGGGGCAACAACTGTGCAGCGTGGAAGTCCAGGAGATATCTCACACCAAAACTATTGATGAATATGCTCCAGTTGGGAGTCACGCACATGCTGAGCATGATGAAGGAGACTGTTTGTTGCCCAGGTAGGTCCCGTATAGCTTGTCTGCCTGGGATGGAGGTGGCGGTGACAGAGGACAGAGTACAAGTTATGGCTCTTATCAGAAATGCAACGTCTTTATGTTACGCCTTTAAGAGTGCAGAGGGTTAATGAGATCCAGATACCAAAAATGTAATTGTAACAGCCTCCCAGCATAAAGCTGCATGTAGTAGCAGCACGTAAATGCTTTCTGTGGGGTGTCAGAATTCAAAAATAAATCCTACAGCTTGACTTAAGAACTGGGTATGGACAATAGGTAGTTCTAATGAATTTGCAGTTGTTAGATGCTAGTGATCATGTTAGTTGACCAGTAATCCAAGCAAAATATTTTACAGCCAAGACCAGCCCTCTAATATGGTTGAGGGCAACCATATTACAACGCCAGGTGCCAGCGGTCACAAATAAATATCCTTTCTTTCAGAAAAAAAATCAATTATTTGCGACTTTCATGCCTGCAAATTTGGATGTTACCTAATTTTCTTTCTCCCCTTTTGGAAGTCAAAAGCGTTCCTTCCCTTTATTTTGCAGGTCTTCCCCTTACTTTGGGATGTCAAATACCTACAGTACACTGATGCTGACCGAAGCCCTGGAAGCAAGTAAAATTAAATGAATTCCATCCGTTGAGTCTCACTTAAACTGCATTGCATACAACAGAGCTTTGAAAGATTCTGAAAGTGTATTTTTTGTGAAATCATGGGTGAAACACTGGAATGCTGTAACTGTTTTCTCTCTTTTTTTTTATTAAACATTTAAAAAAAAGTCTCTCCAATGTTGCACAGGAACAGAAAATACATACAGCTTTAAAAAACAATCATATTTCTTTTTTTTTTTTCCAGGTTTTTCGAATTTAGATTCATGTTTTTACAGTGGTATGTTTGTAAGTTAGAAGTCACTCTTAAAGCAGTTCTTCCCCTTCTCCACCAGCATCACACCAGGCTCCACTGGTTTAGTTTTATCCTTACTTAGACATAGCTTGCTGCAAACAAATTCAGTCTGGAGGTGAAATGCTGAAGGCCTGCATCCCCCCAAAAACGTAATGTACAGCATCTTTCCACATGCTACGTTTCTCCATTATATTTCAGCAGGCTAAACTAAGAAAAGGAATATACGATCGCCCAGACAAGTAAAGAGGCAACCCCCTGAACTGCTCTAGTGACACTGCAATACTGGCCAAGAGCAATGCTAAGGCCTTGCCTGTCAGTGCAAGCTGGTGTGCACTGCACCACCATGTCAGAGATCCAGGTTTGAGACCGAGTCTGCCTCCCCTGCCCTGGGCTGATGGGGTCTTGGAGGCAACGCAGATGTATTGTGTAGTGAGTGACAAACACTACATTGGCTTCTCTCACCACATGGGTGCTACTGCCTGTAGCCAGGGGTGGAGGATGGGCAGAAAAAATGGGAGAAAATCCACTGGTCGCATGGATGATGATGCAGACAGTCCATCCAAATGGACATCACAGAACACCCCTCATGCCTCCTTCCTGTGGAGATCTTGGCTGGTTCTCATCAATATGCAGCACAAGGGCTGGCAATCAAGCTCTGACGGATGGGGCAATCCCAGGATAATGAAAGTAGGGACCCAGGCGAGCATCAGGAGGATAAATAGACTTGTGTGCAAACAAGCCAGTCACAGATGTGTCAAACTGTAATGTATTGTTCAGTGAAATAAAAACACATTTTTTCCAAAAAAAGAACAGTGTTAATCTCACTGGGTGGCCACAGGGTAGGTGGACTCATGTACATGATGTGCAGAAGCCCTAGGGAGAGAGAAATTGCAGTGTAGGTAGTGGCCACCTGCAGCCAGGTTATGAGCTGGAGTTAGTTGTGGGGTCATCAAATGACTCCTGCCCCACTTGTAGCCAAACTCTTTGCCATAAAGGTATGAAGCATAACTGGGGATTCTGCAGGCATTTTCCCTGTATGTTATACAGATGGCCATCTCCACATAAAACTATAGGCCCGTGACAACTGCATTTCTCTACTATCAGCATTTTCCATGGAAGAGAAGTCGCACTCTGGTAGGGAACCTTGTTTGCAGCTTGTTTTGTACACAAAAAAGTACAGTTACGTAAGAACTTACCGTAACAGTAGATCTTTGAGAACAGTTCTTGCAGCAGGTTACACCATTAGGAATGAAACAGTCAGACGCCAAGACCCCACGGAAAAATTCTAGCTAGCAGTATCCAGCGGGGGACCGCCCCTGACGTTGGGCCCTCCCTAACGATCAGGCATCACATAAAAGGGGGCGGTTCCCCAGCATCCCCAGTTCTCCCGCCGGAGACTCCCGGCTCAAGTGCGACATCTGAAGGGGAGACCGAGGATCCGCTTCCAAAGAAGGGTTAGAAAAAAGGTGTCAAAGGACACTGTAGCCTAAAAACTAGGTCAGAAGACTCAACCTCCAGAGGGGAAGGTGGGAGGGAAGCTACCTGCTGCAAGAGATGTTCTCTAAGATCTGCTGTTACAGTAAGTTCTTACGTAACTGTACTATCTTACTTCAAGAAACTGCTCTTGCAGCAGGTTATACCATTAGGACCGATTCCCAAGCAGTAAGGGAACAATTTGCTACTGGGAGGAGGGTAGGAGAGATGACTCAGACTTCAGGACAAGAGTACTTGAAGGACGTCCAAGCTGAATCCAGCTCTATGCCTAGAGGCAATGTCCAAACTGTAGTGTCTGAGGAAAGTGTGCACAGTGCTCCAAGTCGCTGCCGCACAGATGGCTGAAGTGGAGACATTTTTGAGCGCAGCGAAAGAGGTAGCCACCTCCCTCATAGAATGACCCTTCACCAGTCCCGGTAAGGGTTTATTGTGCTTCTGATAACAGAACATAATGAACTTGACCAACCATCTGGAAAGTGACTGTTTCGAAACAGGAGCACTGAGCATCCGCTGTGCGTAGGAAACAAAGAGCTGGTCAGACTTACGATGAGGTTTGGTTTTGGTCAGATAATATCTGAGACATCTATGCACATCTAGAGTGTGCAACAGGGCCTCCTCCCATTACCGTAATTCTGATAATACACCAGCAGGCTATATCCTGGTTGAGTGTGACCACCGAGACCACTTTGGGAAGGAACTTAGGATTTGTTCTTAAGGGCACCCTGTCCTTATGAAAAAAAAACAAATAAGGATCCTTGCACATGAGTGCATGAAGCTCAGAAACTCTTCTGAGAGAAGTAACAACAACTAAAGGGCGTCTTCCAAGCGAGGAGACGCAACACACAATCCGCAGCTGGTTCAAAAGGAAGTAGATTAAGCTGCTCTTAAACAAAGGGGAGATCCCAAAGTGGAATCGGGTCTCTGATAGGAGGTCTCAGGTGCAGGATGCCATGTAAAAAAGTGCGTGAAGCCTCTAGTTGAGCTAGAGAGCTATGACCTATCGGTGAATGATACGCCGAAATGGCGCACAGGTGAACATTAATGGAAGAATAGGCAAGGCCTGCCTCGTACAGGGTTAGAAGGTAGTCTAACACGGACATCTCTGAACAATCCAATGGCGTCAATCCGCAAGCTTGAGCCCAGATACAAAATCTGCGCCACTTCATGGCATGAGTGGAGGGTTTTCCGGCTGGCGCCAGAACATCCACAATTTCCTGAGAGACCCTGTATCTCAGGACTGCTATGTCTTTAGGAGCCAGGCATGCAGGTTCAGCGACTGAAGATCCAGATCGATTAAGGAGCCTGCCTCCTGGGACAGAAGTTGAGAGCTGAATGGCAGAGGCACCGGAGGTTCCTGGGTCAGCTGATGTAATAGAGGGAACCAAATTTGCCTGGGCCAAAAGGGTGCTACCAGAATCAGTGATGCCCGCTCTTGTCGGAGCTTCAGTAAAACCCTCTGGATCAATGTGAAGGGCAGGAAAGCATACAGGAATCTGCCTGTCCAAGAGAGGGACAATGTGTCTCACCAGAAAACACTGGGCCCTGGATCTAGCGAGCAAAAATTGGGCAGTTTTGTGTTGGATGGGGAACCAAAAAGGTCTAATTCTGGTGTCCCCTATCTGCGAAACAGATCCTCTGCAACTTCCTGAAGCAGTTCCCATTTGTGGACTCTGGCCTGTGATTGGCTGAGACTATCTGCGATTGTGTTGTCCACTCCGGAAATGTGCACTGCAATATCATCTGCGCTGTGTTGCAGTACCCAATTTCAAACCCTTTGAGCCTCCTTGCAAAGGGGGTAGGAATGAGTGCCTCCTTGTTTGTTGAGATAGTACATCACCTCAGTATTGTCTGTTTGAATCAGAAGAGTACCCAGTGGAATGTCCTTTTGGAATGCTTGTAGGGCATAGAAAATGGCTCATCTCCAGAATATTTATGTGCAGATGGGACTCTAGAGACGACCATGAACCTTGAGTCCTGACCCGTTGAGGTGCGCTCCACATTCAGATCCTGAGGCATCCATAGAGAGCGTCACTACAGGAGGTGGCATCATGAAGGGGACTCCTTTTGAGAGATGGTCCGGGACGAGCCACCATTGCCAGTCTCTAATGACAGCATTCGTAATTGGACTGGATGCTACATATGTACTTGCTTCTGGTCCCATTGAGCCCGCAACATCCACTGGGTAACCCGCATATGGAGTCAGGCTAGGGGAACCATTGCAATGGCAGCCGCCATATGTCTGAGCAGGCAAAGAATGGTCCTGGCAGGCACTGCTGTCTTCGTCATTGCGTCCCGTATGAGGGATCTGATGTGTTCCGCCCTGTTCGAAGGAAGAAATGCTCTCCCTTGAGTGGTTCCAGAACAGCTCCAATAAACTGCAGAGTCTGAGATGGTACAAGGTGCGACGTCTCCTGGTTGATGATGATGCCCAATGATTGGAAAAGAGAACGGGTATCCTGAATCGTGGACATAAGGGCCTCCTGAGAGGATGCCATGAGGAGCTAGTCATCTAGGTATGAAAAAACATAGTGGCCCTGCCTCCTGAGAGTTGCTACCACGACTGCCATGCACTTCGTAAACACCCAAGATGCGGAAGACAGTCCAAGCGAGGGCTCGGAACTGGTAGTGGCGTCCCAGAAACTCAAAGCACAGAAACCTTTGATGCGATCAGGAGATGTAGGTAAGCATCCTGCATGTCCAGCGACGCTAGCCATGCACCTTCTTTGAGCATGGGGATGAGACCCGGTAGGGTCACCATGCGGAAGCATTTGTATAACACAAACGTGTTGAGATCGCTAAGATCTAAGATCGGGCGCAAGTCCTCCGTTTTCTTTGGGACCAGGAAGAAGTGGGAATGATAACCTTTCCTTTCTGGTCTGGTAGAATGTACTCTATAGCCTCCTTGTCCAGGAGGGCCAAGATCTCCTGCTGGATGAGCAAAGCATGCTGACCCAAGTAACGGGAGAGCAGGGGAGGTCTGGACAGTGGGTGGCTGAGGAACTCTATAGTGTCTCCTCACTGTACCAACTGTAACACCCACCGGTCAGAGGTGATCCTCTGCCTTCCCGGAAGGAAGTGAGAGATGTGACCCCCGAGCTTTATCCTTTGATCCAGAGGAGGGGCGAGGGCCGGAAAGGAGTCATGCTGTGGTGGCATTGGGTCCCATGGGCTGGGCTGCCTTGGGATGCTTTGAGCCCTGGCCCGTGGGGAATCTGGCTTGACCTTTGCGACCAAAATTGCCCTAGGGTTGCTGACCAGAACGCGGCTGTTGCCGTTGTCTGCTGCAAAAATGGTTCTGGTTCCTCTGTAAGGAACCAGATTTGGGCCTGTACATAGCCTGTACAGTCTGAACTGCCTTCCCAGCATCCTGTAGCTTGGTGATAACCTTCTCGGATTCCTCACCTAACAGGACAGCTCCATTATAAGGGATGTCCAGGATATACTTCTGAGCGTCTGGGGTGAGACCGGAGACTCTCAACCAAGAGTGTCTCAGAAGACAAATGCCAGTAGCTGCTCCCCTGGCGGCAGAGTCTGCTGAATCGTAAGTGGCTCAGAGAACCTGGGTCCCCACGTCCGACCCAGTATGAAGGAGATTGAGCAGCTCCTCCTCCTTTTCGCCATCCAGAAAGTCCTTCAGAAGGTCTTGGCCCTGCTCCCAGACAGCATTCTGAAATTGCACCATGTGCATGAGGTAATTCACAGACCTTATCGAGCATGTAGCAGCCACATACATGTGTCTTCCCATAGAATCTCACTGTTTAGATTCTTGGTCCGGAGGCTGGGTACTCAAGTGTTGCAGTCGTTGAGACCAATCATGAGACGCCGTAATGACCAGTGAGTCTGCGAGGGGTTGTTGCGCCAGATATAGATCCTCCATAGGAGCTCTGTAGAGGCAGTCAGCCTTCTTAGGAACAGCCGGTGTCGAGTGCAGACGCCTCCAAGCCACCTTGGTGACATCCGTGAAGGTGTCCACTAGAGGTGGGACCACCACAGGCTTTGGGACATTTTGCCAAAGGTAATGGGCAAGGCGTTGTCTCTCAGGGGCCAAGTCTCCCATCCCATATTTTCCTGGATGTGCCTCATGATTTTGGAGAAAGAGGGATCATCCAGTGGTGACCTTGGCTGGTTTTGTGGGTCTGGTGATGGAGGACTATAGGGGGATGGAGACCTGGAGGTATCTGACATATCCAGTCTGGAGTCATCCCCAGTGGCTGTTGTCTGTCCCTGAGTCATTCAGGGCTCAGAGACCCTGAGGGAGACTGTGATGGGTATTTTTTTCTCTCTCTAGATCTGCCCCTAGGAGGTGGAGTTGGCTCCTTAGGGGTTGGGGGTCTTCAGCCTTCACCCTCCTGAGGAGGGGGTGTAGGTGGTGGAGATGGAAAAAGTCTACTGGGGACCACGTCCTTTCTGATGGTCTCCCACTGGAAGGTGAACAATTCCTTCACCTGCTGAATGTTCATGCTTGACGACGGGCCCAACATCGTGTCCTGGGAAACCAATGGATCCATTGACGGCTCCCCGGGTGAGCTGGCGTCCTCCGTGCCACCCGTCTGGTCATCCGGCAGTGCAGCAGCCTCCTCTCCTGAGGACCCCTGATGTCCGGTGTCACCTGGCATTGGTACAACTGCTGTCGGGTCGGAAGTCCATTTTTCGGGCATTGGGTCAAGCACCTTTTTATTCTGTGACTTCCGCTTAAGAGGCATCAGATCCTTGGTCTTCCTTTCCGGGGCCTTGGGAGGCTGGGACATGGACCTGAGGTTGGTGTCCTAGTGTTAGCCTGATGCCCCGCTAGATTTTGAGTCATACCTCCTATGTTTTTCTGAAGAATCAGGCTTGGAAGAAGGGTCGGGTGCCCGGTGGGTCTTAAGTGGGTGCAAGGAGGCTGAAGACCCCCTGAAGACCTTACCTTAACTAGGAGAGGTTGGGAGCCGGGCCGGGAAGGAGAACAGTTGGACCACATAGAGCTGGAGCTGGCCCTGGATTCAGAGGCCCTGCTGGGAGATCCTGACCTACCCAAGTCCCAGTGTTTCCCGGTCTTATGGGAAGAATCCCCTTTGGAGGAACGTCTTTTTTCCATTTTGGAAGTTTCTCTTCAAGAAGGAACCCCTGAAGAGCCTTTTGGCGGTGGATCCTATCCTGCTATTTAATTGTTGGCAGATGGAGCAGGACTGGGTGTCATGTTCCGGGCACAGGCACCTCACACAAGCCGAATGATGGTCAGTGAAGGGGCTCTGCTTGCCGCAAGCTCATTGAGGGGTGTCCTTCGAGAGAAGGAGTTGGAGAAGTAGACATGGATTTGTTATGTATAGATTTTGCACATCACATCATTGATGCAGGCATCCGTGAGGTCGATGCTGGCAAGTTGATGGCAGGAAAAGAACTGGGGAGGCTGGGGGACCGCCCCCTTTTATGTGATGCCTGACGTTGGGGAGGGGCCAACGTCAGGGGCTGTCCTCCCGCTGGATCCTGCTAGCTAGAATTTTTCCATGGTGTCCTGGCGCCTGCAGGCTTCAGTCCTAATGGTATAATCTGCTGCAAGAGCGGTTTCTCGAAGTAAGATCCTCTGCAACATCACATTTCCATGGGAAGTGCCATTTGCGTCCACTTGCATCTCTCTGGGTATTTCAACGAATGGCAACTACCATAGGTTTGGAGCACAATAAATAAAAAACAAAGGGAACACAAACACTTATACAATTAAAAAAAACAAAACAAAAAAAAAAAAACTTTGGCTTCCAAAGAATTCCAAGTTTACATTTAAAAAATGACTGCAGTCACTGCCAACTAAAGGTCTTCTCTGACTTGAAAGAGTACATCATAAGAAAAAGGTCCCTTTCAACATGTACAATTGGATTACATTTTTTGGCCTTAAAGCCAACCATGTGTCTCCCAAAATATACTATTGTAGAGTACATCGACTAATTTTTGAAAACCCCAAGGCCCCACTGTTAAGAAGCTTCATGTCGTCAACAGACATATGGTGATGTATCCAGGCACAGTTCACAAATTGCAGATTTTTTGTTTTCATACTCCCTGTGTTAAATCAGACCTCTGCCCCCAAAAAAAAAAAAAACAGTGCTTCTACAGAAAGGATTCAGTACGCAACTGTGCATTAATTTCTCTTTTTTTCTTTACAGTTCAGATAGGCGCACTTGAAGTTCAGTCCTCATTTCCCCTCCACTTTTAAATTCCAGTTTTCTCCTTTATCCAGTTCCGTAATGAGGGTACTCTGGAATAGATGCCAGGCTTGTTCCTACGGGCACATCCCTCGCCCCAGCTGACGATTCCAGCCAGAAACCACTTGCCGGTGTCCTCCATACAAGACAAGGGGCCGCCTGAGTCACCCTGAGGATGTTCAAAACAGAACAGAATAAAAAATCCCAGCTAAACATGTTACTCAAAGTTCTGCATGTAATAATAGCTGTCAGATACTAACTGGCCTTTGACCTTATGGCGATACCCACATGAAAAATGATTGGCGATAATCAAGCACCAGTCAGCTAGCTACTAATTAGCATAAAAAGCAAGCTACTTGAGCTCCGCCTAGTTGATCATTCAGAAAGTTAAGCACTCACCAAATGCTTGGTATCACAAATACTTCAGATCAGTTCTTTTTTTTTTTGTACAGCGAGTGTCAACCAGTCCATGAAAATTAATTTGCATATTTTAACAGCACATAATGTTTTGCTCTTAATTTTATTAGGAACTGAAATTACTGAGCTTTTTAATTGTATAGCAATTATTTGAAATTGCTATGCAAGTGTAGACAAAGAATTTTGCTGCATTTTACATACACAAAGTGTCCTCCTGTGGGGGGTACCAATACAATTATAGCTTGCAGGAGCACTCTCAACCAATCAGGACACTCCTTTCCTCTGTGTGAGAGATACTCATTCTGTGCCCTAGAAATGGGCATGTTTGGGGCAGGTTTTTTTTGAAACTGTAATGTATCACTGATCAATAATATATTAATACTGCCAACAAGGCTACACTTACGGTTGTACGAGTGTTCTCATTTACATTCCTAGGGTATCAGTACCACTCAAATTTAATTTGTTGTTCTATTACCCTAAGGATGCATGTGAGACCATTCTTACAACTGTTAATACTGGTCTTGGTGGTGATATCAACATACAACCCAAACCTTTCAAACCAGTAGAAAATGAAGACTCCAAGTGATACAACAGGTGCCTCGAAAAAGGCAGGTACCTGCATAATTTTAATGATATGGGTTAAGGTAACATACACTGTCCTAAACAGGGAAAGTAATGTATAGCAATAGGTTTTAACGAATAAAAGATGCAAACTTTGGACTGAAAGCATTTAGTGCTGTATGTACTTCTTGCGCTATGGAAACTTTTATTTTATTCTTTTGATAACTAGGTAAGGCCCACTAGGCACAAGTGCCTGTTGTCAGGGATGACCCAGGAGCATTCGGGTAGTTAAGCGACTTGCTCAGAGTCACGCAGCATGCAAGTGGAGATGGTGGGAATCAAACCCAAGTAGTTCTGGATGCATCAAGCTCATTCGCAGCTCATTACTCTAACCTTTAGGCTATACTGCCAGCCCTGCCAGAAACTATGGCTTTATTTGAGGAAAATAACAGAATTTACTGCCTGTTGTACATTCAGTTGTTATTGCTAAACCAGAAGTTCACTCTGTAGAAGGGGGAATCTGTCGTTTTGTCATGCAGATAAAAAATTAGGACACTTTAAAAGAATACTTTATGAATATTTTATCACACATGTCTTTACTACTTGTTGCAAGTAATCAAGAAAAGGACAAACTGTGGTCCCTCTATGACTTGGACTTCTTATTTCTTAGCAACATTAATCCTCTTGAAAAACAGCATTTTTCCCCCTATGAACACAAGTCATTTGCATGTAAATTACCTTTTACTGTTCCCGAAGGGAGGCCCTAAAGTCTTGATATAGAGGTACTATTCCAGGACATGTCATTTTCTGGTAATACTTTTTATCTGACTAAATAAAGAATTTTCACACAAGATTTTGAGACATCCTTTATCAGGCTCACAACAGGTAAAGCTAGTAACTGAGGAAATGGAGTATAAACAGGAAAGATACAATTTACCATGGATTTCATTCATTTACAATAAAATTGACAACTGGGATACGGCTTTTTATTTTTATTCACAAAATCAGAACAAATTAATTATAATTTAGTCACAATTGAACAAAACAAAAATTAAAAACAACAACGATTGAGAGAGTCTCTGATGGCAGAGCTCTCGCTTGCCATTGATTTCCAGCTCCATTTTAGTCTACTTGTATGCCTCTTACTATTTTGTGTCATTTTTTTTTTTATTGAAAAAAGCAACAAAAAGAGTCAGTCTCTCTCTTTTCAGCCCAGTCATTCTGTGTGGCATCAAAGGATTGTGGAGGACTGGCAGCATTGTGCCTTCTGTCAGCACATATACAGTCACTCAGTGGGTCTATAGAGGGTTGTAAACCCATTATTATAAAATGGAGAGGAGAAATTCCGGAAGCTGATTGGCTGAAGCAGACTTTGACCTGTGACGATATCTCAATATCATCATGGTCCAAAACTGATTACCAAGATCAGCCGTTTACAAACACTTTAGGGCCATTTTATAATCGCAATAACACAGTCCAGGATGTGGTATAGCATGGGATATTGTCACTTCTCAGGTGCATGAGACTCTGCCTGTGGCCTTGTGCCTCACAATGCACTTGAGGCATGATGATATTTCAAGATATACCACACCCTGTCCTGTACTATTGCTTAATTATACACCGACACATCACCTCAAAGCAAGGAGGTTGCAAATCTTGCACTTTTTTGGCATTTAAGAAACGAGTGCTGAACCAGAAGAAGCACAAAGAGACACTTCCAGTCCAACCACATATACAGCCAGCACCTGGCAAGTGGTCTCAAAGCCACTCAGAGGGCCCTTGATACCAGGGCTCTCACTTGTCAGGGATTTCCTACTCCATATTAGTCTACTTGTGTGTCTCTTACTAGTGTGCGTGCCTATTTTTATATATTTAAAAAAAGCAACAAAAGTCTCTCTATTCAGCCCAGTCTCTCAGTATGGGACATCAAAGGGTTGTGGGACAATGGTAAACTGGCAGGACTGTGCCCCCCCACGCCATCAGCACATACACAGTCAATCAGTGGGTCTGTTGAGTGTTGCAAACCCATTATTATACACAAACACTTTTATCAAGAAGTAAATCTTGCACTTTTTGGATACTTTAAAAATGAGCGGTGAACCAGAAGTACCGCAAACAGCCACTTCCAGTCCGATCGCATATATAGCCAGAGCCTGGTGAGCTTCAGCGAGTGCATGGTGGAACAAACGCTGGCAGAGGCAAGCATGTCTGCCAGTGTCAGCCAGTTCAGTCAAGGGGTCAGGCACTTTACCAGATAAAGTAGGACACACCCAGTCACTTTCCTTTTGAGAAACACACAGCCATAATGTCTGTAAGTGAAGGCTTCATAACAGTAAAGTAAGAATTTATAGCCCTGCTATGTGTCAGCTGTAGCAAATTTAGCACAGAACAAATGACTGACTTCATAAACTATGTCCACAGGGAAAGTAACCTAATAAAAGACGTGAACTACCACATACAGAACTGGAACAAGAAAGTACAGTTACGTAAGAACTTACCGTAACAGTAGATCTTAGAGAGGCTCTTGCAGTAGGTAATTACATATAGGACTGACGTCGACAGGCGGCAGGACCCCATGGAAAAATTTCTAGCTAGCAGTCTCTGGCGAGGGACCGTCCTCATGTCAGGTGACCGGCGTCAGTAGACGTCGGTATAAAGGGGCGGTCCCTCATGCCAGCCTTCCAGTTCTTTCCGCCACAGGCCACAAGAGACCGGACGAGAGAAGCGGATCTTCCCTCACTGGAAAAGGAGCTGAAAAAGCTTAGGGGGATGGAGGGTGGGAAGGTATTACCTACTGCAAGAGCCTCTCTCGAAGATCTACTGTTACAGTAAGTTCTTATGTAACTGTACTATCTTACTTTGAGAGGGCTCTTGCAGTAGGTAATTACATATAGGACTGAGTCCCAAGCAGTCTGGAACAAGAAGAAGCACACAGGAGGAGGAAAGCTACTCAAAGTAGATCCTCTAGCTGTGAAGGCCTTAAGAAAGGAGGCCTTGCAGAACAGCAAGCTCGAAGCCTGCTCTACGGCGAGAGGCAATATCCAAACTGTAGTGTGTTGCAAACGTGTGGACAGAAGTCCAAGTGGCGGTAGCACAGATGTCTGCCGCGGACACGTTCTTGAAACATGCCACTGATGCAGCGACTCCTCGGGTGGAGTGTCCACTTACTTGACCCGGAAGTGTCTTGTTGTACTTGTCGTAACAGAAAGTAATGCAATGAGCCAACCATTTAGACAGGTGTTGCTTGGGAAACAGCATTGCCTTCTCTTTTTGGGTGCAAAAGAGACAAACAGTTGATCGGTCTTTCTGAGATCCTTTGTTCTGTTAGTGTAGTATCTCAGAATCCGGTGGACATCCACAGTATGAAGTAGATATGCCCCTTGATTGGAGTACTGCGTAAAGAAAGCGGGTAACTCTATGGACTGGTGCAATGTAGATTCCGCTACCACCTTGGGAAGAAACTTAGGATTGGTGCGCAGAGCCACACATTCCTTGTGAAAAATCAAGTACAGAATTTTACACATCAGGGCCTGGAGCTCAGAAATCCTCCAAGTGGAGGTAATGGCCACTAGGAAGTGTGTCTTCCATGAAAGGAACTTCAAGTCTGTGGAAGCTGCCAGTTCAAATGGAGGCAAAGTAAGTTTTTCAAGAACAAAGTTCAAATCCCAAGGAGGGGCGGGGACTCTGATAGGGGGTCTCAGATGAAGAACCCCACTAAGGAAAGTTTTTAGAGACTTCCAGTTGAGCAAATGTCCTGTCTGCAAAGGAAACATGATAGGCCAAAATGGCCACCATGTGAACCTTCAGAGAGGAGTGACTGAGACCCAGGTCAAAGAGATGGCGCAGGTACTCCAACAGCCTCCCAACAGAGCAGGAGAAAGGCTCAAAGTCTTTTGAAGCAGCCCAGATTGTGAACCTTTTCCATTTCATGGCATAGGTAGACCTAGTGGAGGGTTTCCTAGCCTCCATCAGAATCTCCGCCACCTGGGGAGAAACTCCAAAGCGGGCTTCAGCTATGTCTGCAGGAGCCATGCATGTAGCTAAAGGGACTTGAGTCCTGGATGGACCAGGGTCCCCTGATCCTGGGTCAGCAAAATTTGTGACAGAGGAGTTTGTGGTTCCTCTGAATATTGTTGCAGAAGAAAGAACCAAACTTGCCTGGGCCAGAAAGGAGCGATCAGAATCCTTTGTGCTCCTTCTGAGCAGAGTTTCTGCAAGACTCGCGGGATCAGAGGAATTGGGGGAAAGGCATAGATGAATCTGTCCTTCCAATCTAGAGACAGAGCGTCTCTCCAGAAAATGTTTCGCTCTTGAACGAGCGAGCAGAAGTCGGGAAGCTTTGTGTTTTGAGGGGGGAAGTGAACAGGTTGACCTGTGGTGTTCCCCAGCATAGGAGGATATTGTCTAGGACCCCCGGATCCAGTTCCCACTCATGAGCTTGAGCAGACGAGTGACTTAGTTTGTCTGTTAAGGTGTTCTTGACCCCTGGAACATGAATCGCCATAAGGTGAAGGTCGTGTTGTGCTGCCCCATCCCAAACTCTCATCGCTTCCCTGCAAAGAGGGTAGGACTGAGTCCCTCCCTGTTTGTTGATGTACCATACCACACACATATTGTCCGACTGGACGGCTAGGTGGCCGGGAAGAAGATGCAGATGAAGCACTTGGAGAGCATAAAGCACCGCCCGAAGCTTGAGCACATTGATGTGAAGTGTTTGTTCGAGCTTGAACCAAGAGCCCTGGGTCCGATGAGGACCGAGATGGGCTCCCCAACCTTCACCCGAACTGTCTATGGTCAGAGTCTGGGTGGGGGAGGAAGGAAGAATGGAACTCCCCGGAGAAGGTTCTCTCGAACCATCCACCACTGCAAGTCTCGAAACATGGGAGAGGATACTAGGACCAACTGGTCCAAGTCGTCCACTAACTGATCCCATTGGGAGTGAAGCATCCACTGACAGACCCTCATGTGGAGCCGAGCGCAAGGGACTGTCGAGATAGCAGCTGCCATAAGCCCAAGGAGGTGAAGAACCCGACCTTGCACTGACCCGCCTGTGGCTGGACAACAGGCTTACCTGAGTCTGGAGAGTGGCTGCCCTGTCCGGTGGCAAGAAGGCCCTGCCCGGGGTCGTGTCCAGTATCGCCCCGATAAACTGGAGCCTCTGGGATGGGAATCAAGTGAAACTTGGAATGGTTGATGGTAATACCCAGGCAGGTAAAAACCTGCTGGGTGAGGGAGAGGCAGTGCAGGAGTTTCTCCCTGGATGAGGCTGCCAGGAACCAATCGTCCAGGTACGGGAAAACCTGTACCTCACCGGTACACAGGTAGGCCGCCACCACTGCAAGGCATTTGGTAAATACTCGGGGAGCCAAGGAAAGGCCAAATGGAAGTGCCTTGAACTGGTAGTAGTCCCCCTGGAAAGCAAAACGGAGATATTTGCGGTGAGACGGGCGGACAGATATGTGCAGGTAAGTGTCCTGCACATCCAGAGCGCACAGCCACTGGCCCGAGCAGAGGAGGGGCAGAAGGCTCTGCAGTGAGAGCATCCTGAACCTCTTGTACTCCACAAATAGGTTCAGGGAACTGAGATCCAGAATAGGTCTTACATCTCCTGTCTTCTTTGGGACCAGGAAGAAGTGGGAATAGTAACCCGTTTCTTGCAGAGGAGGGGACAGGTTCTATCACCTCTTTCAGCAAGAGTGCTGAAAGCTCTTCCTGGACCAGAAGATGATGTTCCCGAGAGAAAGACGACCTTGGGGGAGGGTGACAAGGTGGTTTCTGTAGAAACTCTATTGAGTGTCCTTCTGCGATTAGCTAGAGCACCCATGAATCTGATGTTATCCTCTCCCAGCTCGGAAGGTGGAGGGAAAACCTCCCTCCTACCGGTTCCTCCAGGAAGCCTGGAGGCTGTGGGAGAGGGAAGGAGTCAGGTGGTGTGTGGCAGTGCTGCAGCTGAAGCTCCCACTGCTTTTTTGGGAGGGGGGGCTTGGCAGCTGGTGGGCCCCCGATGTTTAGTGGCCCTCTTTCCCTGTGGTCTTGCTTTGGGCCGATTCTGTCTGTGAAAGGGACAGTGCTGCAATTCATGGGGATGATACATAGAGTCCTCAGACTTTAGTGCCGTCCCCTTCTTCTGCAGGTCGGTGATGATGTCCTTGACATCACCTCCAAACAGCACCAAACCCCAGAAGGGCGCTTCCTGGATGGCGGACTGCACTTCCGGGACCAACCCTGACACTCTGAGCCAAGCATGACACTGCAGGCCTACGGCAAAAACTGAGCTCCTACCTGCAGTGTCCACTGCATCGTAGGTCACACAAAGGATGTGCCGACTGGCCAAACATGCAAAGCGGACAAGGTCAGCCACTTCCTGCTTGACCAGAGAGTCTGGAAGAGAGTCCAATTTAGATTCCACCTCACTGAGAATCGCCTTCTGGTAATCCCCCACGTGACCGACATAGTTCAGGGCCCTACTATCCAGAGTGGAAGAAGCGAAAATCTTCTTGCCATACTGGCCCAGAAGGGGATTCCTTGTCAGGTGGAGACGAGCTAAGGTGTTTGGGGTGAGCTGACCAGCCATGAGCGGCGATAATCACAACCGAGTCAGCTCGAGGGTGGGAGTCTAAATAGTCAACACCCTCGGGAGCCTGGTACAGCCTGCTTGACTTCCTGGGAAGTGGGGCTAAGGCCGATGGCTGTTTCCATATGGTGGTAATAAGGTCAGCGTGAGGCTCGATCCAGGGTGGCACCAAAGTGGGAGCCGTCATGGGCAGATCCAGATGCTCAGTGAGTTTTTTTACGATGAGGGTCTGGCTCCAAGGATTGCCACTTATGTACTTCCTGGATCTTTCATAGCAATGCCATGAAGGAAGGCTCCTCCGGAGGAGTCCTTGGCCAGGGCTTGGACGGAGAGCATGGCTTGTCGTCTTGTTCAAAATGACCGTCGGAAGCGTCAGAGGTATCCGAGGAAGAAGAAGATGAGGAAGAAGTAGACTCCCTCTCATGAGGGGAAGGAACGGACCCCTTGAGAAGCCCTCGGGGAAGTGTGTCCTGCCCCTCTCTGGACCCAGAAGGTTTAGCCCTGGTGTCCAGAGGTGGGGAGGGAGTTTGTCATCATGGACATATGGGAACCGGCACCAGCACTGTCGTCTGAAGACAACTCTCCACCTCTCTGGTGAGCTGAGCCTTGGCCTCAGCCCACCAGGAGGCCAGAGTCTCCTGCAGATCCACCGGCAGCTGGGGGGTGGTGGAGGAGGAGGGGGATACGGGTATGAACTATACCCATAAGGCGCGTACCCATAACCTGATGGCAGGAAGCCCGGCGTCAGCTATTGAGGTGCCGGGTAGTGCGGTGTCAGATTGGTTAGCGCCAGATACTGCGGTCCCAGGTATGATGGCGTCGGATACGACGGGGTTGGGTACCCGGGAACTGGGGGGGGCTGCCGGAGCAGATGGCCCGGCCGGAGGTCCCACGGGCGGATCTGGAGCAGAAGGCCCCAGGGAGCGGAGGGCCCGGCATCGGAGCAGCATCCGGGAGCAGGATGTCACCCGTAGTCAGCAACACCGGCGTCAGAGCCGGTGGCCGAGGAGCTGACGTCAGATCGGTCGAACCAGCAGGTGGATGGTCTGGCAGAGGTGGAACAGGTACCTCAGTATCACCCGGGGATGGGGGGGGGACAGAAATCCTCGGGGTCAGGCTCAGGAGAATCAGGGTCCCTGGAGGACAGCGAAGGCTGCAGGGAGCTGGGAACAATGGACGTGGGAGGGTCTGGCATCGGCTCATTTGCTGTGCGGACGTTGGGCGAACTGATGTGCGGCTTAGCAGTGGGATCCGGGCGGCCACCAGAGAGGCCGGCGTCTGACTTAATGGACCCGTCGCCGGAGGCAGGCCGCGAAGGAGGGGTGGTCTGGTCGGGCGGATTAGGGGCCGTGCACCGCCCCGAAGGGTCGGGTGACTTACCGACCTTCTCTGTGCAGGTGTTGGAGTAGCAGACATCTGGCTTATCGGAGCTGCTTGCACCAGTAGACCGTGAAACCACAGTGTTACCAGGAGTGGAGGCCTCCAAAAGCCCGGAGGTGCCCGAAGGGCCTGAGCGCGAGCCAGATGGGTGGGCCAACGCTGCCTTAGAAGCCTCTAAGGTGGCTGTTGTGGAGAGGTCCCCGGGGGACATTACCTTTAGCACGGCGAATCCTGAGGAAGTCATGGTGGGTCAGGAGCCCTTGTCCTGGTGCTTTTCTTTATCCTTTTTCTTGCGATGGCCTTCAGGGGAAGTTGATGCCTGCTGAAGCTTTTTCAATTCTTTCTCCATGGAGCTCATTTTCTTTTTCAAAATATGGGCCTCCAGGGACTGCTGCTGCCTTCTCTGGGTGTCCACGTTAAAACTAAGGCAGTGCTGATATTTCTCTAGAGGATGGTCGGGGCCTAGGAAAAAAAGGCACAGGGAATGGCCGTCCTTGTGCGGAAGTTGGGCGCCGCATGAGTCGCACTTGTTTTTGTGCTTGGAGGGTGTAGGGGATGACATACACTGATGAATATCTGATGGATGATAGGAAAAAATCGAAAATACTCTGTTAAAAAACAACAAAAGAGCCTGACGAACAAGGAACATTTCTGTGAGGTGCTGGCATGAGCTAACGGCGGGAAAGAACTGGAAGGCGGGCATGAGGGACTGCCCCTTTATACCGCCGTCTCCTGATGCCGATCACCTGATGTGGGGGTGGTCCCTTGCCAGAGACTGCTAGCTAGAAATGTATCCGTGGGGTCCTGCCACCTGCCGACGTCAGTCCTATATGTAATTACCAACTGCAAGAGCCCTCTCAAAGTAAGATCTACATTTTAAACAGATAAATAAAACACCAAATGAACTTAGGACAAACTGAGATAATGGTGAGCACCTGTAAATACAGAAGTTGGTTGATGGTGGGACACAGAACATATTGGAAAATAATAATAATAATAAAAAAGGCAAAGGAAATATGAGCTAGACAATCACCAACAGGTAATGCACCTAAAAAAGGAAGAAGGGCTTTGAAAAATGATTTAGTCAAATAGATGTACATCCCTAGTAGATTAATTAGAAGAGGGGTTTCCACCACTACTCCCAGGGAACTGAGCAGTGCAAATGACAAACATGAATAATGTAACACAGCAAAACAAACATATGTATTGGGAGACACCATTATCAGTACAGATACAGTAGGCTCATTTGCAACCCAGATAAGCTAGACAGAACAGTCAGTAGCTTTTTGGGAGCAAAACCTGAAGATGTAAATACAATGAGAGACAATATTCTTGCAAATGTGGATGATGATCTTTTAGTAATAAAATACTGTATATAGTGATCCCTCCTTTACCAGCCCCCTTTTATCCGTCACCTTAGCTTGCTGCCAGTGTGAGCTTCTGTCCCATTTTACAGAACTATCATCTACCCCTTTAACTGCTACCCTCTTTTATCCGTAGAAATTTAGGATGTAATGTGTGGAGGCTGGTGGTTTACAGAGGGAGTGCTAAACATGAACAAATTATATTGGCCCCTATGCACAAAAAGTATAATTGCCTACGTGTCACAGATTCACGGCACGTAGGCAACCCTATGTTGGAATGCCATTTATTTATTTAGTTTTTTTGTTGACCGGGTTTCAGACACAACCCAGGGTGGGGGATACAGATGAATGTCAACTGACCTTGAACCAGATGAAACTGTTGGTGGTATTTTTAGTGAATGAGGGAAATTTGGCCAGGACACCGGGGAAATTCCCCTACTCTTTTCGATAAGTGCCATGGGATCTTTAACATCCACCTGAACTACCACCAATCCAGGCAGATGAGACCTCGGTTTAACATCTCATCCCAGGGACCCCCAGCAGCATTCATGGAAGGGGTGTGCACCCCTTCTAAACTCAATCCCCATATGGTTCAAGCACCTATCTGCACAGATGATCGGGGGAGTGTCAGGGGGTGTGTCTGTACTCCACATCATTCATGAAGGCGTGGAGTGCTGGTCAAGGGGTGTGCAAGATATATAGCAGCAGGGACCCTGCCATATCTGTGACATGCCTCCCCCCCCACACAGAGCACCCCTGCCAGCGGGGGAGCATGAGCTGAGCGCCGAGGTGTATGGACACCTAAAGAATGAGCTGCCCCCTCATCACGCTATTATACTTTAAAATCGGTGATCAATCCTCCCCCAGCAACTACCGGCCAATCTCCATCTTCCTCCCACTCTCCAAAGCCCTCAAAAAAGTGGCATCTATCCAACTATCTGAGTACTTGGCTAAGTATGACATTATGTGCCCGAAGCAGCGTGGCTTCTGCCCAGGACACAGTACAACCACTGCTTTCCTGGAATTCTCCCAATACCTGAACTCTGCTCTTGACTCCGGCAACCTAGCCGGTGCAGTGTTCATTGACCTCTCCAAGGCCTTTGACACGGTCTGTCACCCCCTCCTACTCAACTCTTTCCACCAACTCGGTATCTCTGCTGGTCCCCTAACCTGGTTTTCCAACTACCTCTCTGCTAGATCCCAGCATGTAAAAATCAATGGCTCCCGCTTCCATATTTGACCCGTTAGCTCTGGGGTCACACAGGGCTCAATCCTGGGTCCCATTCTCTTCAGTCTCTGCCTCAACACTCTCCCCAGCTCCTGCAATAGCAAGATGCTCCTCTGTGCAGACGATGCAGTTCTCTTTGCCTCATGCCCAGATCCCTCCACTCTCTAATCATCCCTTCAAGTTGTCTACAACCAAACAGAAAGGTGGTTTCTTGACCACAGACTAGTCATAAACCTTAAGAAAATCAAATCAATGCTCTTCTCTCACCACCAAAATAAAGCTAGAAGTGCCCTCTCCCAATTACCCCCAACTCTCAGCTCTCAGAGCAAGTGCCCACATACAAATACCTAGACATCACTTTCGATACTGCCCTCACCTTCCACACCCACATCAATGCTCTTTTCTCCACCGTAAACTCTCGGATTGGCCTACTTTACCACCATAGGGATTGCCTGCCCCTTGCTGCCCTCCGGCTGGCCATCAACTCCTTTGTCCTGTCCCTAGTGGACTACGGCTTGCCCTTCTATGCTGCAGCTGATAATGCCACCCTCTCTAAAATCTAGCTCTCCATCAACAAGGCCTGTAGGCTCCTGACTGGGAGCCTCCAGCCACACCCACACCTGCCTGCTCTATTCCTCCGCCAACTTGCTCAACTTTGAGGAACGTCTGCAGTATCAGACCTGCCTTCTTGCCAAGAAATCCCTGCTCGGACTCTTCCCCCCAGGAGTCTCTGCCTCCCTCTCATGGTCATCCTCATCCATTTCCACCAACAGCTCTGTTAAAGCCACCTTCAAAGTGCCCAGAACCAAGACCTCCCTTGCCCAGAGGTCCTTCTTTTATCGAGCCCCCGCCTGGTCCAACTCCCTCCCTACCTGCATCACCAACACTGCCAAACTTGGTCCCTTCAAAACTGCTCTCCAGAACCATCTCTAATGTCCGCTGCTATAGGTGCAACTAACCCAGCCTCCCTAATCCTACTGCAGGACCTTTCCCTGCTTGGCCCCCCTAATCTTGACAAGGTCCCTTGGACTGCTGATCCATCGTTCCCCCTACCCCTTTTTACCTACCCCTTAGGTTTATACAACGATGTATTCCACTGCAACTCCAGAGAAATTGTACATCTTTAATTGTAAATCTGTATTTTATACCAACATGTAACTAAGTGTATTCTGTGTTCAATGTCTGCACCTGTAATGTTGTCCAATGTTGTATCTGCACAATGTTCTATTGTCTTGCCCTCCCTGCGATGAGGTGCCTTTGTAAATGAGTCCCTGACTCAAAGGTTGTAAATCTGACTTGTTCAAATAAAATAAAATAAAATTAAAAATAACCACAATTTTCATAACAGTGTGTATTTAACTTTTATTCAATAGCTGAAAATTTACTCTAATGAATTACTGAAAAACACCTCTTCAGAATTAATCTTCATAGTGTTTTCCTGTCATCTGAAATAGTGCTGGTCCATGTCAGAGGATGGTGCCACCGAATGTTAAGCAAGGTACGGACACACACAAGCAAGCTACAGCCACTAATTACATGGGTACTGATGTCGCTACCAAGTCAGACATTCAAGAGAGAAAAGACTTGGTAGCCAGCCTTGAGTTAGATATTTTAGGCATGAAGGATGGAAGAGAGATTTTAAAAACTGCTAATGTAAAGACTGTGGAAAGAGCTAATGTGTTGCAGCAGAAAAATACACAGCTTGAACATATAGTAAATTACCTTGAAGAAAAAATGGAACACCAAAGTGACCAAATACATTACTTAATGGAAAACATTTATTATATTGAAAACAGGGGTAGAAGGAATAACATTAGAACAGTGGGAATACCAAAGGATTTGGAAGACAATAATATGGTTGAACTTCTTAAACAGTTCATTCCAGATGTACTGAATTATCATTGGACTTGGCCCCTTGAAACTGAAAGGGTGTATTGCTCTTTAGCAGAAAAATCACAATCTGGAGGAAGCATAGAGCTGTTATTGCTAATTTTTGAGATACTCTGTCAAGGATGAGGTACTTAGGATTACTAGAGATTGTAAAGTTTTAAATTGGAGGGGGAACAGGATACATTTCTTCCAGGACTTTTCTGGTGAAGTGGTAGAGAAAAGAAGAGCCTTTTACAAAGTTAAATCACAGCTGCAAAAATTAGATATGCACTGCTATTTTAAATATCCAGCTATGTTGGTGGTTTTGATACCAGGAGGGCACCCACAATATTATGGATACCCAGAACAAGTATGGGACATAATTAACTATTTCAAACAGGGCCTCAGCACCAACTGTCTTTACAGATTTGAATGGTCAGCATCGTTCTATTCTCCCCGTGCCACGTCACCTATCAATCAACCCTTGGTGCCCATGGAGCAAGCTTCAACACATGTTTTGATCATGACAGTTCAAGCTCCCTCGACTGCAGTTCAGGATTCAGAGTATGGGAAAGTATGCACCCTAATACCATATGCTACAGCTGTAAAGAACAAGACTCCTATCGCTCCAAAAACCACTATATTTTCCTCCATAATTAAAAGAAAGAGTAAGCCTGCAGCAAAACAGTTTTTCACTCACCGACAAATACAGCCAGGTTTCACGCCAAAGAAATGGAATAAAAACATTACCATGGAAAAAAGAAATTCCTTGACCACTCCTGTTAAATCCCCCAATAAAGTGTCTAAGGATCCTGTGCTGAATGACAAACTATCATCTGATATGACAATGAACTAGGAAGTCGACTTGGGGCCAAAAGCCAAAGAAAGGAAGGCTGGGGTTTTTGCAGAGTAGCCACAATTACTTCCAGTTGGCATTCTTGATGGACAGTTATGATTAACTTATGCTTGCTTTGTTATACAAAGTAAAAAAAAAAAAAAGTAAAAAAGTTATTTGTAAACAGGAAAACATGTCATTAGGACTGAAGCCCTGTTTACAAGACAGTCCTGTATGTGAAGCCTTAAGTTACACAATATGGTACAAAAATACAAAAATGAAAAGACAAACACAATAACAATCAACACTAAACAAGTACAAGAAATAAAAACACAAAACCAAAGTATTAAACTGTCATGGGCTGGTAGTATAGCCTAGAGGTTAGAGGAACAAGGTACGAATGAGCTTGGTACATCCAGCAGACTAGACCCGAGTCTGATTCTCACAACCTCCACTTGCATAATGTGCTACTGAGCAAGTCACTTAACCGCCCAGTGCTCTCAGGTCACCCCTGAAAACAGGCACGTGTGCCTAGTGGGCCTTACCTGGTTACCAAAGACTAAAATAAAAAAATTTAAATTAAAATATAACAAATGTACAAAAAAATGAATTCCTGATGGCTTGAAGGAATGTTGGATATTCCACAATCTCCTGGGCTGTAGGATGTAACTGATTCCAGACTACAGTGGCCCTAAAAGGTAGGGTCCTGCAGCAAAACATTTTTTTCCATGGTAATGTTTTTATTCCATTTCTTTGGCACGAACCCTGGCTGCATCTGTCGGTGAGTGAAAAATGGTTTTGCTGCAGGTTCACATCATAGGTTTATTTGTTCTATTTAAGGTCATCTCCTGTTCCTGGTCATTCTGTTACAGGGATCATCATTCTTATATATCTACATTGAAACAGTGGGTGGGCCCCTTCAGCGATACTAACTGGCTTGACGGGTCGCTTCAGGTAAGCTGGCATATAGCATAATAGCGATCTGGCCAAGTTGGCGAATAGGACTGTGAGCTTGAATTTAATTTGTCTGGTTATTGTGCCTACTTTACAATGGAGTCATATGCATTTTTGTGATGTTCTTGAGTACATGATAACCAATAAGTTACATTTCAAATGGGTCATTGTTGTTCAGCCAATGACAGTCTATTTTTGGCTTATATATGGACCCAGTCTGGTTATGCAGGAGAGACAGCACTACAGCATCTACATTTTACAGGCCACTTTCTCTCTAATTAAACATTACACGTAGTTTCTGGATATTGATTTGCTTGTTTATATTATAAATTCCTACACTGTCTCTAGTATCCTCAATGGTGTTGTGGTCCTGAGTCTCCTAATGCCAAGGCCTTTATGGACTGGAAATATAAACGCTCTAGTTGGATCAATAGTGTCTTGGGTGCTGCAGGGAGCTGGGGCAGCATGTGGCAAACCAATCCTAGGAAAAGTATGCCGGCATCTACATCTATTTATGCCCTCTGGGTCATGGGAAGTCATGGCAACATTTGGGTTAGCAGACTATATGAAGTAAACAAGTTAAATTACAAAGGCGGCTTAGTATGACAGACAAAATGTTAGTCAGGGCATAGCATATGTGTTATTTATTTAGTTTTTGTTGACCAGGTAAGTGCACTAGACAAATCCAGCCTATTTTCAGGCACGACCCAGGGGGGAAGGGGATACAGATGAATGCCAGCTGACCTTGAACCAGATTAAGCTGTTGGTGGTATTTTTAGTGAATGAGGGAAATTTGGCCAGGACACCGGGGAAATTCCCCTACTCTTTTCGATAAGTGCCATGGGATCTCTAACATCCACCTGAACTACCCCCAATCTAGGCAGATGGGACCTCGGTTTAACGTCTGATCCGAAAGACGCCACCTTGGAAGTGCAGCACCCCTCTCATGCTGCACTACAGTGTCAGTACTGGGATATTAACCCAAGTGCCAGATGTGGGAACTGAACCCACAGCCCTCTGATCTCCCGGCCTCAGAGGCGAGTGTGCTACCTACTGAGCCACTGACACTGCTACAGGGAGCTGTAGCAAAATATGGGCTCTAGACTTCATCACAAAAAAAATGTAAGACTCAAACTATAGGCACAAATAATGGGATACACTGGGAAAATACATTCACATGTTGTCTGTTGTGCTTGTGGTCTATTTGTTGTTATGCATAACTGGGTTCTACATGTTATATAACAGGAGGCCATTACATATCCTCCTTTTTATAGCGGTGGAGTCATGGAATGCTCACTTTGCTGGATCATAGGGAGGGTCCACAAATTAAAAACTGCAGATCATAAATAAGGTTATCATACTATGATGTGCCTTTAGACTTGATTCTTGCTGAATGAAGCTCGACCAGTTATTAGGATACTTGTGGGCACACTGATGTCCTATAGCCTAAGATTTACTGCAGAAATAAGAGCAGTATAAATGGTGGGATGAACTTTTGTGGAGTCCAACAGTAAGGAAAAGAAAAGAGGGTTCACATAAGCCTGGTGGTTTTATTTTTTTTCCTTTGCTTACTTTTCTCCCCCGTGTCCTGGTTGGCCACACCATCTGCACTTCCCTTGTGTTCTGGCCACCGTCTGGCCTGCCCTTGGCTCCTGTTAAGGCCCATGCCCATTTCCCCGTGGTGGGGTGCCCCCAACTCTCCCACTGGTCTGGATCCAGTGCGGTGATGCCTCTGAAGCTAGAGCACCCATTGGATGACCATCAAGCCGCCATGACCTAGGACACCTATTTTTCCTATGTACTTCCCTTGTATGAGTGGGGCTTGCAATGACGCCAGTGGAAAGAGCGTGCATGTGTCTGCTCCTCCTGGTGCCTGCCCCATCTCAGCCCCATTAGTGCACAGTATCGGCATGCTGCCCCCTAGCATCTGCTAGGGGCCAGAAGCATGCCGACCACTGAAGTCCTCCCTTCCCCAGAGAGGGAGAGCAGTCTCTCGGATGCTCGATCCCTCTCCTCCCCTGCCGACCCCTGGCAGCCCGTGATAGCTTCTGAACATGGGTTGCCAGTGTAGCATGAGGCAAGGCATCCAGCGACTCAGCCCTCAGCACCACCGCACTGGATAGTTTGGTGAGTTTTAGATCTGACTTAATATAAACAATCTGCTGATCAATCAGTAATTGAAAGTCAATATTCTAAGTAATCAAGTAAGTGGTTTCATATGTATTAGCGAATGTTCTTAATCATTCTGTAGTCAGGGCATACTTCTTGATTGGTGTAATAGCTGTACTTACTAAAGTAGTTGTGTATCATTAAACCACCAGAGTTATTTTTGCACCTTTATTCTAGGTTTGGTTATAGAATTTAGACTTAATAAAGATTATTATAGAGTTGCAATGTTAACAGAAAGAAAATTTTTTAAAATAGTCTCATGGAATATTAAGGGTTGTCATAGTCCTTTTAAAAGGACAAAGGTACTACCTTTTTTGAAATCACTATGAACAGATATAGCATTCATTCAGGAAATACATCTTACAGGGAAGGAACTTTTGAAACTAAAAAAACCAACAACTTGGGTAGGTTCAGTGGTAGGAAGTTCGTACAATTCTAAAAGCAGAGGAGTTTGTATTTTATTTAATAAAAACCTAAATTTAGTTATCAAATCTAAGCTGGAAGATCCTGAAGGCAGATATATTATTGTTGGTGCACAAATTGATGGGATGGACATCACTCTGGTTAATTTATATGGTCCAAATGTTAACCGGAGAGATTTTTTTCCTGATATGGCAGAAAAAACTGGATCTTTGGATTCTAAATCTATAATTCTGGCAGGTGACATGAATGCCACCCTGGACAATATTTTGGATAGAAGCTCTCAAATGACACCAGAACAAATACTCTGGTATAAAGCCCTAAATAAATTCTGTGAGGAACTGGGCCTTGTGGATGATTGGAGAGTAATACATTACATCCTTTGGATAAAGATTTTACATTCATGTCATGTAGACATAGATCTTATTGTAGGTTACACTACACACTAATCTCTAAACATTTATTAGAAGGCCTAGTTAGCAGTAATATAGAGAATATTGTCATATCTGACCATGCTCCAGTATTGGTTGGTTTACAAACAGTTGAGGGTTCAGACTCCAGAGGTATGTGGAGATTTAACAGTAATTTATTGAAAGACAAGGAGTTTGTTAAAATGTTAAACACAGAAATTAAACAGTTATTAGAGAAAAATGACAATGGTGAAGTGTGTAGAGGGGTCCTGTGGGATGCATTAAAAGCCTGCATGAGGGGGTGCATTATCTCCTTTGCTAGTCATAAGAAGAAAATGCAAAATGAACTTTCCAGTATGGAAAAGGATATTAAGTCAAAAGAATCATAGTACGTTCATTCTGGTTGTTCAGATTCTCAAGTTATTTTCAGAAACAGTAGGTTTAAAATACACAATTAACACTATATATAAAATCGCAAAACTGAATTTGTACTCTTTCGGATGAAACAGAAATACTGGGAATTGGACGAAGCACAAGGGAAATTACTTGCACACAGGCTCTGTAAAAGTACAGACTCTACAAAGATTGATTCAGTTAGGGTTAATAAACACACAGTAGCTCATTTAGCAACTCAAATTGGCAAATGTTTTGAAAAATGTTATTCTAATTTATATAAATCTGAAGTATTTCACGATGAAGGACTACTCGTATCCTTTCTTAATAATATTACGATGCCCTCTGTTTCTGAAAATGACAAACTAGCACTTAAACCCTTTACAAAGAAGGAATTAGATAAAGCTGCTTTATCTACACCAGCTGGTAAAGCACCTGGTCTAGATAGGTTCCCAGGAGAGTTTTACCATGCAACAATACAAGACACTGCTCCATTGTTAAACAGAGTTTTCACTGAATCCTTTGAGTCAGAGACTTTGCCTGCTTTTATAATAGAAGCAGTCACAAGCATACCGCCAAAAAAGAACAAAGATCCCACCAGATGTGATAATTATTGACCTATTTCTCCGATTAACGTAGACTGTAAGATACTGGCAAAAATGATGGCTAACAGGCTAAACAAAGTCATTCCCCAATTAGTACACCAATACCAAGTGGGTTTCATGAAAGGTAGAAATAGTGTAGACCTAATCAGGAAGGCCCTACACACCATACATAATGCAAAATTCTCATCCCATAAACCTTTCCTTCTATCCCTTGATGCAAACAAAACCGTTGATAGACTAGAATGGGGGTATTTACAAAGTATTTTGGCAAAATATAATTTGGGGAAACAATCTGTGGCTGGGCAAAAATTGTATATAATCAAATATCAGCTAAAGTTAATGGAGTTCTCTCAGGTAATATTGACATCCATAGAGGGCCTAGACAGCGTTGTCCCCTCTCACCTTTGTTTATTCTGGCTATGGAACCTTTACTAATTAAAATTAGATCCACATCTAAAATTAAAGGAATGGGTTTGGGGTTAAATAAACTTTTAGCCTATGCAGATGATTTACTACTGATGCTCACAGACCCCGGGGCATCGTTACGTCTCCTTTTAGAGATTATATATTCATGCTCTCTAGTCTCAGGCTTTAAAATAAACTTTGAAAAATCAGTGGTGCTCACAATCTCCAAAATAAAGTGCATCACAGATTTCAATCAGTTTAATTTTAAAATCTCCAATTCTACAGTCAGTCAGATTTCTAGGCCTTGAATTATATGGAGATTTTAATAAGATTATTAATTTTAATAGCTTACTGAATGCTTTGAAATTAGATTTACTGAGATTGAACCTAATGTGTACATCTTTCTGGGTAAAATTCAAGCAATAAATATGATTCTGGCTCCCAAGATTTATTATCTTTTACGTCATCTGCCAATACAATTACCAGAAAAATATTGTAAATTTTGGATTCTCAGCTCCCAGAACTAGTGGTGGACTTAATTATCCCAATTTTAGAACAAAACACAACACATTTCTAGTATCTCAGATCATTCAAGCTTTATAGTTACATGATTCAGATTTGGTTCCATTATGGGTAGAAGTTGAAAAGCGTGTACTAAAGGGAGTGGATCCTAGAATTATCCTATTTTCAGAGGTACCAAAAGAAGCAAAATCTCACCCCATCTTAAGAGCCACATCGATGGCATGGTTCAGGATTGCTAACAGGTCAGACTGGAATCCAGCTCTTTCCCCACACTGCCCCATTTGCCATAACAAAGTATTTAAATGGGAAAGGAATACTTTGGATTGGCAAGTTTGGAAGGAGAAAGGCATTTCATGTATAAAGGACTTACTGGATCAAAGCACAGCAGCATTAATGCATTTTTACTGCTTTAGTTAAAAATTTTAAGTTGCCCAGAACAGAGGTTTTTAAATATTTACAGCTCAGGCACATTTTGAAAGAGAAAAACACACAATGATTATGTTACATTGCCTCCTACTCACTTTGTGGATAAGATATTCACTACTAACAAAGGATGCAGAACTATATATAACTTGGTTATAGGGGCTGGAGATAACCCAATCCAGTCTCTAATTCAAAAATGGGAAACAGAATTGGGTTCCAATATTTCACCTGAGGAATGGAACTGCAGCTGGGCAAACATCCTTAAGGTTTGTAAGGAGGCAAAAGGCAGAATAACACATTACAAAGTTGTACATAGAAGGTACCACACACCAGAAAAACTATTCAAATTGGGACTATCTGAAACTACATGCCGGATATGATGTAGTGATGAAGGTACTATTTCTCACATCATTTGGTCTTGTCCCCTAATACAGAATTTCTGGGATGAGGTTTTGGGAGCCAGTGAGCTAATTTTAAGAATAACAATTTTTGCTTCTGGAAAATTAGTAATATTAGGCATTACATCAGATCTTGTTCAATGGTCCAAGTACAATATTTTATGGTTATTAGTTGCCTTGATCTCTGCTAAAAACGTAGTCCTTACATGTTGGAAACAAACTTCCCCTCCCACTATGTCTGAATGGTTAAATGATATCACCATCAGGTTATGTTATGAAAGATTAGCTTTTGTTTGTAGTGGCCATATAGAATAATTTTTTAGACATCTGGAACCCTTTTTTACACTCATCTTTTTGTAAAATAAAACAAAAGTGACTAAAAGTTATCAGCTTTGGTTAATACTACACTTTGATTTCAGTTAGGAATGATATATAGTTTATTTACTTATGTTATATTTCTAAGCTTTATACAGTGGTATAACTCCATATTAGTCTTAATGTATTATTGATTTGTACCATTATTGTTATTTGTGTATTGGCTGAACTCTTAATAAAAAGTTTGAATTACAAAGAGAGTACCCCTGTCAGTCATGGGAACACTGGGGACCCCCCCCACACTGCTGCCCCTGCCCTCCAGTCAGACAAGGAGGGTCAGGGGTAGCATTTAAGCATTCAACTGACATTTTCAGAAGTTATGGACCTGCACCATCCTATGATTCACATTTGACTGGATGCCTGCCTGGGTACGCTGATCTGCCCCCCCCCCCCAATTCAACAGAGTACCAGGGGCAGAGCAGAGACAGGTGCCAGCAATGGCTGGTGACTGTGAATGCTGGGCACTGCAAGCCTGTCCATGGGTGCAGAACAATGTGGGCTAGCCCAGAATAATGCACTGCACCATTGGGAGAAAAGCAGATGAGACTATAAGACAAGACTTTCAAGATCTAGGAAATAACCTAATTCAAAAAGTTAGCAAAGTAGTCATGTCTCTGTAGTCCTGCCAGTACCCAGAGCTTCACAGCACAGGCAAAGAAGAAGAATTAAATCACTAAATCACTAAACCACTGGCTAAGAAAGTGAGCAAAGGAAAATGGGTTTTCTTTTTAAGAAACTGAGAAAATGTTGAAGGAAGAAATGATAGGTGTCGTCCAGATGGCCTCCACTTTAACAAAAAGGACAGGACACTAGAAGTACAAAAAATTGAAAACCTCATCAATGACACCTTAAAGGGATCAACAGGGGTGGAGTGGAAGGATTTCACCAATGAAGGAAGGAAGAAAAACTAAACACTACGAGAAAGAACAACACACATGTTTAGGGAATAATGCTGAATACAAAAAGTTTAAATTTAACTGAAAGGATGGAACTGGAAAAGCTTCTAACATAAGAAAATATAGAAGTATCAAGTATAACAGAAACATGGTGGGACAAGAATTCAGACTGAAGTCAGCAAATAAAGGGCTTCAAGATCTTCAGTAAAGAAAGAGTTAATTAAAAAGGTGGAGAGGTAACATTCCATGTTAAAGATAATATAGACAATACTGCAAAGCGCTGTTATCCACTGTTTAGTTTTGACGAAGAGAAATTGTTCGACTGGATGGCATGAAATTTCCTGTTTGCCACTATGAAATATGTACACTTTACTCTCTCATTCATTAAAGTACTCCGATCCATTTACTAGGCCCTGTGAAAGTTAATGGTCAGGTATCAGACTCATTTTCACTTTTCCAAGATACCCACTAGGCTGACCCTCTCCCTTTTACCATTTGTTATACACAGAACACCTGGCCAAGGCTATCGGCACAAATCCAGATATTCAAGGTCCTTTACTAGGAGTCAAAGTTTTTTGTTTGGTCATAGTTTCATTTAATTAGTATTTCAGAAAGACCTTTGATCGTGAGCTCTTTTACAAAGGTTCCATGTCAGGGTAGACAATAAGACAATACACATATTCAGTGGTTACAGAGGCCTGATCATTACGCATTAAAGAGCAATTACATGACAATTAGACAAATAGGAGAAAAAAAAAACTGAGCAGTTGTAATTGAATACTAAGCTGTTTCTAATTGGTTGCCCAAGGTAGCACACCCCTGGAAACCTCCAAATCCATTGATAGACTATGGCAGAGTAATTGCATAGGGTTTAACGCTATCCCAGATGGTGAGAGGGTGGGTGACAGTGAAACAAGGGGGACTGGGTTTGAAACCAACCACAGAGTGTGAGAGGTGGGGGGGATAGTGAAACGGGAGGGGGCTGTGATGGGGAGGAGCAGCTCCGGAGGGCTTTGTCAAGTATGGTGCGTGTGTGGGGGTTTGGGAGGGGCAGTGCCAAGTGCGTTTAAAGAGGACTGATAGCTTTACTTAAGCCCTTGGCTAGGCTGGAATGGAGGCAGGGTTCTTTAGGTAGCCCTGCTGGGTGTTACCTTGAGGGCAGACCTGTCTAGCAAGTGGGGCCTGAGAAACAGGTGCATTTTGAGTTAGACATTAGGTGCTGTTTGAGGCCTACTTTGAATTGAGACAGGCTGTTTGTTTGTAATTTCATTGGGAGTTCATTTATCCAGAGGGGGGCCAGATAGGAGAAAGCACGCTGCCCTAGTGAGGTTCGGCGGAATGGTATGGACAGTACTCCATTCTTCCTCTGTCTGGAGATGTGTGTTGAGAGAGAAGCCTCGAGCAGGTTTCCTATACAGGGTGGGGTCCAGTCCTTTTTAATGTCTTTATCAGTGACATTGCAGAGGGACTGGAAGGAAAAGTATGCCTTTTTGCAGATGACACAAAGATCTGCAACAGGGTTGATACACAAGGAGGCGTGGAAAGGATGAAAAGGGACTTGGCAAGGTTGGAGGAATGGTCAGAAGTATGGCAGCTAGGATTCAATGCAAGAAGTGCAAAATAATGCACCTGGGAAACAAGAACCCAGGGAAGAAATACACAATGGGTGGGGAGGTAGTAACAACAACAAAAAGGAAAGGACCTGGGGTAATCATATCAGATGACCTTAAGGTTAGCAAACAATGTGAGAAGGCAGTAGGGAGGGCTGGGGGTACACTGGGATGTATAGGGAGAGCATCAGCAGCAGAAAACAGAAGTTGTTATCCCTCTGTACAGACAGTTGCTGAGACCCCATCTGGAGTACTGTGTCCAGTTCTGGAGACCCCATCTCCGCAAGGACATAGACAGGATAGAGGTAGCCCAGAGGAGGGCAACTAAAATGGTGCAGGGTCTGCAAGAGAAGCGTATGAGGAGAGACTAAAGGAGCTTAATATGTATACCCTTGAGGAAAGAAGGGAGAGGAGACATGATAGAAACTTTAAGTACCTCAGTGGAATCAACAAAGTCCAAGAGGTAGCATCTTTCAGAAAAGAGACTTGCAAGAACAAGGGACACAATTTAAAGATAGAAGGAGGGCGGTTCAGGGGGCAATGTGAGGAAGTATTATTTCACAGAGAGGGTAGTGGATGCATGGAACAGCCTTCCTGAGGAGGTTGTGGGGTCTAAAACTGTGGGAGATTTCAAGAATGCATGGGACAGACATAAGGCAATTCTTGTGGGGGGTAGGAAGAAATAGGCTGTTGGTTAACTAGGATCTGCGGCCTATCCTGTAGGTAGGGAAATGGGCAGACTAGATGGGCCAAGCGGTCCTTATCTGCCGTCAAAGTCTATGTTTCTCTGTTTTCCGAGGAGTGCCTTCTTTCCCAGGAGGCAAGTTTGCATTTGATCCTGTCTTTTAGGTTAAGCCAGTTTGTATGCTCATACAGGGTGCAAGTAGGAGCATAGACATGTACATATAAATAAAATCATAAATAGGAAGTGCAAAATACACATTTGTGCAGTGTTGGACCGAATTAGATAAAGATCCTCTTAATATATATAATTTATACATACAATACAGTATGACTTATTTACCACATTGCTGCTTATTTATTTAATTATGGTAACCGGGTAGGCCCACTGAGTCTAGTAACGGTCCCTTTTTCAGGGGTGACCCAGGATTAATTACAGATACTTCAAAATACAACACTTGCAGAGTTACAGCAAATACAATATTTTACACATGGCAGGGAGAACAGTTAACATACATTTGTGATGCTTGTTAATACACAAACACATTTGTGAATACATCCACTCACCGACATTTTTTTTGAATCAAGAAGTCCAAAGTTGAGATATCAACGGTGGCAAGTGCATTGGCTTGGCTCCAGTAGGTGGGCCTTTAGTCCCCTTTTGAGTTCCCCCAGTGAGTTGCACTCCTGGAGATGATCAGGGAGTGCATTCCAGAGGGGAAGTATGGTGGCTGAGAAAGCCCGGGACCCTTTGGTGGACTTCGCTCTGGGTACTGCGAGGAGCTGTCTACTTGAGGACCTTAGTGTCCTGCTGTTCTTTTTTGTTCTCAGAATTTCTGCCAGACTCGGAGCACTGCAGCCTGAGCTTGTAGCCTAGGGAAAGAGATGGATATTGCAATCTTCCTTCCAGGGTGGGCCAGGGTAGGGCTTGGAGGACCAGACAATGGTGTTCTCTCGGTGGGGCCCCAGCAACAAACCTGCAGATTCTATTGTACAGTGTTCTGAGCCTCTACATCTCAGTGTTTTTAACTGAGAGCAGTACAGGGGATCTGTAGAATAGTATGGGTAGGAGGGTACCTTCTGCAACCTTGACCTGAGAGTCCTGTGTAAGATAGGGACTAAGGCAATACAGAAGACCAATCTTCTGGTTCAAAGTCTTAGTGAGCAGATCAGTGTGGGCCTTGAAGGTGCAGTCCTGGTCAAGGGTGATTCCTAGGCATTTTAGGGACTCAACTACCTCAACCCTAGTCCCGGTCAATAGTGAGAGAGCCAGTTTATTAGCCCCGTTGGGTCCAAGGTTTTTTTTATCCGAATAGTATTGCCTTAATTTTTTTTTTGCTATTAGGGAACTGGCTTTTAAAGAAGAAGCTACCTTATTTTTTATTTGTTCATCTTGTACTGTAAACATTACCTAGCAGTACACCTCTATCTGTAGTTTGTATCAAACTCCAAATCGATTGCAACCAGTGCTTCCTTGGCTTGTTGTACCAGGTACAAGAGAACATGATGTGTAAGATCTTCTGTCTCAGAATTAGTACAATCACAGAATCTGTCAGTACAGTTTCTGGCCTTGAGTACTTCACTTTGAAAGAGTTCTAGGCACTATTTTTGTGTACAGCTTACGTTTGTCTTGGTCTGTTAAGATGTCTAGATAAAATCTATAATCATGCCTAATATACAGTAATTCTGTACCAACCAAGGTGAACATTTTTAACAGAGATATTTTAACCTGATCACTGGATTTATAAAGATTGATAATTATGTTAGTAATAGACTGGTTATACATTAAGCTAATTAGAATCCCCAGTTTACATAATACAGTACTTCAGAAATTCTAGGCCATCTATACTAAGAAGATGGTTAATATTTTTCAACCATCTTGATTGTCTACAGCCCACTGAGTTCCAAGCTAACTTCTCAGTTAAGCACATTCAGTGAAGCCCACCAGGATGAAGTGCAGCACTGCAGAATTCTGCAGTAGAGTTATTGCAGCAAACAATGCAGTTTCAGTGGGAGTTAATCCCTTTTGTCATGCAGGAAACTTGTGACAATGTGCTTCATCCTGGTGGGCTTCACTGTATATGGGAATCTATGGCTATCTATCCTTGTCACTCTGATCCAATAATTGACTTGCCTAGCATCAATCAGCGCTTTTGGACTAAATATACAATTCTGCTCTTAATGGGGCAGCTACAGTATTATTGAGAAGCCCAGTCCCAAAGCTATTTTGTTGAGTGAAATTTCCAACTTTACTAGGGGGCAGACATAAAACCCTAGCCTTGCATGCAGATTACCTGCTTATATGTGTGGAAACCCTAGAATATTCCCTTACCTCTCTCTGGCAGACCCTCACTGATTTTGGAAACCTTGCTGGATAGACTTAACACATCTAAGACTGAAGTGCTGCATTTTGACAATCTTTGTGTTTTCATCAAAACAAATTGTGATGTAGTTTTGGTTATTGAACTATTTTTGTATAGTTTTCCTACAACGTTGTTGCAAGTACGTTGTCTATAGCTACTTTTTTCTACGTGCTCTGTATTCTACTGTCAGCTATGTTGAAGTTGTACTGAAATGTTTGCCTGTACTGTACCCTCCCGGGTTGTGCCTGAAAACAGTCATTGCTATGGCTAGTGCACTTACCCGGTAAACAAAAACTAAAAACTTTTCACTATGTGCCTAGTCCATACACCTGGCAACACTTTCAGTTCTGGTAGGATTTCCCTGCACTTACATATTTAGGATTCACTGTCACAAGTAATTTACACCATATCACCATGCAGAGCTACGAGCCCTAACACAGTTTATAAAGGACTTGAACACCTGGTGCACAATTTATCTCCCCAGCAGTGCATGGCCATGTTTTCTTTGGTCCTCTCCTGCACCCCAACAATACTGCGACCAACTACTACTTTTGACAGGGAGCAGACTCTGCTGTCTATTACTGAGTGCTGCAGGGGAAGGCAGCATTCTCTAAAGTGTGCTTTAAACTTGTTTTAACCATGAGCTGCAGGACATTGCAGAAAGCACCGTTATTGTGAAGGTGTGCTGCAGGGGAAAAGCAGCATCTGTGTCTGTGGTGTGTAACAGCGTCCCTGCAGCTGCCGCTCCACGAAGGCTGCAGGAACTTGACTGGCACCAAGCAGTGGTGCTTCAGAGATGTCCTTTTTGACTACTGAACAAGGTAAAACCTGATCTTTTAAGGGCAGGTTACCACCATAGTCTGCTGGCACATACTCTGCAGTGTAGGTGCATTGCCATAGCAACCAGACGACAACGTAACCAACAGAACGTATAAATAGCTCAGCTCCAGCGAGCTGTGTATGTCAGGGAACAGATTTTTTTTTTTTAACCAGGTGAGACACATTAAGCTGAAAGCTTGTTTACAAGTGCGCCCCGGGAGCACAAGGAAGTTAAGTGACTTGCTCAGGGTCACACAGTATGCAAGTGGGGGCTGTGAGATTCAAACCCAGGTCTGCAGCTCAGATACTTAAACCACTGCGCTATACTGCCTCCAAATTTGTGATCTACTACCAGGTGCTGCAGAGGAAGGCAGCATTCTCTAAAGTGCACTTTTAAACTTGTTTTAACCTTGAGCTGCAGGACAATGTAGCAAGTGCTGGCATTGTGAAAGTCTCTCTCCTAAAGAGATCATGACCATGGTGTTTTTCTTTTGGTTCTGTCCTGCGCTCCAACAATATTGGGACCAACTACTATTTCTGACAGGGAGCAGACCCTCTGTGGTCTGTTACCGAGTTCTGCAGGGGAAGGCAGAGTTCTCTAAAGTGTGTTTTTAAACTTGTTTTAACCATGAACTGTAGGACAATGCAGCAAGTGCTGTCATTGTGAAAGTGTGCTGCAGGGGAAAAGCAGCATCTGTATCTGTGATGTGCAACAGTGTCCCTGCAATGTCCACTCCACAAAGGCTGCAGGAACTTGAGTGGCAACAAGTAGTGGTTCTTCAGAGAGGTTCTTTCTGACTACTATATGGGGTAAAACCTGATCTTCTAAGGGCAGGTTACCCCATAGTTTGCTGGCACATATTCTGCAGTGTAGCTGCATTGCCATAGCAACCAGAAGGCAACATCATCAACAGGGCGCATAAATAGCTCAGCTCCAGTGAACAGAGTAGAGTAGAGTGCGGAGCAGAGGCAACGCGGGCAGAGGCCAGCATCATCAGTCAGCATCAGGAGAGGAAGAGAGCCCAAAACATTATAGGTGCTAATATTAAGTGTAGAATATGGTGAGTTAAACGATATAGATTTGCTAAACCAACATAGCGGCTTACTTACTACCAATAAACTGTGAATCTGAAGCAGCCAATTTTAACCAAAGGGGTTTTAAGCAATGGATTCCAACGTGATGACCCTAGCCAGGGGTGAAACTGGTGTCAAGTGTCATATATGTAACAAATCTAGTTTAGAGGAATCCTTTCCTTTGGATCAATATATTTGCTTTCAATGTAAAGAATTAAAAGAACTAAAGATACAAATAACTGGTTTAGAATTAGAACTAAAATGTTTATCAGGAACATAGAGCAAAGTAGCTCTCGAGAAAGAAGGATATAACTCTTTTTCACTCAGTAGTGAAATAGTGGGGAAAAGGCAGCATGACACTGAGGAAGAAGACCAAGGTTCGCAAAAAGGGCAGGCAAAAAAAAAAAAAAGGAAGACTCGCTATGGAATTTTCTGTTCCCACAAGTAATCTATATGCACCACTTCTCTCGTTAGCAGATAGTATAGAAAACGATGTTAACGACATGATGTAATTAGTCACAGATGGGAGACAGATGTACAAAGAGAGACTAACGCACCAGATGTACACGTTTGTGCTGAAAAGTCTGAGGTTTTCTCAGATAAAAATGATGAAGACATGGGATTAAACCAGGGGATGGACAAACACAAATAAAAAAAGGTATACATTCTTGGTGACTATTATTTGATACACTGATCACTGTGCTATGAAACTGGAAAAGGAACAAATAATTAGCAGTAGCTTTCTGGGTGCAGGGGTTAGGGATATCTTGACCTGTTTACCAGAATTACTGACTCACGCTCCACCTAACTCTCTAATACTAATACACATAGGGCCAAATGATATTAGACACCACTCAGAGGATGATATATTTAGTGCTCTAAAAGAAATAAATTCACTGGTTACAAAGTCACACTGTGAGGTAATCTTTTCAGAAATATTACCAACATTACCTGGAACACTGTGTGCAATTCTGGTGTCCTTATCTGAGGAGTGATGTGAGACTGTCGGAGAGGGTGCAACGAAGGGTCACAAAGCTGATTCAGGGATCACAGAATGTCCTATGAGGGGAGATTTAGGGGACTGAACATCTATTCCCTGGTGGAGAGAAGGGCTCGGGGGATATGATTGAGACTTTTAAGTACTTAAAGGGAGTAAATAAGTCTGGTACTGAAAAGATATTCCATCTCTGGAAGGGGAGGGACACGAGAGAGCATAGACTTAGATTGGAAGGAGGTAGGTACAAGAGGAAAATGAGGAGACACTTTTTCACAGAGAGAGTAGTGGCAATTTGGAACACTGCCGGAGGAGAGGTATCCCGTGAGGATGGTGGGTGGTTTCAAGAGGGATGGGACAGGGTGGGGGGTCGGTATTTGAAAAGGTGGAGGAGGGGCAGCTGCAAAGTAGGGTGTTGGCTGCACACTCAAGCAGACTAGACAGACCTAGAGGTCTAATTTTTGCTGGCAATTTTTGTACGTTTGTAACACTGAGAATAAACAAGGCAACAGAGAAGAAAACTTATATTAAATAACTGGCCTAGGCACCGGTGTCTCATTAAAAATGTGATTTGTATAAGAACCTGGGAAATGTTTTCTTGTAAAAATCAGTATTACAGCAAAGACAGACTGCAACTGAGCAGAACAGGTAGTCATCTACTAGGAAACTTATTTTTGATCATATATCCAGGGCTCTAAACTAGGATGCGGGGGGGGAGGGGCGGGAGATGGGCAGATTTTGGAAACAGACAATGACACAAGAGATCAATAAAGGCTAATAGGTTACTACCACTGAATACCTCCACGGGGCACAGTAAATAAGAAAAAGCTACAAATTTTATTGGTTAATGCTAGAAGCCTCAGAAATAAAACAGAGGAACTCATAAATGAAATAAATACGAGAAAAATAGATATTTGTGTGGTTACAGAATCCTGGTATAAGGATGATGACTGGGGAAAGAACATCCCAGAAGACACATTATTCCAGAAAAACAGATATATGAAATTTGGAGGTGGAATAGCAATATACACCATAGACTATATAAATGCTCAGAACATTATGTTAAATTGCAACAACATGGAAGATGTGAAATTACTATGGGTCAAAATACAACTAGCTACTGATACTGTGACCCTAGGTGTGGGATATAGATCCCCTAACCTCAGCTCTGAAGAAAATGACGCATTCTTAATTGCCCTGAAACTCTGAAACAGAAGGCAAATTATGTGCTTCTAGGAGACTAACTTTCCTACTTATTCATTGGAGTTTTCTGAAGGAACCACTAATACTGAAACTAGATTTACTGACATTACTATCCAAAAAAAATAATAATAATAATAATGGGAGGTGCTAGGGGTAACAGTACATTAGATTTCGTTTTTATCACCTCACCTGAGAATATTAGTGATACAGAAATAAACGAACCCCTATCAGACAGTGACCATAATATGATTACTTTCTGTATAAATAAGCACTGGGAAACAGTTAAAGGTATAACTGAATTCAAGCGCTACAACAGGGCAGATTACAAAGCAATGAGAAGGTACCTAACAGATTGGAATTGGGAAAATGAACTTAAGGATGCCAACACAAAACAAATTTGGGATGCAATAAAACGTCACCTGGGGATCAATGTATTAATCTGTATGTACCAGTAATAAAAAATACAAACAAACCGGAAGAACTCCAGCCTGGTTTGCTAAGGCCATAAAGAAAAGTATTAACAGGAAAAAAAGTTGTATAAAAAGTTTAGAAACAACAAAACTCGGGTAAACTGGCAACTATACACAAAAGCTAGTACATTTAAAAAACTAATTAAAAAAACAAAACTTGAAATGGAACTCTGACTTGCTACTGACATCAAAGACAACAAAAAGAGTTTTTTTCAACTATGTGGGTTCACTTAAAGGAAACCAATGCAAATAAGGACCTCTGCAAATCAGTGATATGCCGATTATAAATTAACAGGAACTAGCTAATGAGTTTAGAGGATAGGAAATCATTTCTAATTGGCAGCTGTTTATAAAGTTCCTGTTCTCAGCAATGATATGCATTCCCCTAAATTATCCATATTTAACTGTACCTGAATAAAACAGTGATGCAAAAATTATATTTTGCATTGTTTTGTTTTTATGGGCAGCATTGTTATAGTTCTCTTCATGAAGCCAATAACAACACTTTTTGCTATGTCACGGTTTGTGCACAGAATGCTAATTATGAGCTGTTGATCTATCGGAACAATGCTTAAAGTTCTGCACTCAAACCATGACATGGTTAAAATTCCAAGTTATTTGTTCTATGAAGAGAACTGCAACAGATCTCTGCCCATAAAAACAATGCAAAGTACATTTTTTCCATATCACTTTTTATTCAAGTACTGTTAAATGTACTCCCCACCCTCTTCTGGTGTGCCCCGTTCACCACCCTCCCATCTCCCCTTCTTTTTCGCTACTGTAACCCCAAAGGACGCCCTGAGTGCCCTCCTCAGCATCAGCCCCTCTAAAGGTGCCTCCCCTGATGACCTTGACCCAAATCTCCTCTCCCTCTCTGTTTCGTCCATTGCCTATCCCCTCTCAATAACCCTAAATCTCTCATTTCCTACCACCTCAGTCCCCTCTTCATGGAAACATGCAGTGGTCCTCCCTCTGCCCAAAGGGGGTGACCCTTCATCCCCTGGCAACTATCAACCTATTTCTCTCCTCCCTATCCTTGCCAAGCTTCAAGAACACATTTTCCTCTCACAACTCACCTCTTTTCTATCAGACACCTTCCTTCTCACCCCTTTCCAGTCTGGTTTCAGGAAAACCACTTCACCACCACCTCTCTCCTATGGTTCACAGACTCCATCCTATCTGGGATAGACAATGGCCAAATTACCTCTGCCATTTTTGTCAACCTGGCCAATGCCTTCGACACCATCTCTTACTCCCTTGTCCTCAACTCACTCCTGACAGCTGGCCTATCTCCCTCCACCACAAATTGGTTCAAGGCCTACCTTATTGGCAGAACCCAATCAGTTAAGAACTTGGATGCCACTTCCCTTCCCCTTTCGATTAGCACTAGATACCACAAGGCTCTGTATTAGGGCCCCTCCAATTCTCCATCTTCTTACAAGACCTTCCCTCTGTTTGCTCCCCATCCTCTTCTATACATATGTATGTTAATGACAGTCCTGTATGCATCTGGCTCCTGTCCTGATGAGGTTACAACCAGCTTACAGCAAGACTTCAACAAGGTTCAGCTCTGGTTTGCTAACCATCAACTTTTCCTCAACACCAAGAAGACTGTCTCCATGACCTTTGGCACAAGGCAGAGGCTCTCTAGGCTCCCTTCCCTACCCACTTTCCACACCCTTGATGGGACTTTCCTTGAGGACACATCCTCCTTTAGGTACTTAGGTGTTTGGTTGGACCAACACCTAAACTTCTCTGGACATATTGAAGCTATCCAGAAAACCTGCGCCCCAAGCTTGGTGCCCTGTTCAGGAACTGTAGTTGCATCCCTCCTACGGCTAGGTGTGAACTTGCTGAGATGATGATACTGCCCATTTTTGACTACTGTGATGTGGTCTACAGTACTGCCCCAAGTCCTCCCTGGCCAGACTGGACACCATCTTCAATTGCTTCTGCTGCTTTGCCCTGGATGCGCCCCCCCCCGCACCCACCACTGCGAACTTTATCGTGCCCTATCCTTCCCCTCTCTTACAAATAGGCGACTCTCCCACTTTGCTAAATTCACCTCAAAACACTGGTTGGGTGAGCTCCCTTCCTACCTCACCTCCTTCTTTATAACACCTCCCCACCCTCCCATTCCCTTAGATCAACCGACTCCCACACCATGGTAGTCCCCCACAGATCCACCTAAATTGACCAATCCGGTTACTCTCCCCACCTACCAAAAATTTGGAATTCCCTCCCCCCTCAAATCTGGCACTCATCCTCTGCCTACTCCATCAGCTGTGCCCTAAATAATTACCTTGCACCTAGCTGCTCCTGCCATGTCCCCTCCCTAATTCCCTCCTCTAAGCCCTGGACAAACCCTACCCCTCTACCGTTACCTTCATTTTACGCTGTGCACACCCTCCTCCCAAATTTCTAGATCTCGTCTCCTTCCCCAAATTGCTCCCCCTTACTGGCCTCCCTTTATCAGTCACAGTGTGTAAGGGACCCTGAATGCTCTCCATAAGTGCTTCTCTCCCCTACCCCCTCCAAGGGGCTTGTATTGGTCATCTACTCCCTTCCCCCACCATCCTGAAGGGATCTCTCTGGGATACTGCCTTAATCCCTTCAATCTGGTTCCCCCAGTCCCCTTGCTGGGTTCCTTGCATCCTGAAGGGGTCTTCAGGGACACGACTCTTCCCGCTGCCCCCCACCTCACCCCTTCCTCTCCTTTCCCTTTTCTTTCACGTAAGCACTTGTTTACTTATTAACCCGGCACTACTTATTGTCCACTCTTTCTACCCATTATATGCAACACTGTTGTAACACTGCAACACCTGCCTTACAACTGTTTGTTAATGTTTATCTTGTAACCCTGAATGTTTAAAGTCTCATTCTTATTGTACCCCTCCCCCCCAGGTCACACCGGGAGACAAGCGACTTGTCACTCAGTGTGCCTTCCTGGTGAAACATTTCAATAAATAAATGTGGGCAATTTAGGGGAATGCATATCATTTCTAAGAATAAGAACTTTATAAACAACTGCCAATTAGAAAGATTTCATGTCCTCTTTAATGATCATTTCCTTAGCACTTTCCAACAGGAGACACTAACAAATAATAATGTCCAAATGTCAACAAAAGACACAACAATTAATATAAACAGGAACATGGTGAGGGATACAATTAAATTAAAACCCAACAAATCTGCTGGCCCTGATGGTATACATCCCAAACTACTCATTGAGCTACAAGAGGAACTGGTAGGGCCCCTTGCTCTTTACGTTCTCACTTAATGAAGAGATAGTAATAGAAGAATGCAACTATTACTCCCATACATAAGAATGGGGATAGGAAGGATGTTAAAAATTACCGCCCCATAAGTTTAACATCAATACTCGGTAAACTACTGGAGGGAATACTTCAAGGCTTTATAGTAGATCACATTACAGAACAGGGTTATGGGGATATCACTTAGCATGGATTTTCTAAGAAACTATCTTGTCTAACTGCACAGTTACACTTTTATGAAAATGTGAATCAAGTACTCGATAAGGGTCTGCCACTGGATACAGTTTTCCTTGACTTGTCAAAAGTCTGACAATATATGTCATCATACCTTAATCACAACACTGAAAGAATTACATTTGCACAGAAGTATCATCTCCTGCATTGAGGCTTGGCTACATGAGAGGAAGCAGAGAGTAGCCCGTCATGGGACATTATTCTGAGTGTGGCGAGGTGACTAGTGGGGTCCCACAGGGGTCAGTTTTGGGACCTGCATTATTCAACATATTTATATAATCAATGCAGACCTCAAATAATTCATGGTTATAAAAGTATGCCAGCGATAGTAAAGTTGGGGCAATTGTGAACAATGAGGCCTTAATTGCCCAACTACAAAATGACCTAATGCTTTTGGCACACTGGGCTGAAACTCAAACTAAAATTTAACGAGTCAAAGTGTAAAGTTATGCATCTCGGGCAAAAACAACCCCAGAAACACACATTTTTTTAAACAATTCTGTCCTATTAGAAACTACACATGAAAAGGATCTAGGCATCAGTATTACAAATGATTTATTTTTAACTCATACTAGAAATAAGGTTAACAAGCATTTGTCAATGCTGGACGTTCGCTTGCAGGTATTTGCAGTGGTGTTTGGCACGTATGGTGCTTTACCATAATGCCCTGTGCGATTGCTAGTATTTGCACAATAAATTGTCAGCATGACCTTTTTGTTACCCCCATCTCATAAAAGATTTTGAGACCTCTGCTTATGAACAGTACCACTGTTACTTTGTTAATCTGTCCTGAACTTTGATTTCCCACAACAACCACACCATTCTGCTCGACATGTGCAAAAAACCAGTTTGGGCAGGATGTGAAAAATGACAGCTGTAGTATTCATAGGGAGGTGGGAAGGGATGGCAATACAAAATCACACATGCCCCCACAATGCAAAGCATCATGGGCTGCATATGCAAATCACCACAGAATGTTATGCTGGTTCAACTTTAAGCAGAATTGCATGGTGCCAAAAGGCCTCTCACACAGTTTGCAAAGGGTGCTAACAGAAGACATAGACACGTGTTTCGTCCTACCAGGACTCATCAGTATGCCTCAGTTTGACACCCCAGTGGAATGGACCAGCTACCCCTAAGGCAGTGTGCCTGGGATATATTGTGGTGAACCCATTAAAATAAAAAACTATTTAAAAGACAAAGAACCTCTGTGCGTAAACATTGAGGCAAGGGATGGCAATGTTGAACATCTGGAGTGAAAATACAACAATTTCTCGAACTTACGAGCGTACATGGAAACTGCGCAATGAATGCCCATGACACAGTCATTTTGTGGACTTTTGTCACCAAATTTTCAACATAGGCATTTTGGGACCTCTGCTCATGAACAGTGTCACATTGATTTCTCACTGTGACCACACCACTGTGCGCTGGATGTGCAAAAACACATTTCAGCCAGGATGTGAAAAATGTCAGCTGTACTGTTCATAAGGAGGTGTGAAAAAATGCCAGTGTTCAAAATCTGGAGTGAAAATATTTCAAATTCTCGAAGTTACAAGTGTGCGTGGAAGCTGCACAATGCACGCTCGTAACACAGTCATTTTTTCACCAAATTTGCAACGTAGGCTTTTGGGAGCCCACCTCATTAACAGTGACACTGTTTAGTTAATCAATCCCAAAAGGTGATTTTGTGCAGTGACCATGAAATCACCTTTGGGGACCGAATAACTCACATGACAGTAACTGAATTCATGAGGTGGGGTCCCAAGAACCTCCTGTTGAAAATGTGGTGCCAAAATTTGCAAAAATGCCAGAGATAGCCACCTAAGTTAAAAAAAAACAACATTTATGCCATTATACAGCTTACCGTCATTTCTTCAGTTTGCGTTCAGCTTTCAAGAGTGCAGACGTGTTCCCACTCCACTGAAGATCATTCGCCCAGGCTCCGGAGGCAAGTATGGGGCAAGGGGAGGTGGGGTATGCAGAGGTGAGTGTGGGTTTGGGAGGGGCACAAGACACAGCGAGGATGGTTTTCTGTTTTCACACGTTTAAAAAAAAAAAAAAAAACACGAAAGATGTTGCCTGACAGTTTTCCCATTTACAGGGACAATGGGCATGCTGGGGTGGGCTCCCAGCATGCCACCTGGGTGTTTGTTGGGGGGGCCTGGAGACAATGGGGACTGGGCACTCCGTCTACACATACAATGTGTTTGGTGGGGGCAATAACAAGGGAGCAGGGTAGATGGCAGCAGAGGGAGAAAGTGGGAGGGGATTTTATTAGCAGCCAGAGGGAAAAGGGTGATGTCAATATGCTAAATACACACACGTTACCACCATTGATTGCAGTGGTGCTTTTCTTTTAACTGAAGACCACTGCAGCCAAACTGCTGTCATAGACGGCTCATCCATCCATTGGTGCAGTAGGGTTGCACACATTACACTGAGCACTGCATTGGATAGGAGGGTCACACACCTTCAAAAAGTTGTACTGTCCCAAAACGTTCCTTGCACATGCATGCAAAGCGAATGCAAAAATAAACAAGCATTTGTCAATGCCGAATGTTGCTTGCTTCTATGTGCTGTTTAGGTATTTGGAAGTCATTGGAGTGCAAATATTGAAAATTTGCGAACTTACGAGCGTGCGTAGGAACTGCACAACGCACCGCTCGTAAAACAGTAATTTTTAGGAATTTTTTCACCAAATTTTCAACATAGCCATTTTAAAACCTCTGCTAATGAACAGTGTCACTGTGATTTTCTTAATGTGTCCCATACATTGATTTCGCACACCGACTGTGCCATTGTGCACTACATGGGCGGAAACACGTTTTGGGTAGGATGTGAAAAATGACAGCTGTACTGCTCATAAGGAGGTGTGGTAAAATGGCAATGTTGAAAATCTGGAGTGAAAATATTAATAATTCGTGAACTTACGGCGTGCATAGAAACTCGCAACACACACTCGTGACAGCGGTCATTTAGGATTTTTCCACCAAATTTTAAAAATAGGCTTTTGAGAGCCCACCTTATGAACACTGGCAGTGTTGTTTCGTTAATCATTCCCGAAAGGTGATTTAGCACAAAGACTACTTGAAATCACCCTTTGAAACGAGTCAGCACGCATGACAGTGACAGCATTCATGAGAAGAGGTCCCAAAACCCCATGTTGAAAATTTGGTGCAAAATTCCAAAACATGCCTGAGAAATGCAATAAAGTTGAAAACCCTATCTATCCCATTATACAGTTTACCGGCATTTCCTCAGTTCGCGGTCGGCTTTGAAGAATGCAGAGCGTGTTCTAGTCCACCGAAGATCGTTGCAACAAGCTCCGGAGTAAGTATAGGGTGAGGGTGTAGGGAGAGCAGGAGTACGCAGTTGGTGGAGTGCGGGTTGTGGGAGGGGTGGGAGACAGCGATGGAGCGTTTTCTTATTTATTTTTATTCAGACGACACGGGACATTTGCCACGCTAGGGTGGGCTCCCAGTGTGGCACCAAAGCTTGGGGGGGGGGCGTGCAGACTTGGACGTATTTTGTTTCTGCAGCTCATACAGAGGCGCTGCCAGCACTGATCGCAGCGGTGGTTTTCTTTGAAGTGAAGACCACTGCTGTCATACACAGCACCCGCATCCATTGGTGCAGGACTGCCACGCCTGCTCAACGGAGTAGTGGATTGCACAGGACAGTCACACCTCCAAAGTGTCCTATTCTCCCAAGACATTCCTTGCACATGTGTGCAAGTGAACGTAAAAAGTTCAACAGGATTCAAGCATGTATATTTAACTCTTGCTGTGCCGTGGACTGATATATCCATCCAGAATTCCTATACATTCTAATTTTGTCAGCAGCCTAAAGAATATAAAAAGCAGAAACCCTCAGGTAATGGTTCCTTTGCATTCTGCTTTGGTGAGGACCCCATTTGGAGTACTACTCTGCACCCCCCCTCAGAGTGTTATGGGATATACATTAATTGAGGGTGTGCAAAGGAGGATAACCAAACAAATCACACACAACAGAATGAAACATGTGACGATCAAAAGATCTGGGCCTGTATTCCATGCAATACAGGGGCCTTAGAGGTGATCTCTGTCAAGTCTTTAGAGCCTTTAATGATCCGGTTTTTATGGAAAGTATAGGTTTAACCCCAAAACACAGTCACCAGAACAAACACACACCCTACAAATACAGGGAGAAGTAGCAAGCACAACCAGGACAGCAAAATGGTTCACCCATTGAGTGGTGAAAGTCTGGAATTCTCTGCCTGAGAGTGTGGTTACTTGCAAGACAATGGATACTTTTAAGTAAGTATTAGATATGCAAATGGACCAAACGACTGCAGGTATTACCACTAAATCAGTGGCGAGTCACTATAGGTCTATGGCCTCCCAACTCATAACATACTTATGAACCTATGAACTACTAACTGGCCTACAAATCAAGTATGGCACAGATTTTACCCTTCCAGCTACAATGCTGCTATTGATGGATTCTCCCCAAGGATTCCATGAACCACAGGTTAAAAAGTTGTTGAGTATCTGTCTTTTAGTGGCAAAAAGGTTACTTGACAGGTGCTGGCTTACCCCTGCAACACTGACCATAGGCCACTAGCAAGATAGTATGGCACAAGCATACCAAATGGAAAAATTGACTGCAAAACTTAATCATAGGCTGGAAAAATTTGAATTGCTGTGGTGCAGATGCATGGATTATATGATAGAAAACAGACCGGCACAGATAGAAAAAGCTGCCCCTGAAAGCATAAAGCAAGTCAGGAGACCTGAGCATTTAAAGTAATTTCACACAAAGAGACAAATAATGAACTGAGCTATAATGAAGAATACAAAGAAAAAATATTTGGAAGTCTGGCATTTGTGGCTTGTATCGAACTCCTGGAGTTCTTGGATGACAGCAGCCTGAATCTGAACTGGAGCCAAACTAGAGCTATACTGTGTCTGAAAACTAATTACTGCTGAGCTGAGTTGAGCAGCTCCGGGTGCAGTGAGGAGCACTGAGGAGAGAAGTTCTGTGGCCATATCATGAATAGCAGTACCACTGGAGCCAGAAGGCTGGAGGAGAGTGCCAGAGTATCAGAACACAAAGTTACTGAAGGGGTCCCCCTGGTTCGAGTACAGAGTACAGTGACAAATCTCAAACGTTGGGGTAACTGGGGGTAGCAAACTGAGGACTGCTTTGGTTTTGAAAGTTTGTACAGGTAGAGTAATTTTAACACCAGTCTCCATTTTGTCTCTCCACTCATACCTGCGCTCATTGCCTAAAAGTACTGGTCTGTTTTTTGTTTTCCCATTCAATGAGCAAGTCAGAGACAAGCACTTAAACATCTTGCAGCCTATGGCACAGTTTCTTTTTTTTTCCTATACATATTTTCTCCTCCAAGGAGCCTGGCAGGTGGCTCCAGTCCCTCCTTCAGAGGAACTCAGTCTCAGGCCCCACCTTTTTCTACCACGACTATCCCCGGTGATCCCCCAGTGGTTGCTCTCATGAGACAGGGCAGGGATGAGGAGTGCCAGCTCCCCCCCCCCACACTGGAACACAAATCTGGATTCAGGGTGTCGGGATGGGCACTGGCAGGACCATCATAGAGCCTGCCAGCTCCATTTTCCTGGTTTTTCTCCCTATCCCCCTCCATTGAGTAGTACGTCGGCTTGAGCTTCCTCACCCATATCCCCCTTTAGCCATTACTGGAGGGCAATCAGCGGGCAGGACAGCGATCCCTCTCTCCCTCTCCCTGAAAGAGGAGAGCAGTCCTCCAGACGATCAATCCTCTCTCTCTCCCTGCTGACCCCTGGTGGCCTGGGCTCATTCCAGAACCCAGGTCACCAGCGTGGCACAAGGTGTGGCATCCAGCACCTCAACCCTCAGTGCCACCGGGACGGCTTCCTATGGCTTGGTTTCTTAGGGGATTGGATGTGTTTAAATGCCCTTTTCTTCCTCTCTGTTTTACATGCATTCAGTATATGCTATACTGCCTCTCCCCCATATCAACGCATTTATCAACTTTGGCTCTAAAGGGGATCTGTTCATATAATGTTAAGTCATCTCTATCAAGATTAAATTATATATGATTCATCAATCACATTTTAAACTAATTTTATTTTAGCTTTGAAAGTTAGCGAGTGTTTTTCTTTAATTGCATTTTGTCTTTTTTTTAATAATTGTTTTTTATGCCACAAAGTTCATGTGACCCTATATGGGTCTCTGTGTACTCAAGAGATAAAAGCAGAAGCTTTCCTTGAATGGTCTCTGCATTTTGTCCAGTTCATTTTTTTTTGCTGTATGATGATAATTCCCAGTTGTTTTAGTTACTTATTGTTTGTTTTGCATCAAATGTAGTCCTAAACTGGCACATTTGCAATAATATATTTATGCTTCCTTGTTGCTAGTTTTTTGAGCATATATGTTCACAGAAGTCACTGTATGGTCCCTGAAAGTGAGAGAAAAATTGTAGATACAAGACAAAGTTAATATAACTTGCTTTGGTTTAGACATTGGTGATTCTCATTTTTGGAATGGAGCTTCCTTGCAGTTCTTATAATAAGAGAGATAAATTGTTCTTTTATTCACTATTTTTATCAATTTGACTAATACTGTAAAACCTTTCCCAATTACTGTAGGACAGCTGATTGCTATTCTTATTTATTTATGCTAGTATCATTAATATTTTTTACCGATATGAGTACCTGTTGCAGTGTAATTAAAAAGTTTAACTGCTAAATAAGTAGACTGTTAGCTGAACTGCAACCACATACCTTGTACAATAGGTTTCTGTAAGAGGTTGTGCGTATATTTAAGTTATGGTGGGGAAAAAAAGCAACTAATGCTAATTCTCAAAAAACTAAAAAGGTCACTGTAGGGAAGAAGAATTCTATCAGGACTAAATTGGGTAATAATACACATAATGATGAAGGGTTAAAATTATTTTTTTAACCCTGGGAGCACATGTTTAGCTCAGGGGAAATGAGGGAGTTGGAATTAATGGCTTCCTGTCACATCAAAGTGCTTCATCACTTTCCAAAAATGGCGGAACAAATAAAGATAAAATCAGCCACTGATGGAAGAAATTAGGAAACTGGAATCATAGGACAAGGTTAAAACTGCACAAACTAGAATCTCAGGATAAGGTTAAAACTGGCACATGCAATCCACACAAGAAGCGAAAAGAATTTTCATACATCACTAGCAAAAACAGAATAATGACACTAATAGGAGCACACAGCACAAGATTCATTCTAAGGATACATCTAATGATGTAGCAGAACAGGGCAATGCGAGTAGTGTTAGACAAACACTACAGTCAAATTATTTAAGGAATAGAAAGAGGAAGTGACGTGTTAACAGAAAACTCCAACAAACACAAGCAGAATAGTCCCCCAAGAAGTTCATAGGTTTATGATTTTGAAAATTTCAGTTCTCTTTGTATGAGAATGCACAGTCTTGAGCCTTTTTACAAACCCCTCCCAGATATACCTTGCCTATGGCAAAAGGACAGAGGCAATGATGTCACTGTGACAAACTCTGATGAAAGGAAGATGAACTGTGATCACAATGACAAGAAGTTAGGCACAACAGGGTGTGGTATATCATGGGATATTGTCACACCTTGGGTGGTTGGGCACGAGGCCACAGGCTGAGTGCGTCCAGCTACCCAAGAAGTGACAATATGCCATGATATACCATACCCTGAATGACTTACTGCTATTATGAACTGAGTTTCAAGTTTTATAAATAAAAAAAAAAAAAACAGGTTTTAAAACATTTTATGAATGAGATTTTGGGTGATGTAGGAGTACATTTTGAAAAATTAGTCCTCATACAGTAAACAGCAAGGAGGCTGGTGGCACCAGAACTTTTTTTGAAGCTGTGATGATGTAGCCCGATATCATCACGGCTTCAAAGAGCTCTTGGCAAATCAGATTCCTCTATTTACGATCCTCAATTCATAATAAACAACCAATAACCAAGGACACTTCAGATAAAGAGGTTATTGAAATAAACCATCTTGTTGAACAACTAAGTAACCAATGGGGAGGGGGGGAATCAGCGTGAAAAAGGAGCAAAAAGTGGATAAATACAGGGAACCTCTAGGAATAGGCATATGGTACTGAGGGTACAAACAAAAAGACAAAGCTGAGATACAGGTACTGAACTTGATTTAATTGATACAAACAAAAAAGGTCAGGTACAGCCTCAAAGCATACCTGGAACAAAACAAACTGCAAAAACAGGAGAGAAGAACAGAAGGCAAAAAGTAGCACTGGGCAAAAAGGCTGTCAGAGACACCAAGTCCACAAAAAAATAGAGGGTGACAGGAACAAAGAAGTTTAATCTGGAAGGGAAAACGGTTACCTACTGTACACATGTATGGTCTCCCTAAGAAAGTCAGAAAAACTCACTTCCTTGACAGTTATAATATATTTGCAAAGGTGCAGTGGGTGCCAAATTTAATTGGACAGATATTAAGTCTGTTTACAGATTTACTGTCAGTCCCAACAATGAATGGATATGACAAACACTGGGAATGGCAGAAGTCAGAGAAATATTAACTCCACATTAAAGTTTAAGGAGATGAGTGTTAATTTGGACACAACAGTGTCCCATAGTAATAGGGAAAAGAAGCAGAGAGTCATGAGCTATTAGGATAAAAAGTTCAGTAGGAGCATCACACATGGCAGAGACAAAAAGAAAGATAAAACAGTAAATCTCAAACTAGGATAACTAGTTATTTAAAACCTATTGAAATAGAACACTCAATTGTCCCTCTGATAAGTCAGATGTCACAATAATCAGAGGGAGATCTAGGAGGGGGGGTGGGCATTAATATCAGCCTTGATTTAGAATATAGTGAAAGTGATGAGACAGTTTCAGTAGGATCATCTGTAGATTTAATAAATTTGTACACTACTATTGAATCTTCTACAGAATCTAGAAGTGAACTGTCACACTGACAGATGGGCGAAGAGATACAGCAGTAGAAAATACTTTCATAGAATGTGGCTGGGTTAGTAGCAAAAAAATGATAGACTGGGTGAATAAAGTAGGGAACTACTGATATTGTGGCATTTACAGGAGACCAGACTTCTTAAAAAAGATGAGTTTATAGAGGTGATTACTAGCAATGGGATATTTATGCAAATAAAGAAAAAAAGTTGGTAGGGTTATAGTATATGCTTAGGGCTTATTGTGGATAAAAATCAGTGGCATTCAAAATCCTGTTGCAGGGCATTTCACCCTTATTTCCTGTAAACTAAATTTTGATATTAAAAGGTTAGATACTGGATACCCATATTGTCTATGTCTCCTTTTCGATGAAAGGCACTTCCTCTGTGGGAATAATCATTAACACGTATATACACCTCTGGTCCTAAAGGAGAGGAAGTGTAAAGCTGTGATGACTAATCTAATAAATACAGTATGACTGTTGAATTACAGATGACTGTTGAATTACAGGAAAGTTTTATTGGCACCACTCTTATTTTAGTAGGGAACATATATGTGAGGGTCAGCAATACACAAGAATTAGAGTCCTATGAATGGACTCAGATGATACTCTATTCATTTAAGGAACTCCAAAGGTACAAGGCATAATGAAAGAGGGACTCTTACTGGAAATAGCCATGAAACTAAATTTAAGGCTAATTAGTGGTAGGGCAAAAGGAGATAAAGTATGGCGAACTCACTGTCTCAACTCGACAGAGAGGAGCTGTTACTGATGTGTATTTAATTGACATCTACTCTTTTAAAGGAGAACTGTCAGCACTAAGAGCCCCATGCCCAAGTACGGGGCTAGTCTTAAGCTGCACTTGTGAGCAAAAACATTTTGTTTACTTACTGTTTATTGCAGTATTGCAGATTGTGTCGCACTAATTCTGTTGATCTGCCAGCTGACATCTTCTGTAACTACAAATCCCAGAATCTTCTGCAGTTGACAACAGATGAGGGCTGCAGCAGCTAGGGACTCAATAGCCTGCAGTGTACTTTAGAGTTTTTATATGCTCAAATCCTATGTTTGATGGTTCAGCTGTTCTCCCGAGACGAAGCAAACTTGCAAGTCAACAGAATTAGTGTGATGCAAACTACTACACTGCTGTAAACAGTAATATGTTTTTACCACAAAGTATAAGTTAGGACGAGCCCCGCACTTGGGTGTGGGTGGGGCTCTTAGTGATGACAGTTCCCCTTTAAGATGGTGGAAGAGTTTAAGGTTTTGGAATGGTGGAAAGAGATCATCTCCCCCTTTCGATAACACTGAACTGCTGACACCTATCATATTTAAGATTCTCCAGTTTGCTGCTCAGCCTGTAGTTCACATTATGGATGACAGCATGCTTGCTTACAGTGCGAGGAAAGTTAAATGGTCTGATGCTATGAATAATAAACTGACAGACTTCCTACACAGTGAAAATGTGGAAGAGTTCAAAAGGAAATTTTCTCTTAAGGAGCAGCTGACACGATCATGGCAGACAACCCATACAATGGAGTTGTCTGTCCTAGGAGTTACCCTAGCTATATTTTACCATTTTTGGGGCAGTATTTAAAAGTTATATCCTCTGCAACGCCCAGCTCGAAACTTCTGTATATGAGCCAGGCAACTGCAGAGTGCTGCAACCCTGCCCCTGAAACAGCATAATTATGATGTCTGCGGTAGGGAACTGGGTTTGAGGTGCTCTACAGACAGTGTAATGAAATCGAGGGGGGGCTGCCTAAATGTATCTAGATTATCTTTGCTGGCAGCTATACATGTATGGGGCTACAATACAGCATACATTATAACCCCATACATGTATAGCTGCCAGCAAAGATAATCTAGGTACATTTAGGCAGCCCCCTCCCCAATTCCATTACACTGTCCATAGAAGCCTGCAGCCCCTTACCCTACTGCACATCGTAATTATGCTGTTTTCAGGGGTGGGGCTGCAGCACTTAGTAATCACTGCCTCAGATGCGGAAGCTATGAGCCAGGTGTCAGAGAGGATACAACTTTTTCAATACTGCACTAAAAATGGTAAGCGATAGCTAGGATAGCTCCTAGGGCAGGCAACTTCATTGTATGGGTTGCCTGCCACGATTGAAATATGGAGTCAGCAGTTCTTTAAATGATTCCTAAGGAGCCGGCTTGTTTTCCCTATTTGAAAGTATGACAGAGTGTATTAATGTAGCCTTGAGTAGAGGAAATGCAGAGACACATTTAGCGAGGAAGTCTAGAAGGGGAGCAACACAGAAGGACAGGGAGTATGTACTCCTAAAGAAAGATATTTATAAACTGCGGTAACAACCAAAGAATAGTCACCTGCAGATAGAAGGGCTTATATAAATGTGAAAAAAAGAATATAAAAACTTGATAATAGCCAAAAATTTTAAGTATAAATTAGAACTTTGTGTTGACATTCAAGAAGCAGTCGTCAAAAAAAATATATAAAATTAGTCTGGAGTAATGTGGCTAATTGAATGGGGGAACAACAGGGACTGTATAAACACAGCAATCCCTGCCTCTAAATGGCTTGAACATTTCAAGGGGTTATATGGGCAAGCCCGAAAGACTAGTAATGCTGAGACCTGTGAATGGTCATCAGAACCTAGTTACGTATGGGAGAATGTTACCCCATCGGATGCTGAAGAAGTGATTTTAGCTCAAATAAACAATCAAGCTCCTGGTTTAGATGGGCTTCCACTGAAAGTCTTCCAATCCGGTGTAGACCAGTAGGCAGAGATCTTGGCCAGACTTTATAGTGTGATGAATAACAGTCTTATGATCCCTGAAAAATGGAAGGCAGGGATAGTAGTGTCTCTTTTTTTAACAAATGTGACAGGGAGTCACAGACTTGCTATATACCCGTATCTTTGCTTTATAGTATATAGTAGAATGCTGTTATGCATGGAATTCCATGACTGGAATATGCTTATAGTGTATGATGGAATGTTATTCAGCATGAAAATCCATGCCTGCAATAGTGTTGTGCTTCACTCACTCCGTCATACTGGCTGTTGTGCTGCACTCAGTACGTAGTAGTGCTGCACAACAAAATGGAATGCTGTCTTGCACCTCAAAGCCCTCGAGTAGCGGTTGCTGTTGCTTGCCTTGACGCCTCATGGTTTTGAGTTGGTATATGACAGAGACAGCCACAGCGATCAACAGCATTACGCCCCCCCCAAAAAAAAAGCAGCAGTAAACTAAATCCGCAAAGCGACAAATAAAAAATGTCATCCACATCCACCAATCAGCCTTGGTTTGACTGCAGTGAGATCCATGAAGGGGAAAGTCACACAGCAGGATAGTGGCAGATAAGGAAACTATTTCTTTCATTCTGGATGTTTTTTTTTTCATCTGAATCGTAACCATGACTGCCCATACACTATAAAAGATTGTGTATGAGCAGTCACACACATACCAGGTTATTCTTGAATCTCACTGTTTCCCTGTTAACAGGAGACCTCTCGAGCTTTGCTCTCGAGGTCTACTGTTACCAGGGAAACAGCTCAATTCAAGAATAACCCGGTTGTGTATGACTGCTCATACACAATCCTCTATGTTCTGCTGCACTAGTGACATCATTATGTTGTTCTTGTTCTGCTGCAGTAGTGATGTCACTAGACTCACTACTGCAGCAGAACCACTTGGAATGCTGGTAAATTGTTGCTTTCCTCTAATTCTGTGGTGACAGAATTCTAGAACCTCTAGAAACTACACAGTTCAGTTTCATTATGAAAGAGAAAATGAAACAGAAAGCACACATTTCACATAATACTACTATACACTATGGAAAATACAGGATGAACAACTTTATGCACAACAGGTGTGTTCTGTCACCTCAGGGTTCTGATTCCCATGGACCTCTCGAGCTTCACTCTCGAAGTCGGAGGGAATCAGAACCTCTGTGTCGGAACACACTGGTTGTGCATAGTTGCCCATCCAGTATTCTCTATGTGTTCCTCTTAAGCTGTACATCAGACTGATTAAAACAAGCATTTGTCAATGCCAAATGTCGTCTCTTGCTGGCATTGGTAGTGCAGGAGTTAGAGATGCATAATAGGAATTGCAGTGAAGCATTGAACCAACGCCAACCTCACCCCCATCCTGAAGAGACACATATTCAACATAGGCATTTTGGGGCCTCTCCTCATGAACAGTGGCACTGTGATTTTGTTAATCTGTCTCAAAAGTTGATTTCCCACAGTGACCATGTCATTCTGCACCGCAGGTGCGAAAACACCGTGACTGCAATATCACCTTTCGGGATCGAATAACGCCATGACAGTGACTGAATTCATGAGGAGGGGCCCCAATAACCCCATGCTGAAAATTTGGTGCACAAATTCCAAAAAATGTCCAAGATATGCACCAAAGTTGAAAAAACCCTATTTATGCCATTATACAGCATACCGGCATTTCTTCAGTTCACGGTCGGCTTTGAAGAGTGCAGACGTGTTCCTGGTCCACTGCAGATTGCCACACCGGACTCCGGAGGTAAGTATGGGATGAGGGGGTGTGTGAGGAGGCAGGGTGAGCAGAGGATGGGTGCGGGTTGGGGGAGGGAGCAGGACAGACCGTGAGGGACCATTTTCTTCTTTTACAGGTAAAAAAAAAAAAAACATTGCAGGATTTTTTTTTTTTTTACTGGGGCATTTGGCACACTGAGTGGGCTCCCAGTGTACCACTTGAGTGTTTGGGGTGGGGTTAGCTGACAGGGGATTGGGCACCCCCATTGGTACATACCGAGGGGGCTAGAGCCAGGGGATTGGGCACCCCTCAGCACACAACAAGTGGGGGCGGCATATGCCGAGGGAGTGGGATCCCGTCCGCACATGCCGACAGAGATTGGCACCCCCAAAGTTGGCATCGTGGCAGGTGGTGGTGGCAGTCACTGCCGCCATGTTTACTAGAATGCTTCACCAGGAAAGGCACATCGGGAGGTGCCGCTGCATAACGAGCTTGGTTCTCATTACAGCAGACCTTTTCTTAGATGTGCTCACCACATTACGTGTTGCTGATGTGGTGCCTGCATGCTGCCTTACTGGCGAATGAGGGATGCATCTACTGATGCGTGCCCTGCATTTGCCCACAGTGACTGCACCTCCAAATCTGCTACTACTGCAATATGTTGGCTGGTGCGCAAGCGCGAGCCAACATAAAAATTAAATAAAAGAATTAGAAAGGGGGAATTTTGGAAGATGAGGACCATATTGAGGGAGCAAAAGGAGCAGAATCTGTTAACATAAATTCAGCTGGAATTTTGGTGGACTGCAAGGAGTCTGGGCAAGGGGGAGTCCTTATATTGGAGGATTCCATAAGTAGACGAATTCAATTAGGGAGGATGGGAGAGGGGAATAGTAATATTAAGGTTGCCTGCATGACCACTATGACAGTGTTAAAAACCTCACATCTTGTATACTCCCATCCAGGAAACAGTGGGGGGCGATGGGGGATATCAGCCACATTTTGGTGCATTTGGGCATAAATGACCTGATGGACAGGAGTCTCATGGAAATGCAAGATAGATTCAGTGATTTGACAAGAGTCTGCAAGCTGGGAAAGAAATCTTTCTCTTTTCAGAAGTACTACCAGTAGCAAGGGCCAATATGGATAGAAAGGGGGAGAACAAATGAGTTCAATATATGGTCATGGGGGTGGTGTCATGAACAGGGGTTTGGTTTGGTGGGGGAATGGGGAAGGACATGGAATAAAGCAGAACTGTATGCTCCAGATGGATTGCACTCAAGCAGGGAGGGACCAATGGTCCGGAGTGAAAAACTGTGTAGCTATGCAAGAGAAAGGTTAACTTTAAACTGATTAGTGGGGAAGCAGCAAGGAATAGCCTAGCTAGCAATCCCCCTTCTAATGGGGTAGGAAATTTATTTTGATATAAGGGAATAGAGGACTTTAGGTGGAGAGGGCTGTATGTAAAAGCTAGGATTCTAGGGAATAAAATGGTGGACTTAGTGACCACAATGGTGGATGAATGCATAGATATTGTGGCTATAATGGAGACTTGGTGGTTGAAGCATAATTCTTGGGATGTTAGTGTTCAAGGTTACAGTCTATTCAGCAGGGACAGGGTGGGTAGGACCTGGGGGGAGAGGGGTGTCACTGTATGTTAAAGAGACCATTAAAGCAATGAAAGAACAGGATGAAAATGGTGAGATAGAATTCTTGTGTCTCACCTTAGAGAAGCGGCCTGGCGCTATATTAAGAATAGGAGTGATATATAAGCCTCCAAACCAGGGAGAGGAGATAGATAAGCAATTGCGCAGGTAATTCAAAGGGTGAGGAAGAAAGGGGAGTTTGTACTACTGGGGGACCTTAATATGCCTACGTAAGATAGGGAATCTCTTATTCATTTATGTATGTATATATGTCTTTCTGTCTGTCTTTGTGGCTGGGTCATGACTGAAAATGGTCCTTTGGATCAGTGCACCTACCCGGTTAAAGTGGCAACACAATACAGATCACAGCAGGGCATGGTAATACACACCCCTCATGCATGAGGTGGTGTGGAAAATTAGAAATAAACATAATATAGCTGTATTATAGAATGGCAGCAGAGTTGGGCTATGGCGAAGCATGGTGAAGAACACACTATGCAAAAGAAAACTTACATAACAATATATGACAATGTAACCCCCTTGTTCCCAGGGGTTACATGAATCCAGTTTAGAATTAGTGGAAGGCAGGAAAATGGATTTCACTCTCTTTTTCTGGTCTCAGCTTGGAACTGGAGAGGTGATGTCATTTTAGAACTCTCACAGCTGTAAAAGCCACATTGGAGTGGCTGTGAATGGGGGAGCTTTAGAATTCTCAGTTGTGTGTCATCCAGGAGCTGCAGATCCAGCAGCAGCGTTCCAGTTTTCTGACCCTAGTGGAGTCCAGCCATTTTCCAGCTGGGTCTAAATGGTAGAAACTGTCTCGGGGGGTTTTCCTGTGTTTCATTCCAGGAGGGAAGGAGCAGGCTGCCAGGATGCTAGCGGCAATCCCCTGATCCTACCAGGATATTGTGAAGGTGCCTTGTGTGACAACTTCTTGTGAATACTTTTGTTTCCTGAGTTTTCCCAGGAGTGCCTGCAATTTTAGAGGTAGATTTCTCTGACAAAGGGACCCTGTCACCAAAGGCTGTTAAAAGTTGGCTGACCACAGTGGAGTCCAGTATGTGACTGTCCATGTGAACAGAACTTTTACCTTTGCCACCCCTGAGGTGTTCTTTGCTGATGTTAAGTGTGAAATACATTTCTAGAAAGCAGCAACAGTACTTTTGGATAATGTGAGGTGTATTTTACAGAGGGATGTCTGAATATGAACTTGGAATCAAAAGGTGGGAGACCCCCCATCTGGAGTGACCAGTTTGCCACTCCGGGTTCTGAACAGTACCTGTTTTTTCTGCCAGTGCATGTGGCCAATGCCTGAAGAAACTTTTAGCCCAGTGAGTGCGTTTTCTCCAGATTTACCCCAGTGAGTGGGTTTTTTCCAGTTTACCCCTTGTTTGTGGGTTCTCCAGTGCTGAGCCTCTAGTGCTCAGTCGTGGTCTGTGTGCCACAAGTTGTCCTATGCAATATGGGAAATGACCAAGTACTGGCTGTATGTGCCATTTCCAAGAAGATGTGTGTGTTCTACAGGTGGCTAGTCCACAAGTGCTACAGTTATCCTATGTTAAATGGGAACCTACTGGAGTTTTGTACCTCAGATGTCTGCATTTACCATTTGTGTAACCCTTGGGAGTTTCCGGTTACCAGCTAGAGTCCGGAGTCGATGGTTCTGGCTTATAATCAGGTAATTTCCTCAGCTCTAGACTTGATAGCTCCTGTCCGTGTTCGTCTCCTCCCTCTCCACCCTTGGGCCCCTTGGTTTGACAGGTCCTTGAGGGACTTGCAGCATGTAGGATGACTGTTAGAGCGTCGCTGGTGGAAATCTGCCCTGGAAGTCGACCGCCTTAGTTTGGTGGAGCATGATCAGCTCTACCAATCAGAGATCTCCCGTAAGAAGGCAGAGTTCCTGTCCAGGGAGATGGCTGTCGCTCAGAATCGACTGGCTCAGCTCTTCCAAACTGTGGACAGGTTGTGCAACCCAGCCTGTCTGCAGCTCCGTCAAGCTTTTTCACAAAAGGAGTGTGATGAGATTGCGCAATTCTTTGCAAATAAGGTGACTGACATCAGATTGTAGCTCTGCTTGACCCACTCTATGGAGGACTGCTGTTGGTTGGTATTTGGTCACGGTACCCAGTGTCTCCTGGAGTACCTTTGACCTGCCGGAGTTTGAGGATGTTATGCAGATTGTCCAGGGGATCGCCCTACATGCTGTAGTTTAGATCTGGGCCCAACCTCCCTGATTTTGGGTTGTTTTGAGATCATTGGCCTGTTTCTGGCTCAAATTATCTGGTGCTCTTTAGAATCGGGCAGTTCCCAAGCTCCCTGAAGAAGGCGGTGGTGACACCCTTTCTGAAGAAAGCTCCATTGGATGGACCCAGATAGTTTTGCTAACTACAGACCGGTCTCGAACCTTCCCTTTATTGGAAAGGTTATTGAGAAAGTAGTGGCAAACCAGCTGGAGAACCATTTGACCATCCATAATATCTATGAACCTCTGCAGTTGGGTTTTCGTAAGAAGCATAGTACTGAGACTGTTCTAGTTCGGGTGCTCAGTGATCTTCTGATGGTGAGAGATCACAGAAACCACTCTATTCTGGTACTCCTTGATCTCTCTCTTCAGTTTTTGACACTGTAGACCATGGGGTTTTGCTCGAGCGCCTGAGGTCCATCTGTGGCCTGTCAAGTACAGTAGTCAGATGGTTTACATTAGGGGTTCTCAAATGGTGAGGCCGGCCTCCTTGGGGAGGCCCCAGCCTATTCCAGGGGAGGCTCAAGCAAGTCTGAAAAAGTACTGTATTTAAATTTTGAGTTTTATATATTTTGTGTGAAGAGATGAAGCAAACTGAAAGAGGATAATAATAGGTGAATTTAATGTATTTATTTACCAATAGGTGACAAGGGAAGGTGAATGAGCCAAGGCTCATCTCAGATGTACCCAGGGAAGGGTAGGGAGTGAATACATTTTGAAAGGTAACTACAAAACAATCAAGAAATACACAGTGAACAATAGTGCAAACAAATACAAACAATAAACTAATGAGTGGTGGCAATTGATCAATTTGTAGCCTGATGGCAGAACAGCCCAAATACAAGGGTTGAGCATAGAAGTGCTAAGAGTAATAGCAGTAAGGAGCAAAGTAATATGCTGAATAACAATATTTGTTTATTTTATTTGTTATTCAGATAACACCTTTGAGCACAGGAGCTCTTTTTGAAAGATTTCACGTCAGTATAAGACAAAGAACTGAATGTGAGCAAAGTACTCAAAGGGGTTTCAATATATTCATGGTGTACTGTGCGAACAACAGTATGTTATTTTTCTTTGGGGAGGCCAAAGATTATTTCAGTTTTAAGGGGAGGTCCAAAATCTTTTCCATGGATTTGGGGAGGCTCACTGTGACAAAGTCTAAGAACTACTGGACATCATTCCTATCTGGGAGAATGCAGAGAGTTGTGTCGGAGATTTTCTCTTTTGATCCTTTCTCTCTGCTTTGTGGGGTTCCTCAGGGCTCAGTGCTCTCCCCCATGTTGTTTGCAGTGTACATGCTACCCTTCGGAGACATTGTAAGATGGTATGGGCTGAGGTTTCACTGCTATGCTGATGATACCCAGCTCTACCTGTCTTTTGCTCCAAACCAGGCTAGTGCTCTCTCGGTATTTAATAACTGCCTCGCTGAAATCCATGACTGGATGAATTTGAGCTGGTTAAAGTTGAACGCAGGAAAGACAGAGGTTATAGTAGTGGACCCCGGTCACAGGATAGAGGGGTTGAGGACCGATCAGATCTCTGGGTTATTTCTGGGGATGAGCAGATCCTTACCTCAGAGCGAGTGCGTAACCTGGGAGTGGTACTTGACGACAGGCTGACCCTTCGATATCAGGTGTCAGCAGTCGTAAAGTCAGCCTTTTACCATCTGAGGAACATTGCCAGGGTGAAACACCTTGTTCCATCCAGCAATTTACCTGTGTTGGTCCATGCCTTTGTGACCTCTCGCCTTGACTATTGCAACTCCCTGTACTTAGGGCTTCCTGGGGTTGATATCCACTGCTTGTAGCTAGTGCAGAATGCTGCAGCTTGGTTGCTGACAGGGGTGTAAAGAAGGTTACACACATTACCCCTGTATTGTGCAATCTGCACTGGCTGCCAATTCAGTGGCAGACCACCTTTAAAGTAGGTCTTTTGACCCACAAAGCCCTAATGGACTTGGTCCCGAATACTTGAAAGAGCTTCCGATTCCTTACAGCCCTGTGCGACAGCTCCATTCGGCTGATGAGGGGTTGCTGGAGGTTCCGAGAGTTACTTTAAAATCTTCTGGGGCCCATGCTTTTACGTTTATGGCCCCAACCTTCTGGAATTCTCTGCCCTGTCAGCTTCAGGAATGCACGACTGTGGGGAGCTTCAAGCGGGAACTTAAGATTCACTTGTGGAGACAAGCATTCACAAGTTGATGTGTGTATTGTTATGATTCTAATTTTTATCTTTTAATTTATTTCTTGGGATTTTATTGTTCAATTTGTACAGCGCCTTGGTGTCTGAAAGGCACTTAATAAAGTTGTATTATTATCTTCGCTTTGTGTTGTTCCTACTGTGTAATGGGAATAAAGCCACACTCTAGAATCTCAACCTGGTATGGAAATTTATGTTATTGCTTCCTATGGTGGAGTTACTTGAGTACCCCTGTCCAGATGGGGTTCAGTAAGAGGGAAGGTTGCTAGAAATGTTCCCATCGACTTTCAAAATGTAAAAGCTGTTTTTTGTAATACCACATCGCTAAAGCTTGCACCCAGGAACTCATACCACCAGAGTTGGTCGTCAGCTTAGCTGAGACCAGAGTTAACATTGTCCCAGTGTCATAGTGGACCATGAAAGCAACAGGGTCTCAACAGGTCTTGGTGACAAATGCCAGGTTTCAGTTATCCTGGCTTGCACATTATCAGGTGAAATGCTAGCACCACAGGTTATCTATAAGGGGAGGACCTCGATGTGTACCCTGTCCTACAAGTTCCCACCTGTGGCACATCACCCAATCCGAAAACCATTGGGCTAACAAACAATGAATTCATCTATTGATAATGTTTTGCTGCCACATTCTGAGTGCACAAAAAACAGACTGGGACTGCCAAAAGAGCAAAAATGTCCATTAATACTTGACCTATACCATGCTCACAGTACACCTAATGTACTACAAAAACAGGAGCAGTGCTCCATAATTCCAGTCTATGTCTCAGCGTCACGTACAGACTCTCTACAGCCCCTGGATGTGTCCTTAAATAAGATTTTCAAATATCTTCTGAAAGACAGTTTCACTCAGTGGTATGCCGGATTGGTGTCAGAAAAAAATTTCCTCTGGTGTCCCAGATTTCAAAATTGACAAAGCAGCTGAGGCTTAAGGAGCATCATGCCAGATGGATGGAAGCCAGTTTTAACATTTTAGCTACCCAGCATGATGACATCATGTGTGGCTTTCAGCAAGCCAGGATACAGCAAGCACACATGAATTGCTTGAATTTTGTAAGTACAGTCCAGCATTTACTGAAGTTTTACTGAAGTGTATGTTACAGAGTTGCTTAGTCAGAATGTCTGTTTTAGTGCGAAGAACAAGAGCAACACAATGCTTAAGAGGCACAGACTGTAAGTACAGTTCTACCTCGGTTTATTTTAGGGATTCACCTCACAGCTACTGTACTGTTGCCCTATAGTGATGTCAGCAGTACAGCCTTGGGTCCATAGAAACACCAGGCTTGCTATTGAAGCTCTGGTACACCCTGCAGGTTTTAGCAGCTCAGAATGCAAAAACTAACTGCAGAGGACAGTAATGAAATACAATTCCAGAATCGGTGCAAGAAGGGGTACTTTATGCACGAAAGTCAAAAGGACTGGGAAAGGTGCTCTTTAAGATAACCATCAGGCAAAGTATAAAACCACTAGGGACATTACCCCCAGCCCAGGCTCATAATGTAAGAATTCTAATTATCATTCTTAACTATACTATCTGATGGATAGTCCTCAGTCAGACTTTGGGTCCAAGATCCTATCCAGCATCATTCAGATTTCAGATCCAAGGTCAGACAGTGGAATCCTAGGTCAGATGTCAGCCTTGGATCCTTCACACTGGAGGTCAGATTTCGGTATCTGTGGTTAGACAATGGTATATGAGGTGGGCTATTGGGAGTCGAGGTTGGATATCTGCCTTGGATCCAAAAGTCACACTTGGCTGTTGGCATCCCACTGGACCTTAGGTGATGGGATTTGGTAGTCAGATATGAATGGCATCCAAGAAAATGTGGCATCCAATGGTGTCTAATTCTGTTGGATTCTATCTGAGCAGCACTTACTACCTCTCATCCATCTTTGTTACTGGAAAAACATTAACTAGCCTGTCTCAGCAGTCACCAAATGTTAGTTTGTAAACAAAGAACCCAAAAAGTTGTCTCAGGTCTGAGGTGTCAAGGACTGAAAGCAAGCAGAATGGAAATGTCTTAGCTCTGGGGTGTCAAAGATTGAGGGTGTGGATAATGGTAATGCCTCAGCTCTGACAGGTCCATTATTGAGTGTGAAGAATGAAAATGTCTCCCTTCTCAGATGCCTGTGATTGAAAGTTTTCGGAATGGAAATGTCTCAGAGAATGGAAATGCCTCAGCTCTGGGAGATGAGAAATGGAGAGTGGAATGACATGGAAATTTGTAAGCTCAGACGGATCCTGAATTAAGTATGGAGAATGGAAATTTCTAAGCTATGATGGAAATGTCTTAGTTCTGAGAGGCCCGCGTTTTAATGAGTGGAATAGACTACAGACTACAGGACACACTGCATAAATGTGTAAACAGTAGCTATACCTTAGTGGTGGGAGGCATGGACATCACAAGGAGGAAAATGGAGAAGTCTCAGCTTGGAAAGGCACAGACAGACAGCATGGTAGCACCATGGAACCTCCCTTCTCACAGCAGCATGCAGTACTTTTCCAATCTGTAATGTTATTTAACTTTAAAAAAGCCTTGTGCAGTTCTGTGTTACTGCACATTCTGGTTTCTACACTGACTGCCACTTCTTCAGTATAGAATTTAATTTTTTTTTATTTTAGTCTTTGGTAACCTGGTAAGGCCCACTAGGCACAAGTGCCTGTTTTCAGGGGCGACTTGGGAGCACAGGGAGTTAACTGACTTGCACAGTCACACAGTATGCAAATGGAGGTTGAGAGAATCAAACCCAGGTCTTATCTGCTGGATGTACCAAGCTCGTTCACAGATCATTACTCTAACCTCTGGGCTATACTGCCAGCCCGGTTTGCTACAGCTGTCCTAGAAAACCAGATTCTGAGTAGAACTTCCCATCAAATCAGTGCATTTTTTTTTTTGGTACATACCTGACATGCATCCACACCTCCTGTGAGGTATCCGCTACAGAGCATTCGAGGAGTCACCTGACCATCTGTCACACTATTGCAGACAGTATCATTAATTATCTTCACCTCTGCTTTCTGAAGAGCATTTGCCAGTTGCCCTAAGATAGTAAAGAAAAAAAGACATACAATATGAAACTGAAGAATTAACTGAGCACTGGCTGTAAAAATACCCAATGGCTAAATGGTCTGGAGGGCATCTATTGGTTACCATAACTTTATGTGATCAGACGCAGGCCTACACCTGCAGGATGCACAAAACAAGAAAAGATTTTACTAACACACCACTCAGGGTAAGGAGGGTCAGACTACGGAGCTTGGTGAATAGAAGTGCAATATAATCCCATTTAGGGCCCTCAACCAGGCTGAATTTATTTATTTTAAATTAAATATTTGTTAAATTTTTTTCTGTATGCACATATATGACTGAAAAGTGAAAACGCTAATAAAATGAATAACTATCAAAACCATTAAACATACAAATCAAAAAGAAGGTACAAAAATACAATAACTAAAGTTACAGGTACCCAATGCACACATTAAATGTATATCATGTTTATTCCCACATACAGTTGTGCTGTTACAGTCTCTGCTCAAATGACTAATCTCAAATTTAGGTGGCAAGATCTTTACTTAGGCAGTTATTAGTATTAGACTAGGTATTATCTAGTCATATTTTGGTTTCTATCGATTTGCTCCCATTAGTCTGACAAGCAGGCCAGAGCCCCTAGGATTGTACAACTGTCTAGCTTATTTTATTTTTATTTATTTGTTCTAGGATTACAAACATCTTTGAGCCGAGGCTCTTTTACAAAAGTTCCTCGTCACTGGTACAATTGAGACAATCATAAGCAAAGATAACAGTTTATAAAATAAAAAAAATAAAAAAAAACACAGTCTTGTAGAGGAAAAAAGAACAATAAGGTGAAACTTTGGGAAGGGGAAGGGAAAAGGAGAAGGGTGAAATCAGGGAGACTAAGTGGATGGGAGAAAAGGGAAGGTAGGTTGGGGGGACAGAGAGAGGAGAGGTGAAAGGCAGATAAGAATAGAGGTAGTGCAGCCGGGTGGCATTTGTCATGGGCCAGCAAGGGAGGTGAAGATGGGGAGAGGGTGCTGGCAAAGTGCAGGAGTAGATGTGGATCCAAAAACGGCATCTTCAGCTATGGAAGCATACGTAGCTGAGCTACGTATGCTAGAAATGGCAGCCATCTTGCCAAGTTTTTATCTTTCTGACCAGGCCAAGTTTAAGTGGAGGGGACAGCATGAAGGTAGAAGAAATTGCCCACACCACACTGAAACGTGAAAAGAGCCAGACTGTTAGCCAACAGCTTGGTCTATGTGGCATACTGTAATGAGGTGGCTGGATTGTAGGAAAAAAGGATAACAAAAACCCTTAGTATAAAGACAAGAAACGTCTCCACTGTGATCCAGTCAGTGTAAAATAATAAATGATGAGCAGACCAGGAGCATTTTGGGGTCAACCGGGTGAGGGAGGATTAAGCATCCCAAAGACAGCTCTCCTTCTTCAGGGAGGCGTGACTCAGAGTTCTGCCACTTGCTCACCATCTGCTAAAGGCTGTGGGCAGAACCAGCAGGTCCACAAGTATGGGAGGAGGATGTGCTTCAACACACTCATGGCGTGAGCATGTTACATGCAGATGTCTTGGTGGAGAAATCAGAGAAAACAGCCCAGCTTGCTCAACATCCCCCACAGGACCAAACACGGACGGTCCCCTGCCAGTATGGCTCCATGTGAGTTGTGATTAACCAGGACGTTCACGAGATGGGTCAGTGACAGGGCTGGGGGGAAGCCACCAAGCCTTGGAATGAAAGGAGGAGAAACACTTGTAGAAATGACTAAATAAACAAACTAATCGACACTGTCTAAATGCTGGGATGCCTGGGACTAAGTGTGTAAAAAAATGGAGACACGTCAGCTCTGGGAGGCCTCAGGACTGAGGGGTGTGGTGAGAATGGCAATACTTAAGCTTTGATTGCTATATACTGCATAAAGAATGTGAAGAATGATGATGCATTTCTCAAACCATCACTGATTACACACAGTGGAATTTTCCACAGAATGTCCATCATGCAGTAGAATATACTGTAAGCAGTGCCACCAAATTTATTGCTCTTGGCTGATTTTTCATTCAAATGTGCTGTCTACCATAACGCTTGGCTCCCTTTAACTCCTTGTTTAGCCCTCCCATATGCTCAGCATGTAATGTCATTGATGACACCATTTTATTTCGGCCAATGGCAGGACTGCATCCTGTCACAGACAAAATGAATTATAATGCCACAGGGATTAACAAATGCTGCTGCTGCAGAAGCCTAGAAGTCCTGCTGAAGAAATGAGGACTGGAATACTGCAAAGCACTAGGGGTCTGTTTACAGTTACTGTACTGATTTCTAGTGTACTGACAAGATGATGTACAACAGGGGTCCGCAGTGATCAGAGTTTAAAAAATAAAATAAAAACAGAAAAATCTCCCACCTTTTTCAGCCAATGTGCCCCAGCCTGTTACATAGCATGATCTTCCAGGCAGAAAGATGTGGCTGGCCGCAGGCAGACAGATGGGCTGGATGGTGTTGCTGAACGTTAGGGGTGCATCCAGTTCTAGCACTGCAACATCATAGTCAAAGGTGTCACCATTGTACCACTCATGAGTGATGATTCTTTTAATATTTCTTTTCTGGGCAGTTTTTGTCTCTTCCCGGAAACGCAAGCCACTGTAGGCGGTCCATTTATTGGGGCTACCATATCTGTAAGAGACAAGTGGAGCAGAAATGTTTAACTAGACTGTATCTTTTCATACCCCCCCCCCCGGGTGAAGAATCACTGCTACGGCATTATTGTGTAACAATGGAATGGCATGCCTTATGCACATAGGATGTGCAGTTATCCTACAACTGAACACACTGGTCCTGGAACTGGAACTGGAACCAGATCTCCTGGTTCAAGTCCTTTGCTCTCACCATTGTACCACACTGTCTGTAACTGGGATTGGAATCAGGACCTCCTGGCCTACACTTTGTTCTCACCATCATACAATGCTGTCTGGGAACAGGGATTGGAACCAGGATCTCCTGGGTTACAGGCCTTTGTTCTGAGCACCATACCATGCTTTCTGGAAGATGGGACTGGAACCAAGATGTTGTAGCTCACAGTACTTTGCTTTGACCATCATACCACTCTGAGAACTAGGATCTCCTGGTTCACAGGCCTTAGCTCCGTCCACTGAACCACACTGTCAGGGAACTGAGGCTGCAACCAGGATCTTGTGGCTCACAGTTCTTTGCTCTACCATACCGTGCAATCTGGGAACTGGGATTGAAACCAAGACACCCTAGTTCAAAATCCCTCACTCTGACCATCATGTGATTGTGTCTGTGAGCTGGGATTGGAACAGGGAACTTTTGTCTCACAGTCCATTGCTTTAACCATTTTACCATGCTGTTTGGAAGCTGGTATTGGAACCTGGATCTCTAGGCTGATAGCCCTTTACTCTGACCTTAATATTTCACTTCCTTTGTCCTGGGATTAGAATCAGGATCTTCCCACTGTCCTTCACTCTGATTATTACATAGTGCTGTCTAGGAGCTAGGACTGGAGCCAAGATCCCCTTGTCTCACTTTCTGTTGTACTGACCATGATACCACAAGTGTCGGCTAACAGGAGGCAGTATAGCGCAGTGGTTTAAGGCTCTGAGCTGGAGACCTGGGTTTGAATCTCACAGCCCCCACTTGCATACTCTATGACCCTGAGCAAGTCACTTAACTTCCTTGTGCTCCCAGGTCGCACCTGGAAACAAGCTTCAGCTTAGCGTGCCTTTCCTGGTTAAACAATTTCCCCTTTCCCTAACATGTCATCATGTTGTTTTGCATCCTGTTTCCTTGAGGTCATCTCCCACCACTTTTCCCTTTTTTCTGCTTTCCACTGCAGCCATGCCTTTTCTGCCAGAATGGAGTGCAGGCTACTGCCTTCATCGCTGCTGTCCATGTCCCTCTGTGGCTAGTTGCAGGGGATATCCAAAAGCTGGGCAGTCCACCACAGGAAACAAGTACCTTACCACTATGATGCACAAGGGGCCTTCCCTCACCTATACATCCAAGGACCCTGATGCCTAAATCCAACAACTAACACTCATCTCTCATGTAGCAGTGCAGAGTTCTGCTACCGCAGTGCTAAAAGGTCTGGCCTCATGGCTCAGTTATTTACTATAATCATCAGTGGTGGAAATGGAAGAAAATCACCGGAGAACACAACACCTTTGATGTGGGATGAAACAACTCTGATAGGGGACTGAAAGCCTATTTACTCATTAAATTTTTTTTATTTTATCATTTTGTTTTTTTTTATCATTTTTCTCTTCCCCACCCACTACTCTAATGTTCATAATACTGCTACACAGCCACGAGGCCACAGGCAGAGTGCCCTCATAGCACCCCAAGGTATTGATTAATCCCCAATAACCCCACACCCTGGAGTGGGTTATTGCCCTTATAACATGGGATTACCCTACTGTTCAAAAACCAAAGGAAAGTCATGTAAAATGATGAAAAACTCTGGATATGGGGGATGTATCCTTCCCCAAGACAAAGCAGTCCCACTGTTGCAATGCTCCTGATATATAAAGCACAGTGTGCCTGTGTGGACAGAGGACACAGGCAATCTCTGTTAAAAGAAAACACACATGGTAGGAAAGATAGTGCGGTCAGGTTGTATGGGCATGAACTGCAGCGATTTGAAAACAGTAACACAGAGAACTGCTTGCTTGTACTCCCCCCTTCCTCCCCCCCCCCGTGGAGCACATCCCACACTGGTTACACAGTCACTGTTTATTTTCTACTCTCGAAGTGCTGCAAGCCTCCGCTGTCTCCTGACTGCTCACTACTACAGCCACGCAACCGACAGACAGAACAGTGCAGAAACTATGACGTACACACTCCTGCTGTCTCTCTACCGCCCTGACTGCGGCTCTCAGCAGTCTCTCCCTGTGCTGCATGTCTCTCTCTTTCTCCCCACTGCACAGGGTTAAGCTAACGAAATGTGAGCGGACCGTGGTTAGCTGCCCTGTCTCTCTCTCTCTCTCTCTCCTGCATGTGGCTGGTGAGCATATGTGAGCAGAGAAAAAGACTGAATGGAGGAGAAGCAAGACCTGAGACAGGGACAATACACTGCAGCAAATCAGAGGTCCAGGTGCCTCGTGTCTGCAATGTGCACTGGCAGCCTTTCACTTGCTCGTTCTCCCTTTCTGTGTCACCCACCCATGCTGCCTGTTGCTTGCTCTCTCTCTCTCTCTCTGGTGGGGTGACATACACAGAACAGGGTGTTACAAGTGAGAGCAGGTTGGAGCGTTCTGACATGTCTTACACTTCCATGCATACCTCTGACCCACTGTCACCAGCTTGGTACCTACCGTCTCCTCCACTGGCACTCTGAAGTCAGTGAGGAAAGTACAGTTAAGCAAGAACTTACTGTAACAGTAGATCTTTGAGAGAGGCTCTTGCAGTAGGTATTCACAAATAGGACTAAGCCACCAGGTGTCAGGACTCAATGGAAAACTTATAGCTAGCAGTCTCTGGCGGGGGACCACCCCCACATCAGGTGACTGGCATCAGACGTCGTCGGTATAAAGGGGCGGTCCCCCACACCCGTGTTCCAGTTCTTTCCTGCCAAGGGCCAAAAGAGGCAAGATGAGAGAGAAGAGGATATGCCCCCATGGAATAGAAGAAGAGAGACTTAGGGGGACAGAGGGTGGGAAGGTAATACCTATTGCAAGAACCTCTCTGGAAAATCTACTGTTACGGTAAGTTCTTACGTAACTGTACTATCTTACTTTGAGAGGGCTCTTGCAGTAGGTATTCACAAATAGGACTGAGTCCCAGCAGTCTGGAACAAGAGAGAAAACTGGGAGGAGGACTGTCATCCACAAGATAAACCTCAGGGCTGAGCAGGTCTTATGAAAGGAGACCCTGAAGAACAGCCAAGCTGAAGCCTGCTCTACGGCGAGAGGCAATGTCCAAACTGTAGTGTTTCGTGAAGGTATAGACCAAAGTCCAAGTTGCGGCTGGCTGTGCAGATGTCTGCCGTGGACACATTCCTGAAACAAGCAACAGAGGCAGCTACTCCCCTAGTGGAGTGACCTCTGACCTGTCCCAGAAGGGTCTTACTGTACTTGTCGTAACAGAAAGTGATACAATTGGCCAACCATTTGGAAAGGCATTGCTTAGAAACAGCACTACCTTCTCATTTATGAGCGAAAGAAACAAGCTGATCAGTCTTCCTGAGATCCTTAGTCCGACTGGTCTCAGGATTCTGTGAGCATCCAGAGTATGTAAGAGGCACTCCCCTTGACTGGAGTGTTGTGTAAAGAAAGCCAGTAACTCAATGGATTGATTCAGCATAGATTTAGCCACCACCTTAGGGAGAAACTTAGGGTTGGTGCGTAGAGCCACATGTTCTTTGTGGAAAATCAAATATGGGATTTTACACATCAAGGCTTGGAGCTCGGAAATATGCCCAGAAAAAGTGATGGCCACTAGGAAGTGTGTCTTCCAAGAAAGGAACTTTAAGTCTACTTCCACTGCTGGCTGGAAAGGAAGCAGTGTGAGTTTCTCTAGGATAAAATTCAAGTCCCATGGAGGGGCAGGATTGCGGATGGGGGGGTCTCAGGTGGAGAACCACTTTAAGAAAAGTACTAGAGAGTTCTAGCTGAGCAAAAGTCCCATCTCCAAAGAGAATGTGGTAGGCTGAGACAGCTGCCATATGGACTTTTAAAGAGGAATGGCTGAGACCCAGGTCAAAGAGGTGATGCATGTAATCCAGGACTTTGTTGGATGGAAACGAGAAAGGCTAAGTTTTTAGAATATGCCCAGATAGAAAACAGTTTCCACTTCATAGTCTAGGTGGACCTGGTGGAAGGTTTCCTGGCCTTCACCAAAATGTCCGCTACTAAGGGACAGATTCCAAAGCAGGCTTTGGCTATGTCTGCAGGAGCCATGCATGAAGATGAAAGGATTTGAGGCCTGGGTGAATAAGGGTCCTCTGATCCTGGGTCAACAAGTGCTGCAATAGAGGAAGAGGAGGTTCCTCTGAAAACTGTTGCAGAAAAGAGAACCAAACTTGCCTAAGCCAAAAGGGGGTGATGAGGATCATTCGAGCCCCTTCTGATCTGAGTTTGTTCAGGACCCTCGGAATTAAAGGAATGGGAGGGAAGGCTTAAACGAATCTGTCCTTCCAGTCGATAGACAGAGCGTCCCGCCAGAAAATGTCTCGCACCTGAAACAAGCGAGCAAAAGGTGGGAAGATTTGCATTTTGGGGAGGCGAAGAGGTCTACCTGAGGTGTCCCCCACTGCAGAAAGATGTTGTTTATGACCTGTTGGTCTAACTCCCATTCATGAGCCCTGGCTGAGGATCGACTGAATTAGTTTGCCAGGATGTTTTCCACTCCCGGAACGTGAACTGCGGTCAGGTGAAGGTTGTACTGGGCTGCCCAATGCCACTCTCATCACCTCCCGCACAGGGGATAGGAACGTGTTCCTTCCTGTTTGTTGAGGTACCAGACCACACACATCTGATTGGATGAGAAGATGACTGGGGAGAATGAAGGGAAGAAGAGCCTGTAGGGCATATAGGACTGCTCTCAGTTCGAGCACATTTATGTGCAGTTTCTGTGCGAATGGGAATCAGCTGTCCCAAGTCCTGCGAGACCCTAGGTGGGTACCCAGCCCTCCCCTGAGACATTCGTTGTCAATGCCTGGGAAGGAGGAGTGATGCAAAATGGAACTCCCAGACACATGTTCTCCTGAACCATCCTCCAGTGCAAGTCCCTGTTCATGGGATCTGGCACTAGCACCTCTTGGTCTAGATCGTCCAAGGTTTGGTCCCATTGCGACTGTAGCATCCATTGAGAGATCCTCATGTGGAGCCAAGCAAACGGAACTGCCGGGATGGCAGCCACCATGAGACCAAGGAGGTGGAAGACTGACCTGGCTCCGACCCATCTGCGACTGGACAGAAGACAAGCCTGATTCTGAAGGGTCTTGACCCTGTCCAGAGGCAGAAAGACTTTGTCTATGACCGTGTTCAGTATCGCCCCTATAAATTGGAGATGTTGGCAAGGGACCAAGTGGGACTTGGCCTGGCTCATGGTAATACCCAGGCTAGTAAAAACCTGCAGGGTAAGGGAAAGGGAGTGCAAAAGTGCTTCCTGAATGGGCCCGCTAGTAGCCAACTGTTCAGGTATGGGAAGACCTGCTCACCCTGGGTATGCAGGTGGGCCACTACCACCAACAGGCATTTGGTAAACACTCGGAGGGCCAAGGAGAGGCCAAATGGGAGGGCCCTGAACTGGTAGTGGTCCCCCTGAAAGCAAAAATGAAGGTATTTGTGGTGGGAAGGGCATATGGGGATGTGCAGCTATGCATTCTGCATATCCAGAGCACATAGCCGCTGTCCCGGCCAGAGTAACAGTAGAAGGCTCTGCAAGGAGAGCATTCTGAAGCATTTGTACTCCATGAACATGCTCAGGGAGCTGAGGTCTAGGACTGGCCTCAAGTCTCCCATCTTTTCTGGAACTAAATAGAAATGAGAATAGTAACCCGTCCCCCAAAGATGAGTGGGGACTTGCTCTATTGCTGCCTTCAACAGAAGGGATAGAATTTCTTCTAGAGCCAGAGGAAGACATTGCGGGGAGTAAGACAACTGAGGGGGTGGTTTTCAAGGAGGTTTCTGTAGAAACTCTATAGAGTTTCCAGCAGATAGTAGCTGGAGCACCCAAGCATCTAATGTTATCCTCTCCCAACCCGATAGATGGGAGGAGAATCTTCCCCCCCTACTGGTTCCTCTGGAAGGGTCAGAGGCAGAGGGAGAGGCAGGAAGTCAGGAGGTGCACTTTCCTTGATTGGGCTTCTGTTTTTGTCGGGTTTGGTGATGAAAAAGACGTTGCTGCCCCTGAGGTGCCCTGTACAAAGTCTGGACCAACTTTAGTGCAGTGCCCTTCTCCTGCAGTTCAGTTATGATGTCCTTGACATCACCCCCGAACACCTCCGAACCCCTACAGGGAGCATCCTTTATTGCAGACTGTACTTCAGAGACCAATCCTGACACACGGAGCCATGCATGACACCATAAGCCTATGGCAAAAGCAGAGCTCCTGCCAGCTGTGTCCACCGCATCGTAGGTTGCACGAAGCATGTGCCTACAGGCTGAATGAGCAGAAAGGACCACGTCCCCCAGTTCCTGCTTGGTCTGTGAATCAGGAAGGGAGTCCAACTTGGATTCCAACTGGCTATGGCTGGACTTCTGGAAATCCCCCATGTGGCCGACGTAGTTGAGAGCCCTGATGCCTGGGGTCAAAGAGAAGTAAATCTTCCTGTACTGATCCTGAAGTCGTGATTCCTTGTCAGGTGGGGACGAGGTCAGGTGTTTGGGGTTAGCGGAGCGGCTGTGGGCGGCACTAAATTGCAACCAAATCTGCCTTGGGGTGAAGACTATGGAAGTCTTAACCCTTCAGAGCCTGGTATAGCCTATCTGCCTTCCTCTGAAGGGGGGCTAGCACGGATTGTTGTTTCCAGATATTGGAAACAAGACCGGTGTGAGGCTCTATCCAGGGTGTAATCAGTGTGGGAGTGGTCTCGGGCAGATCCAAATGAGCAGCGAGCTTCTTACACTGTCTGTCTGGCTCCACCGATTGCCACTGACATGTCTCCTGGATCTTTCTCGAGAGCTCCAGAAAAGAAGGGGACTTCGGAGGGTCCCACGGCCTTGGGTGTTTTGAAGTATGGGGCTTGTCTCCATGTTCAGAGTCATCTGACTCAGATTATGAGTCCAATGGCCCTGAGGTAGAAGAAAATGACCCCTCCCTGGAAGGGGGAGGAATAACTGCTCTGGGGAGCACCTGGGGGTGCGTGTCCTCCCCACCCTGAGTGCCAGATGGTTCTCCTCCAGCATCGCGTAAAGGGGCGGGAGTCTGTCTTCAATGTAGGGGGTCTGGAGTAGGGATTGGCGCTGGAAGACAACTCTCTACTTCCTTGGTGAGCTGAGCCTTGGCCTCAGCTCACCAAGAGGCCAAGGTCTCCTTCAGGTCCATCAGTGGCTGCAAGGTGGGCAACGGAGGTGAAGGAGGAAGGGGGACTCTGATACGGGTAGTGAGTATACCCATAAGAGTATCTATAACCCAATGGCAGGAAGCCCGGTATCTGGTACTGCGGCATCAGGTACTGCGGTGTTGGGTACCCTGGCACCAGGGACAAAAGATCCTGGCAAAGGCCCTGCTGGTGGACTGGATGGTGGGAAGGTCGGTCTGGCGGGCGTCGAGCCTGGCGTAGAAAGGCCGCCAAACGGATCAGACGGTCCTGACGGAGGAGCAGGTCCTCCATCAGGCAAAGGAAAGCAGGAGGGCATTGTCTGGTTAGCCAGCATTAGGTCTAGCATCAGAGGGTCCTGTGTAGCAGGAGGGACCCCAGACGGCAGCGTCCCTAGGTCCTCTGTCTCAGCTGGGGAAGGAGGGTTGAAATCCCCAGGTGGGATGCAAGGGAATGCAGGGACCTTAGCGGGGAAACTGGTGTATCCGCTGCGGAGAGCCTGGGTCATCAGGCGTGACAACAGGGTCTGACACAGGCAACTCTACTGAGTGGTTGTCAGAGGGACCGACGGACGTCTTATCAGCAGTGTTCAGGAGGACGTTGGGCGAGCCAGCATGCGACTTATCGGACTCCGTATCTGAGGAAGGCCTTGTCGGAAGGGGGGCGGGCTGAGCGATCACCTGAAGAGGTGAGCGGCTTACTAGTCCTGTCCGGGCGGGCGTCGTTGGGACTGGCATCCAACTTACCGGACCCACATGGACCGGAAGGCCACAAAGAAAGAGTGGCCTTGGTGGGAGCGGAGACCTCCTTTACCCTGGAGGTTCCTGAGGGGCCTGAGCATGAGCCTGATGAGAGGGGGCAACACCTTCTTGGTAGCCACCAAGATGGCCATCGAGGAGTGATCCCTGGAGGGGATGATACCTGTAGTGCCGCAACTTCCAGCTGAAGTCATGGCTGCTGTGGATGAAGAATCACGCTCCCAGTGCTTCTCCTTCTCACGCTTCTTCTTATGGCCTTCTGGGGAGGTTGATGCCTGCCTAAGTTTCTTCAACTCTTTCTCCATGGATGCCATTTTCTTTTTAAGGAGATGGGCTTCCAGGGACTGTTGCCTTCACTTGTGGGTAGCCGAGTTGAATTTCTGGCAGTGCTGGCACTCCTCCACGCGGTGGTCTGGGCCTAGGCAGAAGAGTTGCAAGGAGTGGCCGTCTTTGTGTGGAAGCTGGGAACCACATGAGTGACACCTACTTTTATGTGATTCGGAGGGCGTCAGGGACGACATACACAGTGAATGGTATGAAGAAAAGAGAAAGAGAAAGAAAAACAATAAAGTGGTCAAAAAAGTCGAGACTTTTAACTGAAGATACTGACTAGCGCTGTTCTACCGCGAGGAACTTTCATAAGCCAACTGCAGGAAACAACTGAAAGGCAGGCATGGGGGACCGCTCCTTTATACAGACGTCATCTGACGCCGGCCACCTGACGTGGGGGTGGTCCCCCCATGAGAGACTGCTAGCTGGAAGTTTTCCATGGGGTCCTGACACCTGGTGACTTAGTCCTATTTGTAAATATCTACTGCAAGAGCCCTCTCGAAGTAAGATCACTGTGTTGGGGGGCCGCTAGCAAACACTCAGGAGACCGGAGGGCAATCAGCAGACAGAGTGTTTATCCATGTGCAGAAAAGCAGGATGATCGGGGGCATTCACAGATGACCTGAAAAGGGAGAGAGACAGTCACACAGGGAACACCGCAGCAACTGTTTTATTCAGCACTACCTGTCTCTCTTTCGTTCTCTGTGTGTGGTAATATTGCACGGGCCGGGGGGGGCACCAACAGAGTACATTCTGTCAGGAGCTGTGTATGGTCTTGTCCTCTGCAACTATTGCCCACTTTCCTAACCATTTTAATAGCTGCCACTTGGAAATGATTTTCCCCATAGAAAACAAGTGCAGGTCTGCCCTGGGATCTGTCTGCACTGCCCCATCACAACTAACTGTGGGGGATTAATCAACAGTCACATGCTGGTGATCTACCAATCAGGTGACTATTTTAGTACCCCATGTTATAAAGCAATTAAATGCATGTCTCAGGGGGTGCCAGGCACAAGGCAGAGTCCATGCCTACAGCCCTGGAAAGTGCATTAAGTAAGGAATAATACCAGACAGGGTGGGCATTATTGGGAAATACCAGATTGCCCAGGGGCATAATGAGGCCCGACGCCACAGGTGGAGGGCCTTATAGCTCCTGGAAGGTCCGGTATTTCCCAATAATGCCCACCCTGGAGGTTATTATTGCACTTAGAAAATAGGCATGTGTGTAAATGTTATTGAAGTTGTAAAATAAATACAGTAAATGAGTGAAAAAAATGAATAAAGTTATTAGAGATCAATGGATTGGTAAAGTAGTGCATAGACTGTTCTTGGTGCTGTTGCTCCTCCCTGCAGCATTCTGGTGTATTGCTCCCCCCCCCCAAACATAGTGACAGACACAAACAAACAGGCACCGCTTCTTAAAGAAGAAAAGCAGTGTTATGCAAAAATTCTTTATAGTAGTCTATGGTAAGTTTGTTTTTCATTTTTGGTGCATGGTTTTTCTTCTTTCGGTTTAAAATTCCGTATGTGCGTTTTGTAACCTTTGACCGCGATATACGAGGAAGGGGAATGTTTCAGCATAATGTGCCAGTAAAGAAAAGGTTTATTTGGGATTTGTTTAAATACTGAAGTAAATGATAGCCTCAGTGATTGTGGGGGACTTGTGCAGGGTAAGTAGCACCTGTTTGTTTGTGGTCAGCACGAGAGTGCGAGACCGCCGGTCAGGTTAGCAGGGTAGTGTGACACTGCAGTCGGGAGAGTGGTGCTGTTGTGTCACTCTTCCAAGTGGAAGATAAGTGGGTGTGTGTGTGTGTGTTTTTCCATCTTTTTTTTTTTTTTTTAAAGACGGAGCTGCTGCAAGTAAATGAAGTTTGCTTTGGGTTGGGGAGAGCAGTGCCTCTCACCAAGCGAGAGAAAAAAGAAGGCGGGTGTTTCAAATATTCTTTGCAGCATTTAGCCAATTAAAAAGCAGGCTGGGCACCACTATGGAATGCTGCGCAGTGAGGTGGCAATTGGACTGGCACTTTTTTCTGGGCATCTATTGAAAAATAGATGCCCAGTTTGGAGGTACTTTCAGCCAAACAGGATATAGAAGCTATTCTGCCCATTTTCTAAAGCATTTTAATGCATGGTCATGTGACTTGCTTCAGCCAATCATGTTTGTGGATTTCCAATACCATTTTATAAATTACTGTATAGCAGTTTCAATTCATGCCAGTTATACTCAGCACTCCAAGCGTACCACCCACTTGTTAATGTCCTCCTATTTTCACTGGTGGAACAGCAGTGTTGCTATGTATAGTAATTCACCTAATATTCACTGTCTATTTTTACGCTAATATGGAACCAGTACAAATAATGGAAATATAAAGGCAGGGAATATTTTCTGTTATACAGTAAGTTATTACAGGTATAAAATATCATAAACTGCTGTAGTAGAGCACAGAGTAACTGGAACTGAACAATAACCCTCTTCTGCTGTGGCCAATTCACTGGCAGACATTTATGAAACTCTTAGACCATGTCTAGTTGTGTTGATGGTGCAATGATTTTTTTCTACTTACGCGGTAATGTCAGTAGACTGGAAGCAGTGGGATGCACACACTAGCCAGCGGTCAGATATGATGGACGCCCCACAGAGGTGCCCCTGCCCCTCATACTGCAGGCTGACCTGCCATGGCCACTCACCAACATCTGCATCTGTACCACCTACAATCCGGTTGTGTTTGTAGGGTCGGCTTCCGCAGTCTGTGGAAAAATGACAATAGACATCCTAGTGACCAAAAACTGTACACAAGCATTTAAATGAAGCTGCCCCACATTTTAGTTATTGAGGACAAGGGTATCGCAATTTAAAACTTTAGCACAGGATGGCAACCATGCACCACTGGTCTAGGGTGGCATTCCTCCTCTGTAATCTTCTCCCATCCTTTTATCTGGGATGTTTATTTAAGGATAACATATGAAAGGGTGTGCGATTACAAGGGAATATTGTATTCCTCTGGTGGTGGTTAGGCACGAGATATAGCTGAGTGCAGCAACCACTAGAGAAATTCCTGTATGACCCCACACCCTTAAGTGCGTCATCCCAGTTAAAAATGGGCTTTTGTTTAAAAAAGATGTAGTGAGGCATACGGTTGTCAGAAGATAATCAATGGTCATGTGATATGCCAAACTTTCATATTCTACCTAGCAACAACCTAGCTAAAGGAGAAAAAAAACATTTTTCCATGAAAACAAATATACATTTTATAAGCACAATAACCTATTCCAGAGCATGGCTTTCTTGAGAATTAATGCACCTCCTGGGTACACTGAAAGTCACTCAGCTGTTGGTCTTGTGCCTTACAATTCACCCACGTCATGCATTAATTCTCTAGAAAAGCATGTATTGCTGTGGGTTATTGTTTATATGCCATTTTGTCATGTTATGCGTCTCATTTTTCAGGACTCTTGGGCCGAAGATTCTGGGTTCAATTCCTGCACTGAGGATTTAGACTTGTGCCCATATCCAATACTGCCATGCTGTACTGCACTTGCGTGGGTAATGTTGTGCTGAAGGTGCCATCCCTAGGATGAAGCATTGAACCGAGACACCTTTGGCCCACTTCTAGTAGTTGTCCAGCTCAAGGTTAACGATCTCATGGCACATGAAGAAACAATAGGTGCCTGGCAAATGTTCACCTCTCAAGCAGAGCAGCAATTCCTGTTAGGATGACATTTTTTATTACCTATACCATTTTATTCTATTAAAGCGTGCCCATTTCCTCCTGTCTCATAAGATGCACTTGTACAGCCTGAGTTTACATTTTATAGATCTGAACTAAAAGAGAATGCTTTTAAATATGGCTGCCTCTTTCATTACAGTCACGTAAATGCACTCTGTGTACTTTTTCTACAATTATCTTGTGTTTTTGTTGCAAAATGTAGACACTATTAGGAGCATCGAATAGACAGTATAATGGTTTAGACAATTCCATTTTGAAAATCCTCATCATTCATTCATATCTCAGACAGATCTATTTCAAAATCCTTCCTCCCCCCATTTAATATCAGTCTTCTTGTGACTAACGTGTACTACTACACAAAAGAAATTGACTGGTAATGAGAAAGGTAAACACAGCAGTGCTTGATAGCTGTGAAAATTATAATCTACAGGATATATATATATTTTTTTTTAATTCTATTTTAGATTGCTCCAATCTCCTGACTTTTATTTTACCCTACTGTCCCCATTTTAATTCTGCCTTAGTACTTTTTTCACATTTGAAATAATCAAAAGAGTGCCCCTTTTTAATATGGCTCGCACCAGGTTTTCATCAGTATTCTCAGCTGTTTTTTGTACACCTGCTGTCTGATAAGGTTAGGGAGCAGTGTCTACAGCATGCTAGTTCATTAGAGTCACATGAAAAGGGATCTTAATGTGTGTTCAAAACCAGAGAATAGTGTTCAAAACCTGGTCTGACCCATATATATTTATTTTTTGTTAAATGTTTTTATTGAAATGTAAAATACAATTACAAACAGCCATACATGCTGGTTACAATGACAAAAGGAAATATGCAATCAATAGTGAGACAAGTTTCTAGTTCTAAAGATCACTCTACAATACACCTGGGTACCATATACTAAATGGAGATTGTGATGGTCCAATTAATGGATCACACAGAGATCCCGACCAGCCTAACTGCAAGGGACGAGGCTAACAGCAAGTGTCAGGAAGCCTTGGTCAAGGGTGGGTGTAAGGAGATAGGGACTGAAGAAGGGGAGGGGCCTAGGTCACAGCAGGAAGATGTCCCTCTCTAGGGCACCCATTAAAGGTTGCCACATGGGTAAGAATACTATAGTTCCCTGGACCCATCTGCTGTTAACTGTATTTTTTTTTTCGATAACCAAAGAGTGTTTCAAATTGTTGGCCCATTGCTGAATAGTAGGAGCACTGGATGACATTCAGGACTGGGCAATGGTTTTCTTAGCCATAACCAAGGCAAGGGCCCATAGAGGCAGAATCCTTTCTCCTCCGAGAATGGATTGGGTCAGCTCCCAACAAGAGTTCTAGGGGGGACTTGGAGGGGGTATATTCCAAAATTCTACTCATTATACTGAGCATCTCTTACTAGAAGAGTGTGATGTTAGGGCAAGGTGCACAAAATCTGTCTTTTGAAGAGCTTCGGGGCATACACTGGAATCATCTGGGTTCGTGGTATGCACCCTTTTTGGAGTGATATATGCCCAATACATAAAACTGAAATGCACCTAAGTTTATTACTACATGAACAAGTTAAAAAGTGTTTGACAGTCAGCCTCTGAGTAGCCTGGTCAATACCAGTGGAGAAATCCTGTTCCCATTTAGCCCTAATGGAGACCGCGACTGAGACATCACTCCCCTGTAGTGTAGGACAGAAAGTTGTTACATAGAAACATAGAATCTGTCGGCAGATAAGGACCATATGGCCCACCTAGTCTGTCCATTTCCCTACTCACTGCTGCAGCCCTAGATCCTATTTGATCTGCATCTCTCCTGCTCTGCACATCTCCAGGGTACCTTTATGTCTATCCCATGCACTCTTGAACCCCTGTACTGTTTTCACACCTACCACTTCTACTGGAAGGCAGTTCCACAGCTCCACCACCCTTTCAGTAAAAAAGTACTTCCTAACATTACCCCTGTGCCTTCCACCCTTCAACCTCATATCATGCCCCCCTGTTCTTGGGCAGAGTTTTCTCTGAAATATGCTTTCTACCTGTACCCTATTTATTCCCCTAAGGTACTTGAAAGTCTCTATCATATCTCCCTTCTCCATTCTTTCCTCCAGTGAACAGAAATTAATAATTATTATTGTTAATGGTTTTCTACAGGGTTGTGGCCTACAGAGTTTCTCCTGAAATGGAGTGGGGCAAGCCCATCTGGAATTGAAGTCTAGTGTTACACCCAGCCTATGTCGCAGAGTGAGATGCATAAAAAAAATCCTTTGGATTGATGTTCCATACCTGTCTCAGCTCAGAAAAATCACTTAACGCACCACCCCTGTACAGATGAAACAGAGTGTAGGCCTTAGTGGCACCAGCGGAGTAACTGCTGGTGCAGCTGAACCATGCATTGGCCTCTCCTCCTCTTAGGATAAGGTATTTTCACAGGGAAGGCAGCAGGGGGTGGGTTATGTATCGATAGGAGGCTAACCAAATCGTAAGTGCAGATGCTGTGAGGGGTTAGATACCATAGGGAGGAGAGTCTCCAAAGAGACCTAGATAAATACTCAAAGAAAAAGGCACCTTGCAACTCCTCCTCCTCAATCAACATCCAGGAGAGTTTGGGAGTATGCAGCCCCACAGGAAGAAAGGCCAATTGTGATGCCCAATAGTAGTGTTAAAAATGGGGGGCTCCCGTCCACCCTATGCGGCTGGTATTGCAGTATACTTTGTTTGAGGTGGGTGGACTTCCCTTTCCATAGAACTTTGTGTATGATGGAATTCAAGTCTTTAAATGAGCCCCTGGAATAGAGCTAGGTAGAGACTAGTATAAATAAAGGCATTTTGGTAATATGGTCATTTTGACAGTGTTGATACAGCCTAATAAAGAGACGGGCAATGACTGCCACCACTTGAGGTCCTCTGTGAGTTTGAGGAGAAAGGGTTTAAAATATTGAGCACAGAGGGAGCTGAGCTTAGCAGAGATATATATTCCCACATGTTTAAGATGTTCTACCATAAGCAATCCGCCCAAGTTGGAGATCAATTGATCTCTATCCAGCTGACCAATGCAGAGAAACTTGCTTTTGGTCCAGTTAATTTTATAACCAGACAAGGACCCATATTCCCGCAAGAGAGAGTGGACCATGCGTAAATCACGGTCAGGGTCCAACAAGTTAGCAGATCATCAGCGAAAAGAGCAACCTTGTGTTCACTCCTTCCCCCCAAATCCCTGAATACTTGCTTGCTCCCGAAGGGCAGCTGCCAACGGTTCTAAGGACAGGACATAAAGAAAGGGGGACAATGGGCATGCCGGTCTTGTACCACATCCTCGTGAGGATGAGGGTGTCAACTCCCCACTGACCACAATTTGGGTTATGGGAGAGGTGTGCATTGCTCTGATCCAGTTAATGAGCTGAGGTTCAAGGCCTAAACATTTCATAGTTTCGAACATGTATCCCCACTCCACGTGGTCAAAGGTTTTCTCAATGTCTAAGGTTAGAACAGCCACTGTGGGCGGTTTGGAAGACTTCTTCTAGCAGGGAATAATATTGAGGGTTCTGCAAATGTTGCATTTCCCCTGATGGCCCTGGACAAACCCCGCTTGGTCTATGTATATGAGGGATGGGAGAACTGGTTCAATGCACATAGCTATAACCTTAGCAAGAATTTTATAGCCTGCAGTCAGCAGGGAAGTGGGCATGTATGAGGCACAGAGTGCAGGATCCTTACCCGGCTTTTGGAGAACATTTATTGCAGCTGACTGTGTGGAGGGTGACAAGACTCCACTTTCCGTGCTCTCAATGAGCATGTCGAGCAATGGTTCAACCAGGTCAGAGGCAAAGATTTTAAAGAAGTCAATGGGCAAGCCATCAGGACCTAGAGCTTTGCCTCCTCCGAGTGACTTAATAGCTTGGTGAAGCTCATTCATGCTCAAAGAGGCATCAAACTCTGGCTACTCTGGGACATAAGGATGGGAGTGGCGCCTTCTTAAAGAACTCATCCAGTTGTTGGGCAGTGGGAAAAACCTATGATGCGCAGCAGCAGGCAGGGTTTTATAAAATGTCCCAAACTTGGTGCCATTCTGAGATGTATCTGATGTTAACTGGCTGGATTGTTGCTTAATTTGGCTAATGGTCCTCTCTCCCCCTCTCCCCCTCCTGGCATTGCAGCTGCCAGGCAAGGCATTTCCTCCCTCTATCTCCAGCGAAAATGCTCCTGCTTGTGGAAGAAGTATGGCGTGCTCAATGCGTGAGCTGCTTGACAAATTGAAGTGCTACTTCAGCTTTTGGACCACACTATATAAAAAGGATGTAGGCCTGCGCATATGGGCCTCGTCTCAAGCAGCTATTTTCATTTGAAGCTGCTCCAACTCTAGCTCTGATCGTTTTTTGGTGTGAGCTGGATAGGCAATAACCTCGCCCTGGATGTATGCCTTTCATGCCTCCCATCTACCCACATGGGAAGTGTCGCCCATTGCGTTGTAGAGTAAAAATGATTTTATTGACTTTGACATACATAATGAAAGATTTATCCCGCAGAAGTACTGGGTCCAGGCAGCAGGCTGGAGAGGATCCCAGAGCCAAAACAAACAGTGTCAATGAGGCGTGGTCAAAGATTAAGATAGGGGAATAACTGGCCAACTAAACAGTGGAAAGGATGGAGGAGCTGACCAACAGCCTATCCAGTCTAGCATAAGAGTGATGGGCATGTGAAAAAAAGCTATATCCTTGACCGGTCAGATGTAGATACTGTCATACATCGACTGGATTATACATGGCTCCCATGTACCCCAATGCCCTTGCATTCTTAAAATAGGAATGGGGCAGGGTTGCATCAATTAAAAATTGTGTCATGGACACAGTTATAAACACCCCCCAAAATCCATGGGCCAGGTGAGGAGGCCAAATCAATGGCCAACCGGGGGGGGACAGGTCCTCGATTTTCGGAGCATAGATTGAGCGGACTTCAGAGTACCCACTTCAGCCAAGGCCATGCTGAGTAAAACACATCTGCCAGCTGGGTCTGCAACCTTGCAGGGGACAGAGACTTAAACACCTTGGGGGAACGAGATGGCCACACCTTGGGCCCTAGAGGAAAAGCAAGAGGCGACCCAAGTTCCACCTATACTAGCACCAGCTTTCCTGGCCTCCATGTCTGACATGTGGGTTTCCTGCATCTATAAGGCTTGAATCTTGGCTCTCCTAATCTCAGCTAGGACATGCCTACGTTTAATCACTGACTTTAATCCATTAACATTCTACGTAGCTATATTCACTTTTTTAGCCATTGTTGAATCAATCATACATCCATAAATTTGCTGGGAGGTAGCTCCAGTTAGGGATCCACAATTTATGTAATTGCATCAATTGCAATAAATGAAGCAGAAATAACCAGTATGTTATCATTACATTTACCCCAATATATATCCCCCTTCCCTCCCGTCCCCCCAATAACATAACCAAACGTTGTCACAGGTTAAATAACTGGGTAAACACAAGCAGTATAAGAACTATAAGAGAAACTGTAAACAAGATACAAGTCTTATCCCCCCACCACTACCAAACTGCTGAGCGATTTTTCGCCCAGCTAAACATCCCCTACAAACTGGTAGCAGAAAGTAGTTATACAACTGAAGTCTAAATCTACATCTTAATGTGGGCACTGTTGAAAATGACTAAAACTGGAATACCCAAACAGCAGAATAACATAACAGCTTATAGATTCGAGAAAGGGCTAACCAATTCCCTATCCTGCGTAAAGGAACTAATAGAGAATAATTTAGGCCACATATAGTAAAAGAGCCATACCCTAGCGTGTTCCTGGGCAAAGTAGATAGCATATTACTAGAAACATAAGGAAGCAGAACTAAGCTAACTCCAGGACTGATATGCAGCCCCAAGTGTCCAGCACAATTTTATAAACATTATTATGGGTGCCTACGACCCTCTTCAGAGCACAGATGAAGAGCTGTGTCTATGGAATATAACAGATGCCGCAGCAACCTACATGCATGAATGGCAAGCAAACTGCCTGATTTAGCCCCGGACCACAGTGCAGCAAATGTTCCATATTTAAAGAGTTCCAAGGGGCAAGGGGAGTGTCAAGCCCCGGTCTCAGAGAAGCAGAGTCTTGCAGTGCCCACATAGATGGTCTCAAGGGCATCTGTAAAATTGTGCCAATCCACTGAAGTGGCTGCCAAAAGGCATCAGGAAGACAGGTCTATTGATGGGTGCAGCAGTGACCCCATGAGAGGAGTGGTCACACTGGTGAAATGGAGTCATCTGACCCCCTCTAAATGGACACACGTGCTGTGCAGACCTTTGGTAAGGGCTGTATAGATGGGGTGCAAAGATAATAGTCTTACTGCTCAGTCATACAGTGCAGCTCCGTTGTAATGGCTGTAGCTCCTGGGGAGTCCTCGCTTTCTGCACCAGTCACCACTTTATTTTTATATATATATTACACACACACACACACACACACACACACACACGTGGTAAATGAGTCAGCTGCCAACGACCACAGATGACAGGAAAGTTAAAAGTTAGTGTGGCATAAGGAGAACCATGTTCCGAATGATGGAATCAGTCAAAAGGAGTAATAATTGAAGCAAGGGAAAAAGTTACTCCTCTCTTGGCAGGTGCTGTGAATCATGCTTGCGTTAGGCCCTCCGACGCTGCTTGTTTTTCCCTCCTCGAAGCTTTCAGCCCCCAGGTAATTAGTAAAGTATTTGGTAGGCTTCCCCAGTCAGTCAATCCTCAATTTGGCTGGGTATAGAAATGCAAAGTACCAACCCAGGGAGCGCAGCTGAGACTTTACGTGATTAAACTTTTGCCTCCAGGACTGGAGTTTCCTACTATAGTCCTGGGAAATCAGCACAAGGCTATTATCCACCAGAATCCCTGTGTCTTGGCAGCTCGCAACATGCACTCCTTAACAGTGTACTTTAAATATTTGATTGAGCAATGTTGAGGACAATCCCCTGGCTTGGGTGGAGGGCCAACCCAGTGTCCTCTCAATCTCAAACTGTAGAGCCTCCAGGTTTCAAATGCTGGACGAACAATTTTTGCAGACTCTGCTCCATATTCTTCCCCTCTGTACCTTTGGGGAGCCCGACTATGTGTAAATTTGATCTTTGTGAATGATTTTCTTGATCATCCATTTGATACTGCAGCTCCTCCAGTGATTCTTTCAGGGTGCTGCGGTCCCGGGACACAGAGGCAATGATGTCCTCTAGCTCATTAACCCACCTTTCCAGTTCAACGATGCGGGTGGTGTGCGAGGCGGAGGTTTCAGAAAGGGCAGTAACCACTGATTGGAGGTGAGTAATTTGTGTGGTGATGTTCATAAAGCCGACTTTCATCTCTGCTTGCATGTCTGCTAAAGTGACGGGGACTCCCACCAGAGACCACTCCAGCTCCATCATTCCACACTCCTGTTCTGTGGTTGTTTGGGCCTGCAAACATGTTCAGACCTCTAGCCCAGAGTGCTGCTCCCTCAGAGATTCAACCGTGTTCAAGGTGAGCTGTAATTGCTTGCCTGTTGGCTATTTACCCATTCTAACCAATGGATGATGATTTTGCTGTTCTGCCCAAATAAAAAGACTGCCATATAGGCTAGCTTAGAGGATGTGCCCAGAGGAGCTAAGCTAAAGTATGCCCACCATGCTGTCAAGCTAGCCATGCCCCTGTCTGAACCACATTAAAAGGAGTGCTTCTTCTATTATTCGAACTGTGCACAAAAGTGGCAAAGCAGAAGTAAAATGGGGAAAAAAGGGTGGCCTACAATTCAGGACATAAGGGGCAATCTAAAACAGAATAAAAAAGTATAGGTAAAAATGTTCACCCCTACCATGTACTGCTGCTTTAACCTGCTGGTGGTTTTTTTGTTAATCTGGCCAGGACACTGGGAAAATTTCCCTGCTCTTTTTACGAAGTGCCATGGGATCTTTAACGTTCACTTTAGCTTTCACTTGAGTGACCTCACCTTAATCTCTCATCTGAAAGACAGCACAGTGTCCTCCAAACACCTTGCTGGGGGGTGTACTGGTATGGTTACATTTAAACCAATGGGAGAGTGCCCCCTGCAGGGCTACCAACATAGAAGTTGATGGCAGATAAGGACTGCAAGGCCCATCCAGTCTGCCCATTTCTTTTTCTACCTTATGAATGTGCCATTGGCCTTTGCTCTGTCAATGGTCTATCTATTCATACTCATCTGTATTGCTCCCTTACATAGAAGCATATAATCTGATGGCAGATAAGGACCGCTTGGCCCAATTAGTCTGCCCATTTCCCTACCTAATGGATAAGCTGCAGATCCTAGTTAACCAACAGCCTACTTCCTGCTACACCCCACTAGAATTGCCTTAAGTCTGTCCCATGCATTCTTGAATTTCCCCACTGTTTTTGACTGTACAACCTCCTCAAGGAGGCTGTTCCATGCATCTACAACCCTCTGTGAAGAAATACTTCCTCACATTACCTCTGAGCCGTCCCTCCCTCTATTTTCAAATTGTGCTCCCTTGTTCTTGCACATCTCTTTTTCTGAAAGATGCTACCCTCTTGGACTTTGTTGATTCCCTTGAGGCTTTTGAAAGTTTCTATCATATCCCCCCCCCCTCCTTTCCTTGAGGCTATACATCTTAAGCTCCTTTAGTCTTTCTTCATGTGTCTTCTGGTGCAGACCCTGCACCATTTTGGTTGCCATCCTCTGGACAGCATCCACCCTGTCTATGTCTTTGTGGAGATGGGGTCTCCAGAACTGCACACAGTACTCCAGATGTGGTCTTACCAACTGTCTGTACAGAGGGACAACCACTTCCTGTTTTCTACTGGTGATGCCTCTAGCTATGCATCCCAGTATCCCCCAGCTCTCCTTACTGCCTTCTCACATTGCTGGCCCACCTTTAGGTCATCTGATATGACTACCCCCAGGTCCCTTTCCATTTTTTTTTGTCAGTATCTCACCCCCAATTGTGTACTCTTCCCCTGGGTTTTTGTTTCCCAGGTGCATTACTTTGCACTTCTTTGCGTTGAATCTAAGCTGACATACATTTGACCATTCCTCCAACCTTGCCATGTTCCTTTTCATCCTTTCCACCCCACCTTGCGTATCAACCCTGTTGCAGATCTTTGTGTCATCTGCAAAGAGACATACTTTTCCTTCCAGTCCCTCTGCAATGTCATTTATAAAGACATTAAAAAGGACTGGCCCCAGTACTGAACCCTACGGTACCCCACTAGTAACCCCCCCTTTCTTCACTGTGGACTCCATTTACTATTACCCTCTGTGTCCTGTTGTCTAGCCAATATTTTACCCAGGCTACCACCCTGGGACCCACTCCCAGACTGGCTAATTTGTTTATTAATCTTTTGTGCGGGACTGAAGAAGAATAATCAGCATTTATATAGCGCTTTTCATACACAGTATCCCAAAGCGCTTTACAAGCAATGCTAGACTGGTAGTGAAGTGACGATGTGTGGTGGCAGCCATATCACACATCATCACCCACACACAGCCTGGATAATTGCATGAACCGGTTTATTGGAAGGGGAATGTTGGCCAGGACACTGGGACTATTCCCTGCTCTTTGCAAAGAGTGCCCAGAGTTTTTACTTCCACCTGGACACCCACCAGGACAACACCAGGATGGGCAGAAGGGACCTCGGTTTAACGTCTCATCCGAAGGACGGCACACCCCAGCAGTACAGCACCCCCAATACTGCACTCGGATGCCAGCAGTTTTTAGGTGCAAGTCCAATCCCGGTGTGGGACAAGAACCCACGACCTTCTGGTCCAGAGGTGGATGTGCTACCAACTGAGCCACGCTGACACCTGACTGTGTCAAATGCCTTGCTAAAGTCTATTTAGGCCATGTCCACAGTCCTTCCCTGGTCTACTACTTTGGTCACCCAGTCAAAGAAATCAATTAGATTTGTCTGACATGACCTTCCTGCTGTGAATCCATGCTGCCTTGGGTTCTGAGGCCCACTGGCCTCTAGGTACTGAATTCTTCCCTTCAAAAATGATTCCATCATTTTCCCTACCACTGAGGTCAAACTGGCAGGTCTGCAGTTTCCTGTCTCTGTTTTGCTCCCACTTTTGTGAAGGGGAATCACATCTGCCCTCCTCCAGTCCTCTGGTACCACACCATCCTTCCATGATTTATTAAAAAGGGTAGTCAGTGATGTTACTTCCCTTAGTTCTTTTAGAATTCTGGGGTGAATCCCATCAGGCCCCATTGCTTTATCCACCTTCAGTTTTAGGAGTTCTTTCAGAACCCTTTCTTCTGTGAAAGGACTAATATCAACCCCCCTATCCTCTACTGACTGGATTAAGTATCGCCCCCTGCTCTTCCATTGTGAGTACTGAGCAGAAGTATTTGTTCAGTATCCCTGCTTTTTCACTGTCGCTCTCTCCCAACCACCTTCCTCTTTATTCAACCTCAGTATCCCTGCCTTAGTTTTTCTTTGCTTCCTAATGTACCTATAAAAGGTTTTATCCCCCTTCTTAACCGAGTTGGCTATCTTTTCCTCAATTTGGGCCTTTGCTATTCTGACCGCCTTCCCCGCTTCCTTCTGCTTTAACTGGTACAGTTCTCTGTCCTGCTCCTTCTGTGTTTCCTTATACTTCCCGAGTGCTATCTTCTTCTCCCTAACCTTCCCCGCCACTTCTTTTGAGAACCACAGTGGTGTTTTCTTTCATTTTGATTTGTTTATTTGCTTCACCCAAAGGCTTGCTGCCTCTGTGATGGCAGTTTTGATGTTTCCCCATTGTTGCTCCACCCCACCTTCTTGCATGTTTGCTAATGCTTTTCTGAGGCACTCCCCCATTTTGACAAAAACTGCCCTCCTGAAGTCCAGTACCTTCACTTTTGCATGGCTTGACTCTACAGCTAAGTTTATCGTGAACCACACTGTTTGGTGGTCGCTTGTTCCCAGATGGCTACCCACTTCTAGATCGGAGATCCTCTCTCTGTTCCCATTTGAGAGTACCATGTCTAAGATTGCTCCCTCCCGAGTGGGTTCCAAAACTAGCTGTCTGAGGCATGCCCCCTGCAGGGCATCGAGAATGGCCCTGCTCTCGGATGTGGCTGCAGCAAAGGTGCTCCAGTTAACATCTGACATATTCAGGTCCCCCATCAGCAATATCTCCCCTTTCTCTGCCATCCTAAGGATGCCTTCTATGATTTCCTTGTCCATTTCCTCCCTCTGAGACGGGGGTTTGTATACAACCCCTGTGCGGATTGTGGTACCATTTCCAGTTTCCATGGTGACCCACAGTGCCTCCTCTCCTCCCTGTTTACCCTTTAGTTCTGTCGCTTTGATCCCTTTCCTTACATAGAGAGCTACTCCTCCTCCTCCTCCTCTCCTTCCCTCCCTGTCCCTCCAATAGATTGTGTGCCCTGGTATGTTGACATCCCAGTCATGATTCTCTGTGTACCATGTTTCTGTGAATGCCACGATATCCAGGCATCCCTCTTCCATCAAGGCCACCATTTCAGGGAGCTTTTTACCTAGACTACGGGCATTGATACTCATTACCCTCAGTTTTTTTTATGGCCTTATTTCTTTTTGCCCCATCCCTGTCCTTACTGCCTTTGTCTTTTTCTCCATTTACCCCTGCCCTTCTCCCCATCAACTGCTCTATCTTGGTGTTTACCTCACTAACTACTCTGATTTTTTTTGGGGGGGTGCTAGGATTTCCCCTTCTTTTCAGTGTCCCCCTTGGCTAGTTTAAATGCTTGCCAATGAAGCATTTAAACCCATCACCTAGGATCCTGGTTCCCCTCCTGGACAGATGCCTAATCCCATGCCTGTTTAAAGCCCTGCACTGTTTTCATATCCACCACTTCCTGAAGTAGGCCGTTCCATGCATCCACCACCCTTTCTGTGAAAAATAACTTCCTCATATTACCCCTTAATCAGCCTCCCTCTAATCTCATGCCGAGTCCTCTTGTCCTGCTATTTTTCTTATATTGAAACACGTTAGACTCTTTCACCTTGTTAATGCCCTTAAGGTGTGTGAATGTTTCGATCATATCACCTCTCTCCCTCCTTTGCTCAAGGGTATACATAATGAGCTCCGTTAATCTGTGCTCATATGTTTTCTGATGCAGTCCCTGCACCATTTTGGTTGCCCTTCTCTGGACTGCCTCAATTTAGTTAATGTTCTTGTGAAGGTGTGGCCTTCAGTACTGTACACAGTACTCCAGATGGGGCCTAACAATTGTCTTGTAAAGAAGGATTATTACCTCCCTCTTACAATTTGTGATACCCCTACTAATACACCCCAACACCCCCCTAGCCTTACCTACTGCTTTAGTGGTCTGCTTGGATGATTTCAGGTCATCTGTGATGATGATGCCCAAGTCTCTTTCTTTCCTTGTGACTACCAGCAACTCCATCTCAGCCTATAGGTGGCTTCAGGGTTTCTCTTCCCTATGTGCATAATCTTGCACTTATTTGCATTAAACCCCAGTTGCCACTCTTCCGACCATTTTGCCAGTTTATCCATATCTCTTCGCATTCTGCTCACCCCATCTGGATCATCTACTCTGGTGCAGATCTTGGTGTCATCTGCAAACAGACAAACTTTACTCTCCAGTCCATCTGCAATGTCACTGATGAAGATATTGAAGAGGACTGGCCCCAGGACTGATCCCTGAGGTACCCCACTTGTGACTTGCATCTCTTCTGACAGTATACCGTTTAACACCACTCTCTGTTTTCTGCCTGTCAACCAGTTTGCCACCCAGTTGACCAACTTCTGACCCACACCGAGCCTACCCAGCTTATTAATCAATCTTCTATGTGGAACAGTATTGAAAGCATTGCTAAAGTTGAGGTACATGACATCAACTGCTCCCCCTTGGTCCACTACTCTGGTTACCCAGTCAAAGAAATCTGTGAGATTAGTTTGACAGGAGCTTCCTGTTGTAAACCCATGCCGTCTTGGATCTGGTGCTCTTATGGACTCCAGGTGTTGCACTATCCTTTCCTTAAGGAGTGCCTCCATAATCTTGCCCACTACTGAGGTAAAACTGACTGGTCTGTAGTTCCCTGCCTCCTCCGTGCTATCACTCCCATGGAGCGGGATTACATGAGCCCTTCTCCAGTCTTCTGGGACCTCTCCTGTGCTCAGAGACTCACTAAACGGTTCTGATAATGGTTCTGTTAGTTCCACCCTTAGCTCCTTTAGTACCCTGGGATGTATGCCATCAGGTCCCATTACCTTGTACACCATGAGCTTATTGAGCTCTTGTAGGACCCTTTCTTTTGTGAAGGAACTAGTGCACACCTCCCTCCCTCCTGTGTCCATGGTGCTGAGCTGTGGGCCCTGCCCTACCTTCTCTTCAGTAAATACTGAGCATAAGTATCTATTTAGGATAAATGCTTTTACATGGTCCTCCTCCTCTTCACACGCCCTTGAATCCCCATTGATCTTAGCAATACCCCCTCTGAACTTTCTCCTTTCACTAATGTAGCTATAGAAAGTCTTGTCACCTTCCTTTACAGTTTATGCTAGTGTTTCCTCAGTTTGGGCCTTTAACTACCTTACTACCTTCCCTGCTTCCCTTAGGGAAGTTTGGTATGCCTCCCTATCTTCATCCCGCTGTGTTCCCTTATATTTCCTGAAGGCCAACCTTTTGGCTCTGACCTTTTCTGCTACTGTTTTTGAGAACCACGTGATTTCCTTCTTTCGCACTTCCTTTACTCTCCAACACAATGGGATGTTGCTTCAAGTAACCAACACCACCTACTGCAGCACCTGATGTTCACTGGAGGTCTCCCATATTCCTACTGACCAGGCCTGACCCCGCTTAGCTTCAGAGATCTGATGGGATCAATCTCCAAGGTGGAAATATTGCAGACAACTGGGCTTACCTATAGCTGGCAGCAGTTCACAGGTACAGATGACTGTACCTGACTAATACAGATACTATATTGCCACCATGGTATGGAACCCAGCAATAGCTTACATGGATAACCAGCTTGTCCCTGCAATGACATCGCAAGATTCCATAAAATGGTGGCAATGTCTCAATACCAGATAGGCAGTCATGCATCTCTCTGAACTACTGCCTTAAGCCACAGGTAAACTCAGCACCTTGTTTAAAATACATTTTTTTGGTGTGGGGAGGCTTTCAAACTATGTGGGGCTATGCGGGACTTTGCCTATAAATATTCCCCTTTAACTAGCTTCTTCTACAACTGTCCATAAATGTGGTAGGCTTCCTCTGCCAGCCAAAGCTTGTTCCATTTGTACAGTCATTGCAGCACCAGCATTCCAGTCTGTTTTGCATTGTACCAAGTGGAATGGTCATTGACCAATCAGATCCTCAGAAACCTGTAGATCTAGTTTGCCAGTGTCTAGCAAAAATTGCTGCAGACAAACAGATCAGCAAATAAGGAATCAATTCGCAGACTGAAGTTTTGATCACATGATTCCCCATTGGCCAAGCCCAATAAAAGCACACGCACACACACAGCCCACAAAAGCTCTAGAAAGACCAACGGCAGAGGTTAAGTTCAGAGACAGAAAGAAAGGGAGGGAGAAGGTCATGCACAAGGATATTAAGCAACTTGCTCAAGGTCACACAATGAATAAGTGACTGCTGGGATTGTATTCCGGGTTTTCAGATTCTCAGTTCCTGCTCTAACTACTAGGCCACATATCTTAGTTGATTATTAGTGCAGAAGGCATTTTGTCCCGTAGCTGATGACCCCAATCTTACAATAAGTGGATGCCAGAACATCCTCTGTGAACTGTAGCACTAGTAGTAAAAATCTTTATTTTTATACAGGAAGGTATTAATAAAATACATAATTAGGGCCGGAAGGTCCTGTTTTCAAGATAATCCTGTACAATTTCCATATTTCATAAAACTAACAAATATTGCAATAATACAATCAGTTTGAATTCTGCATACATAAAAGCGGCTAGAACACCATAGCAGTTCTAGTGACCATAACATTACATGGATTCAAGTTACAAAACTGTCTAATTGCAGTGGTCTAAAACTTTAAAAATTATCCAGGTCTCCGGTAGCAAATATAAACAGGCAGGAAATAACTATATTTGAAATCACACGCTATATGGGTAGACAAACAGATTAAAGTGCAATATTACAAAGACGTCCACTTGTACTAGACAATCTAAACAGTCCATAAATATATTCTTTCGACGTTTGGCATTAAAGGACTTTGGATGCAACTTCAACTCCTCCTCCTCATAGCTCGCCGAGTTTCCCAATATTTGTTTACTATATTGGAAGGGACATATTTCCATATTTGTTTATTTTAGAAGTTTGAAATTTATGTAAACTATTTCTTAGATTATGCTTGCTTTCTCTTTGACTCAGTTTGTTGATCAGATATTGGGGTATGTCTGCTCTAAATGTTCCATGGATCGGTCCAGTCCACTTTATTGCGCTCTTAATTTCTAGGTCTTACCATTTCAATCTATTATATAAAGTGAAATGATGAGTAGTGAAGTCACAGTTCAAAACAGACCTTGCTAATCTATTGCATAGTTTCTCTACTTTTCTACTTTTCCTAAGGTAGTTTTATTTGCTAAACTATAAATATGATCCCCATAATCAATTACTGAAGTAATAGCTGGTTTACAATAGTCTTTCTCATCCTATAATGTAAACAATCACATGATCTCCTAAATGCCCCCAGTCTTAGATCTACCTTTTTAATAATTATTTTTATGTGATGTTCAAAGATTAAGTTTGTGTCCACCATAAGTGTGGTGTGTGGGGGGAGGGGCACTGAGCCCCCACAATTTGTGTTGACTGTCACGTTTTTTTCTGTAATTTTAATATGCAAAAACCCACGCCCTGCTCCCCCAACTGCCAAAGTCAAACTACACCTATGGTGTCCACCCAACCCCATAATTACTTAAACTCATTAACCTGTGATAGGGCCTCATTGTTTATGGTTTTGATGGAAATTTCTTAATTTATTTTGGCAACAGGGTTAAAAAAAATCAAAACAAAAAAAAAACACTATTTGTTATTTTTTATCATTGAGCACATATTTAGAATCTACAAACCAGGTGCATAGGGCATCAAAATCCTTTTGGAGATGGCTCTCCATTTCTTTTAGGTCATTACCAGTTGCTATAAGTACTGTGTCGTCTGGGCATAAATGCAGACTAGAATTTTTAATACGCCTCACAACCTGGTTTACATAGACCAAAAGTAGGGTAGGCCCAAAATAGACCCTTGGGGCATTCCCCTGCCCATTGGCCTTCTTTTTGATAGGATTTTTCCTATTTGGACCTGCTATAGTTGATTATTTAAATAGGAATCAAACCACTGGATAGTATCCACAGCTATTCCTATATTCAATCATCTATTTTTCAAAATGGAGAGATCTACAGTGTGAAATGCTTTTGATAAATCCATGAACACTGCACCCACCTCCCGGCCATGGTTTAGAGGAGTAGAAATCAAATCAACTAGGTCGGCAAGTGTGATGTCTGTGGAATGTCCTTGCCTGAATCCAGATTGATGCTTGGAAAGTAATAAGTACTTATCTCTCTGTGTTGATACTATGGAAAGCAGTGCTATTGGCCTGCAGTTTGCTGCCTCTGTTTTTGGCTGTTTTTATATAGAGGAACTACTTTGGTTAATTTCCAGGAACTAGGAAATTTCCTTTCCATTATGCTCCAGTTTAGCAATTTGGTTATTATAGGGCAATTATTTCATTTAAATCTTTCAGGAATCTACTTTCCACTTCATCCGGGTCACATGCTTTATTTGTTTGCATCCGTCATATTTTTTTTCCTGGCTACACTTTATAACTCTGAATCTAAATTTGGGTAATTCCTTATCTGCCTTTTCCTTTAGATTATTTTTTTTAGTTTCAGCCTTTGAATGCTGAACTACTCCATTACTAACCATCTGAACTAGGAGGCTTATTTTTTAATTGGAGATTCTACAGATTTTATGAGAGAGCAGTATTGACTTGGGTTTGTAGGTTTTTTTTATTTTATTTTTATAATAATTTTGTTTTGTGTTTCTTAAAAGTTGCTTTAGTTTATCCCTAACCATTTTGTATTTATTCTATCATTTTATTTTGAAATTTCTTTTTATCCCTCCTTCTCTCCACTGGCTCTGCTTCTTCGGGAGCACCCATGAGGATCTGCCCCCACTCCAGCCACCTGCCTATGCCTTCCGGTTGGCTCCCATAGAGCCGCCACTTTCCCTCCAATTAGGGACAAGGTGGGGCAGGCTAACATCCCAAGCCATTCACGTTTCATCGGGGACTGCAGGACCAGGCAGGTGGGAGCTATTGGGGTCTGCCTCGGTGCTCTGTCTACTCTGAGCCATGAAGAGTGTTTGTATTGTTACTGTGGGAGTAGCGCATTATGATACCAAGGCATCACTGCCAGCGTCCACTGCTCCCACTCCCCCTAGATGTTTGCTTTATGCTTGCTGTGTCTCTGGCCTCCACCAGAGGCCAGGCAAGCGCCAAGCATGGGCCCCTTCCCTCCTGGGAAAGGAGAGCTGTCATTCAGATGCTCAATCCTTTCCCTCCCTGCCGACCCCCAACAGCCTGGGCTTGTTCCCGAACCCAGGTTGCCAGCGTGGTGCGAGGTGTGGCATCCAGCGCCTTAACCCTCCACGCCACTGGGCTGGCTTTTATTCTGTAATTCTGTATCTAATGTTTTATTAGCTAATTTCCAAAGGTGTTTTTGAAGCCTGATTTCTTGCTTTAATTTTTCAGTGATCCATGGGGCCAGAGTTTTTCGTTGTACTATTTTTGTGAATGGAGCTACTTTATTACGTACTTGTAAGAAAGATTTTGCAAAGTCCTCTCTGGCCAAATCCAAGTCTGGGATTAAAAATATTTTATTTTCACTAGTTCATCCATCAATCTTTCTTTAGAGCAAGTTTTGAAGGATCTGCTTTTCCTAGCCATAGGTTCTGGTTCCACACAACCTAGGGTTTGTCCCTTTACTATAAATAAACCTACTATTGAGCTGTGGTCACCCAGGATAGGTTGATCTACCTTTATCTCCAGTGGTTTGATCCTCTGGGAAACAAAGATGAGATCTAAAATACTCCTTTTGCTTACTAGGCTACGTTTCCTGTAAGGGATTACCACAACTGGCCTTATGTTCAATGACTGGAAACTTTTTCCCAAAGCCTCACCCCTCATCTGTCCCCAGGCTGCATTGTAGTCCCCTGTTAATAGTAGGCCCTTCTCCATTGAATTACTCATTACAGTCTTGAAAAGTAAGTTGAAAGAGCCCGTGTTTACCCTCAGGGGAGAATAGATTACCCCCAAACTAAATGCAATCCCTGGACTTATACTAATCAACACTCAATTTTGTCAATTTGTCTTGCATAAATTGTCACTGTTTGCCCCAGTTCCCCTTTTGTGTACAGCAGAACTCCTCCCCCTCCCCGCTTCCCTATCCTATCTAGTCTATGGGTGGGGTAACCTTCTCTAGATCAATTTCTGTGTTTTTTATGTTACTATTTAACCAGGTTTCAGTTAGTGAAATGACCTCTGGTTTTTCAATGGCCACCCTGTTCTCAGGAGGTCCACTTTGTTTTGTTTTTTTATCTATTTATTTTATTTATTTTATATTGCAATCAGTTTACAACCTTTGAGCCAGAGGCTCATTTCCAAAGGTACCTCGTCAAGAGAAGAGAAGATAATACAAGTACAAAATACATACTATAAGAGAACATATGCATAAAGATGCAGGCATACATGGATCCTGGGTACAGGTTACATTGGATGCATTATAAGGTGCAGATTTAGGTATTATAGACAAAAGGGTTGGTTACAGGGTTTAGCAGCATAAATGTATGACATTTGCAAAATGAAACAGTCAAACAGGTTCCATGGTATTAGCTACAGAGATAGTAAAACATGTGACAAGGACAGCACAGCAGGTAGTTTGATTCGGTAACAGCAGTGCATACTAGTAGGACAATTTAGCAAGCAGTATAAAAAGATTCTATCATACATGGTACGTTCTTGACAGTAGAGAGAAGGTAGGCAGTTGGATATGGCAGTAATGTAGGTGGTAGGAATAAGGCGGTGCAGAGAGTGCAGCCAGTGGGCATTGTCAGGACAAGGGTGATTGTACACCGGTATGCAGAGTGCAGCAGCGCTTGTTGAACAGCTCACTTTTGAGCTGGTTTTGAATTTGGAGAATGGTGATTTCTGAGATGGAGAGAGGGAGCGTGTTGTACCAAGAAGGGGCTCTGTGGCGGAGAGACCTCTGTCCATGTGAGGTCCTAGATCGAGGAACCAGGAAGGTGGCCTTGCAGGAGGTCCGAGTACTGACTAGGGGTTGGGCTAGGAGGAGGGAGGATGTCAGCCCGGGTGGAGAAAGTCCTAGCAGGGTTTTTTTAGCTATAAGGCAAGTTTGGTATTGCAGCCGTTCGTCAAGGTTTAGCACTGTTGCCATGTCATAAAGCTGGCATGTATGTGTGAGCCTAGGGGCCCCTGTGATTAGCCTGCATGCCTTATTTAGGATGAGGCGGATTTTATTTAGGGCAGTTGTGTTGGCAGCACCGTAGACAGGTAACCCATAGTCAACTAGGGATAATGTAGAGGATGTAACTGCAAGCCGGAGGGCATCGGTGGGGGGAGAAACAGTTTTTGTAGCGGTTCAAGATACCAAGCCGTATATTGGTAGCAGAGGCAAGTGCTTCGATGTGGGTGTGGTAGGCGAGGGCTGAGTCAAAGGAGACCCCTAGGTACTTATAGGGTGGACTTGCCCAGTTGCTGTTTGGAGTTGGAGAGGATACGAGAGGGAGTTGTAAGCTTTGTTTTGAGGGTGGGCAAGAGCATGGTTTTAGATTTTTTAAGATTTAGGACCAATCTATGCTCTTTAAACCAGGTTTCAGTGTCATTATAGGAACATTGCAGGGAAACCTGGAGGGAGGTGGGGTTACGGTCGGTGGCGAAGATGATGGCGTCATCTGCATACAGCAGAATTTTCCCAGTGCATGCACTGGGCAGGGTGTTAAGGTATAGAGAGAAGAGTAGGGGTCCCAGTATGGAGCCCTGTGGAACCCCAGAGAGGATAGGACGTGGATTGAAAAGTGTCCCACCAATATTGACATGTTGGGAGCGTGCGGATAGGTAGCTGGAGCACCAGGCAAGTGGTCCAGTGGCAAAGCCAGAGTGACAGAGGGCTTCCAGCAGGAGGGGGTGTGAGACCATGTCGAAGGCCTTTGATAGGTCGAGGAACATGGCCCCCGCTAGGGAGCCAGCGTCCATGAAGGAGTGTAGAAAGGATGTGAATTTAACAAGAGCTGTGCTAGTACTGTGTCCTGCACGGAATCCGTGCTGTTCAGGGCAGAGGATGTTGTATTTGGTCAGGTATTCAGTGATTTGTGTGGCAACTAGTTTTTCTAGGGCTTTGAAAAGGGGTGGGAGTATGGAGATAGGTCGGTAGTTCCCAGCTAAGCAATTTCTTGTGTTATCATATAACATTTTGATATCCTTTTCCTTGAGACCTGGGCTTGTCTTTATGTCCCCTGCTAACATGATGGCTGGACAAACAATAGTTTTGGAATTATTTAGTTTTAAGCCTAATACAGACACAGATTTGATTTTTATTTGGTTCAGGGTGTGTATGCGAATTAAAGCAAATTTATTTTTCTTGCACCCTCTTCTGCAGGCATTCTTGTCTATCAAATTTAAATTTTCCCCTTTGGGTCCCGGACTGGAATGCCAGGGAGCATAGTTCACCCTCCTTCCCTAAAAAAAAAAAAAAAAACACACCACCATGGCAAGGCCCAGAAAATAAAGCAGCAATTGGTAGCATGTGAATATGCTGATCCTAGATAGTACCCACTTTTCCATCAGTACGCTCATCTAGAAGATACAGCAAGTAGTATCAAAGAGGATGGGGCAGGGAAAGGAGTAGTCTCTTGCTAAAGAGATCTAAGCAATAATGCATGACAGGGGTATGTGTCATGATGGGATAATGCCACACCTCAGGTGGCTGAAGGATGAGGCTGCAGGTGAAGTGAAGTCAACACACAAGAAGTGATGTTATCCCTCATGACACACTCATGACCTGGTATGCATTATTGCTATAATGCAATGCTAACATATTAAAAATAAAAAAAAGATTAAAACATAATTTGCAAAAATATATTTTCTGCCTTTTTCATGAGTATACAGTTTAAAAAAAAAATGTGCTAATCTTCCTCTTTTGTCCACTAGGTTGTGCTGTATTTCTGTTTATTAGTAGCTTCCTGTCACCCTTTCCCCGATGTCTCCCTGCTTCTCTCCAGTTTTGTGTTTCTCCGTTTCTCATCAGTTCCATTTTTGTCACTGCCCACCCAGTTTGCTGAAGTTTTCTAGATCCCTAAAATCTCTATTTGTTCAAAGTGGCACTGAACAGTAAGTGGAGCAGAGATGCGCTAAGCATGCTCACGGTCGTGGCAGTTTGTCAACTGGACAGCGAGAAGAGGGTCTTTAAAACAGGTTTAGATGAAAAATATTTCTTAGTAAAAGCAGTCCGAGCGAGCAGTTTCACAGTCACAGAAATAGAGAAAATCTCCATTTCTGTGGTTGTGAAGCCAGTCATTCTGATAGCCTTTTTTTTTTTTTTTAATTCTATGGTAACAGGTAAGGCCCCCTAGGCACAAGTCCTGTTTTCAGGGGCAACTCGGGAGCACTGGGTGGTTAAGTGACTTGCTCAGAGTCACAGTATGCAAGTGGAGGGTGTGGCAATCAAACCCAGGTCTGCTGGATGTACCACGCTCATTCACAGCTTGTTACTGTAACCTCTAGGCTATACTGCCAGCCCAGGCTATTCAGCTTTTACTGTAATGGGTTCTGTTTTTGGTTTCTTTTCCTGTTGAAAAGTGCATCTGCTGCCATTTCTGTTATGCTTCCAACAGGAACCATGAAACTTATTGCAATGATGGTTTTAATCACTTTCAGTTTCATAAAGGTAAGCGTAATAGAAGATTAAAAGTCAGATTGGTTGGAGGGGTGACTGTGCATCACAGTGGGATGCAGGAATCGGGGAGAGACATGATTTGTTGTGTCAGTGAGTCAGCCTTTTCTGTGCCAGACATTCATATAGTGATTTTGTGCTGGGATAACATCACTTAATACGATGGCAATTGACCATTCAGAGGACAAGATATTTTCTTGGCAACGTAGAACAAAAATGCTGAAATTAGTGTTCTAAATTCTTTGGATTTTCTTAGTGGCATTCTAGTTTCATTTGTGCTATGATTTCATTTATTGTAGTTGACCTATTTGCTTACTACTCTCGTATCAAGTTAAACTATACTCTTCCCAACTTTAGGAAGAATCAAGTTCCTGAACAAACTCTCATTACAGCCGACATGTCATCAAGCACAGAAATCTACCTGTGCAAGAAAGAGCAAGTGTGCTTCCAATGAGTTCTGGGCAGATGGTATTGCCATTTTCAAATCCAAACTGGTGAGTGGTAGAGAGGAGGAAGGCAAGGGAGGGAAAGGCTGGAAGGGAGCAACTAAGTGAGAGGCAAGTGAAGGTAAGAAGAGAAAGAAGGCAAGGGAGGGAAAAACTGAGGGAGAAGCAGGAAGGAGGAAAGTGAGGGAGAGATAGGAAAGGCAGGGGAGAAGGGAGGAAGAAGGCACATGGACAGGTAGGGACAGAGAAACTGAAGGAGAAGTAGGGAGAAGGCAAGCGAGAGAGGTAGGGAGAAGGCAAGTGAGGGAAAATTTGAGGGAGAGGCAAACAATGGAGAGAGAGAGAGAGAGAGAGAGAGAGAGAAGCAGGGGAGGGTGAAAGGTAGAGAGGAAGAAGACAAAGAAGGGAGGGAGAATCTGAGGGAGAGAGAGGGACAGAGAAATCAAGGGAGGGAGAGGTAGAGGGAGCAACTAAAGGAGGGAGAGACAGAGAAGGAACTACAAAGGGAGACACCATCAGAGAGACAGAGAGAGAGAGAGAGAGAGAGTAGATGGGAGCAAATTGAAGGAGGTACTGTATAGAAAGGGATACCAAGGGAGGGATAGGTAAAGAGGGAGAAACTGAGGGAGAGGCAAGGAGGGAGAAATAAAGGGAGCGAGAGGTAGAGAGGGATAAACTAAGAGAGATTGCAGAACTAAATGAGGGATAAAGGAATGAAGGGGAAGGGAGAAACTAAGTGAGGGAGACATAGGGAAAGAAAGATAGGGAGGGAAAATCCAAGGGAGTGTGATGTGGAAAGGGGGAACCAAATGAGGGAGAGGTAAAGGAGATAGAGAGAGAGACGTAAAAAGGGAGGTGGGCTGAAGCCCCAAATCTTTTAAGATTACTAGGTATCTTCCTGAATACACTAGATGGACCCCAGATTCCAAATCAATTTTCTTTTGTGAACATACATCAATGAATTCCTATAAGCTATGGGAGAACATAAGGGTAACCACCTCCACTCTGCAACACTTACATAGTGAGACGGGACACATTTAGCTAGAGAGACACCTCCGTCCGATAGGTTGGGGGGAGGGGGGAATCTCTACAAGCCAAGGTTCTTAAAGGGTTGTTGGGGATACAAGGCAACTAAATGTTCACAAGAATCAGACACACTAACTTTATTCAACAAACTCATTGTCCACACTAAGTTCTCCAGTCAAACTGTAGGGGTTTAGCTGCCTTACAAACAAATTTTCCTTACTCTGTTCTGAATTACTACAAGACAGCTTCCTCAATCTCTATTCAGCATTTGACACTACAGACCATGGGTGGTGGTGGTTGTTGGACAGGCTGAAGGAACACATAGGTCTCAACGGCCAAGTTATCTGCTGGTTCGGGTCCTACCTCAGGGACAGGACACAGAGGGTTACACTGGTGAACATTTCACTCCTAGTGTCACAGCCTGTGGTGTTCCCCAGGGTTTAGTTTTCTCGCGTATGCATTTACAGTGCATATGCTGGTGAGGGGGGGGTATCATTAGACTGCATGGTCTGTAGTTTTCTCTGTTCAGCAGATGATACCCAGCTGCACCCCTTTTTTTGTACCTGGGTTGCAGGGTGCAGTGGATTGGTTAAAGAAGTGCTTGGCTGAGATCCAGGACTGGATGTCATTGAGTTGGTTGATATTTACCCCTGACAAGACTGAGGTACTAATGGCCAATCCAGGTTACAGGGGAAGAGCGGCAGCTGTGGAGAATGAGACTGGGCTTTGGTTCATCTCATCTAGTCTTGTAGCTGCCACAAAGGTGAGAAATTTGTGGGTCAGTTTGGACGAGGGGTCCGACACCTGTGCCTCAGGTTTCAGAGGTAGTCCAGAGTGGCTTTTACCATCAGTGGAACATCAGCTGGATTAAATTCCTTATCCCCTACCACCACTGTGGGCACCTGGTGATGCTAATACATACATCTGTGATGTCTTAGCTTGACTACTACAATGCTCCTTACCACAGGGTCAATAGAGGTACTGTACAAGAGCCAGGCCGACAGTGCAGCGGTGGTGCTATCACTTGTGATGCCAATGATCCTGCTTTGGGAACAAATCTAGGTCATCAAAGTGCTGGTCAGGAGAGGATGGCTGAACATCCCATGGATGCCCACCTCCTTGGGGGATGGGAGGGAGTACATTCTCCATTGAAATACCACCACCTGGGTGAGCACAGGTGGCAACGTAGTAGGAGGCATCACAGGAGGGTGACATCAGCAGCATGAGGCATGTGCATCAGCAAGGCCTTCCTGACATCTGTGGGGTGGGACCAGAAAATGTGAAAATTACCCAATTGATGCAGGATGCTGTCCGCTGCCTGTCACAGGCTGCACACCGCCAACTGGGATCCTCTGAACTCATGGAAAAAAGCTCAACTCAGTCTGAAGGAACATGGGTCATCCTGCCAGGTGGCCCTTCCCATGAGGGGAGTTATCCATGGGGGGGGACCAGTGAAGAAGAGGCAAGTCCCAGGGATGGCAGGTGACAGGGCTGGGTTGAGCAGCTGGACTGATGGCAGCTTATCAGGTGGGGAAGAAAAAGCACAGAAAGTAAAATTTAAAAAGGTACTCTCCAGCACCTGCAGCTGGTGCAGAACACACCAGCCAGGATACTGACTGGCCTTTCGAGGCAGAGTCATATCCCAGTAATGTGTAATCTGTACTCACTGCCAGTTAAGTGGTGTATCTCCTCTAAAATTGGTTTACTAACTTAGAAGGCCCTACAAGGGTTGGATTCTGACTACCTGTTTGATCTCCTGCATTCTTTTATGCCTTTGCGCTCTCTCTTTTGTTCCACAATGGTGGGCCTCTTAGCTGAACCGAGAGTGAGGTTAAGGACTCTGGGTGACCGAGTATTCGAGGTAGCTGGCCCAGTCCCCTAGAATTTGCTACTGGGGGCCCTCAGACAGGCCCCTATTTTTGAAGCCTTCAAATGGAGCCTGAAGGCTCTCATTTTCACCCAAGCCTTTGGGGTTTGATACATCCTCCCAATCAGCCTCTCTTACAGGAGCTTTTTAATCTGCATTTTATCTGATTTTATTTAATTACCCCAGTTAAAGTTATGCGTATTGATGTATTTATGTCACTCCTGCACTTTACTGTAAGGCGCCCTGGGCCCTCTGGGGAAGAGCGCCATTATAAATAAAAAACTAGTACTACAACATTTTCTCAGAGGTAGATGACACTTTACAGTCCTGACAGTATCCACTTTTCATGTGCTCTAACCCAAGTCACTGGTTTCCTGGGCAGACAAGCTTAATGGGACTTCAGTAAGAGAAGCAGTTTCACTGAGCAGCACCTGGCACAAATGTGTGACCCCCACCAGACCGTACATCACCCACTACATGCTGGAGAATTTCTCCTCAACTCCCCCACTGCATGGTTGTACTGCCCCTACAGAACACCTCATTCCATCCATCTAGGATCAGGTTTGGTATCTTTTCCTCTGGGCATTGACGCGTTACCCAAAGTTCAAAGGATACATTAGGTGGATCCTCAATGGTAGTTCACTTTTCCTTCCTTCCTTCCTTCCTTCCGTTTTCCCTGTTTAGACTTCCAGATTTTATGTCAGTACAGTCTACTAACCCTCAGACAAGTGAACCTGCTGCATGTTTCTGTGTGGTGACACTGGGAGTTCTTCTTTGCTCAATCCGGTCTCAATTCTCTTTTTTTAGCTGTCTGGCTTCTCTTATGTATCCCTCTAAGCCATGTCCCAGACCTGAAACCCTGCCATCACTTCAGGTACAGCAGTTCCAACCTGGCCCAATGCATCCAGAGCACTGGTCCTAGCCCAAGGTTCAAGACAGCTTGTCTCAGAGCTCTTTCTGGACTCTGCCAGGACTCCAAACAGTTGACGACTTCTAGCGCCCTCTATCTGGTTTCCTCCCTTATTTCCTGTAGCTGATCCCTGCCAGTTCCTATTGTGAGGATTTCCCGACTAGCTTAAACACTTAACCCTTTTTGTTCTTGCACCTTTCAGTATCCCTACTGTTACAGTACAAACAGGTTACATAAAAAGGGAGGGTGGGGAGGACAGAGGAAGAGAAAGAAAAAAGGACCTGGTCTTCCATCGCAATACTTACCACAACGAGTTTCATCAGAGTTATCTTCACAGTCAGTGATGCTGTCACATTCTGCATTAATTTTGCTGATGCACTTATTGTTGTCACACTTGTAGGTGCTATCTGTGCAAGGAACAGTGGCTAAAACAGAGAAAAAAACAGTTTGAGATTAACCTGCAGAGTGTTGCTGAACATTAAGTACCTGCTTTACTGATCAAAGTTTCAGACTTATGAACAGGCCTGGCAGCTCGGTGGTAGTGCTTCCCCTTGCCACTCAGAAATTAGCTTGAGCCACCAGAGGGGGTCAGCTGAGGGAAGGAGGGAGGGCTGCGTGCCCCAGGGACAGCTCTCCTCCTCCAGGGTGTGGTGGGGAGAGTGCGCTCTACCATGTGCCGGCCACCAGGCTGAAGCTGGGTGGTGGCACAGCTGGAGGGGACCCTGCTGGAAGCCAGTGTGACCATACGCATGTACAGTAGCATGCATCATTGCATGCTAGGTAACCCAATGGGTGGAATTGGAGGAAAACACCCCTGGAAGGAAGGATGTCACTGGCATTACTGGAGGCCCAATGCTGCAGACCATGGCACCTGCCCACCAAGGGACCCAGAACAAATTACGGCTCCACCAGGTCGCAGCCGAGCAGCGAGACATAGAATCCGATGTCACCCTGAGGGAGGAGAGCTGTCCCTGGGATGCTCGATCTGCCCTCTCTCGGACCACCCCCAGTGAACTTAGCACATTCCCAAACCTGGGATACCGGCATCATGAGTGGTAGTCCTACTGCTGTGCCAACAAACCAGCCAGAGTCAAGGTTTTTATCCCATCTCATGATTGCACTTACATTGTGTCACAGAACCTGTTCTCAAAGACCCTGACAAGTTCCACTTGCCATCAATCTTTCTCTGTCTTCAGTCAAGTTTTATCTCCTCCAGCACTGTCCACCCAAGGCCTTCACCACTGTCCACCCAAGGCATAGGTGTGAAATCAGGGGGAGCACTATGGTCATGGCCCTACCACTCATGAGTGGTACGGCCTGGTCAGATCAATTTTTGTAATCGCATTAATTTATTACCATACAGAACTGTGCCTTTAAAATGCAGTGTGTGCAATAAATACTGTTACTTTCTAATCACTCCCTTTGTGGTTTGCAGGGTGTCAGCTAAATTTTGGAAAGGGATGGCCTTAGTATTGATGGTGGTGGGGGTGGGCTGGAGTCATGGCCAGCTGAGTTAAGGAACAGTGGTCAAACTTCAGCAATGAAAATGAAGAGCCAGGCCTTCTGAGGGGTCATCAAGGAACTAGCACAGGGTAATGCTGTCAGTTGTTGGTGGTGGCGGCTTTCCACATATGACTAATTTGATTGAGAACAAAAGAAAGGTGTGGGTGAACCCACTCAACCAGGTGCGGGAGAGAATTTACTGATTACACACTTGGCCCTACCACTTTTCAGACCCTTCCACCCATCTGTGACTAAAGGCCTTCATCACTGTCCATCACCACAGTTCGCCCAGGTCCTCCACAACTGCCAGTCCAGGTTTACCGGTCATTTATCCAGCTAGTTCCCAGACCCACAAACTGCTTCCTGAAGCAGGGTCACTTGCCACCATTCTCAGTCAGGTTGCCCTACCCCAACATCAACTGAGGGGGTGCTTCTGACCAAGTGAAGCACTCCATTGCCCTGCATGGGACACTCCTGCCACAAAGAGCGTCTCACATGGAGTGGCTCTGGAAAAAGGGGAGGTGGATTTTTTTTTTTTTTTTATTTTATAGTTTTTTCTTTACTTCCTTCTACTCTTCCAAGTTCTCTTCTTGGTCACCTCTTCAAGATGCCCTGGCATACCCCTCTCCTACAGAGCTAGCACTGGGCAGCTCTGTATTCAGATCCCTGTGGCTCCTCTCCCCCAGTGCTCTATGACTTGCCACCACATGGTGAGGCATCAACGATCTCAGAGGAGAACTCCAAAGGTGGAGGGGAGACGGAACTGATGAGGAGTGCTGTTATGGCATTCCATGGGTCCTGAGATGGGCAAGATACTCAGAGCTATCATCCTATTGCGTGGCATTTTTCACTAATTTGCCCCCTCCTACCTATCCATCATCTACCTATCAGCTTCCATGGCACTGACCTCTGTGGGAAGGGGCTATCTGCTTCTGCAAGGTCACCTGTAATGACAAAACTGTCTCCAACCCATCAGAGGAGGCACTCGAAGTGTGAGAGAACCAGCCCCCTCACCTGGGGTCTGAGTGCAATGCTTCCAATGTCTCTATCTTGGATCTCTTGCATGGCAGGGCTGTGCACCTTTAGCCTGTGCCAACAGACTAGGCAAACTTACGTTTTCTTTTATAAAATGAAAAATAAATGTGTTGGTCCCACACACCCTATAATATTTTGTATAGGCCCCCCCCAGCACTCTTACAGTGGAAAGACTGGTTTCACTTATAAGTGCCAGAGTTGCTTCCTCTTAGAATGCAACTGAGACCATCCATACAGCCATAACAACTATATGAACTAGTATCCTGCAGCTCGTTGATTTACATTGCAACAACTTTAGAAATACATGCTTGCCCTCATGTGGCAGCTCCTGGAAGTGCTTTTACCCCAGTTTCACTTCTAATCTTCAATACCATATCTGTGGACTACAAGGACCAGGCAGTCAGCACGACACTTAGTGGACGTATGTATTATTTCAAAACGCCAAGTACCAGTTTGGTCGGAGTGCACTTCCACAGTCTGGAGCCTCAGCCAACACTTCAGTTCTACAGCGAGGAAGACTGCATGCTGTAATGAATCTGGCTGATAACTCTGAATCCTAATAGTCATACTTCTCAACTGTCCCTGATTTTCAGGGACGTCCCTGATTTTGTCTCAGAATTTTACTCTGTCCCTCCTAAAAATTGTGTTTCCATGACCAAACAGTAGGGATTGTAAGTACAAAATAATGTCAAACATTAAAGTTACAGACTTGTTCTTCCTTAGAAAACACATTTTACACTAAGCACCTTATTCTACCAGCTTCCTGAGTGGATATCACCAATTTTGAAGATGTGTCCCTGATTTTGGTCCTTTGTCCCTGATTTTTTTAAGCCTTGTCCCTGATTTATGAGGCAGGAGGTTGAGAGGTATGCTAATAGTTATGGTAGGAAAGCTGCAACTTTAGCCTGCCCTTAAAGCTTTGTCAAACTTTTCAGCCTCCAAGGCAGGGATCACATTTAACGAGTGGTAACTATACCATTTGAATTATTAGTCTAATTACATTTGAGCCCAGGCATGCTTGGATGTGCAACTGTACCCGACATTAAAAATGCCTGGTACAGGTTAGAGCAGCATACGTGTGAAGTATCTTTCATTTTTGTTTTACTATTGTGATTAAATATATAATCACAATCACATTAAGGCTTTCACAGCGGGGCATTTTTTGGGACTGGCACCTCGGCTGCTCCTTGGTCCATCAACAACCCCCCCCCCCAGCTACGCATTAAATATTAGGAAAGGTCTGACTGTTTGAGCATTGTTGCTTATATTTCATGTGCAACTCAAAGACAAGCCTACAGATGGCAGCAGTGGGCATCAGTGAGAACAGCCTTAACACAATGCTGTAATGTTCTTTACAGATTCAGAGTGGAAATATTAAATAAAAAAAAAAGGAGGGGCCAAAAACAAACTTAACAGCATTTTTGTGAATACAAAGGTTAGTAAGGAAATTAAGTTGTGCCACCTCCAAAGACCTGGTTACTTACACTGAAAAAAATCAGCAGACTGAGTTCTTGCTGGTTTATTTTATGTGGTTCCCTATACTTTGTGGGATACCTATAAATTAGTTTTAGATTTCGACAAATGACCTAAAGCACTCTGTTGGGGTGGGGGTCACCATTTAGAAGGCTTATATGCTGGAATGTGGTAGGAACTCATTTTGTGCACCTCAGAGTCGCTGGCATGCAGAAAGCGGCCGAATCTGAACTATAAAGATCATACTGTAAATACTTAAACCATGCTTCTGTTCTGCACTGAGTGCACAAAAAATGCAGAAAATCTTTTTTTCAGACTGTCTATTGAATTCAACAAAACAAAGTTTTTAGGATGTAAAACTATTAAAAAAAAGGCAGGAAAGGGACAGCAAGGAAAAGCACAGGAACTCAGTACAGTGTATGGATCAGAGAGCTCTCAGGTTATTTAGAGGCACTCTAATACAGTCTCACATCGTCCATTTTGTTGCTAGGTGAACATCAGTCCTGGCAACAAAATATTGCTGCTGTGAAGAAATTTCAGATTAAGCTGTAAATTTTAGAAAACAATGATGCAATGTTTTTGAATATAATTGTCTAACATTTTAGGAAACTTTGTGCATTTAAAAAACCTGGGTTCATAAAACTGACATGTATGAAAGAAGCTTTTCATGAAGCAGGTATGTTTTTTTTTCCCCCCCAAGAAATTCCACTTCTTATAGATCGGACCCCATTTCCTTGAAACAGGAACCACCGTATAATGAGCAGATGTTGAACATTAGGAAGCATGCTTGCTGCCATAAAAGCTGAAGCTGTGATTTTTAATTACTGTCTTATTCTAAAATGGGTAAGAAAAACCAAGACATGTCATAGGTCAAATGACCATGTGTTATTTCAGCACAACTCAGAAATGCTTAACATTCAGAAATGTTTTACTCATTTTAAAACCAAAAATCAGGAAGCCATTTTAATAGGGGAAAAAGGTCCTCTAGAGTGCATAGTTGTGTTGCTTTGGTACTTCTTGTTTCCATAAGGTACTCAGCTATGCCTCGTGCCTTACTTCCCAAGGCATACTAACATAACATACCAACATACTAGATACCAGCAGAGTAGGCCTATTGGTCTATCAAGTCTGCTCGTGCTTCAGCACCCTGATTGGGTACCATAGCCCTCTGTCTCCTTCTATACTACTACACCACAATAATGCACACCATGTCATGGCTTATTGTTTATTTAACAGCTTCCTATCAATTTAATTTTTGGCAGCAGTCATACACTAACAAAAGCCCAAACAGGGACTGCACTTGTATATTAATGTTGCCTCTACTCCAACCATTTCTTTACTGTGGTGCCTCATGGGTTCCTAGGGTGAGAGAGCCGCAAAGTGAAGCAGAGCGCCAATGACTTTGTACAGAAGTACGTGCATGCACTGGGTCCTTGTACATGCTCAATGCCCTGCCCCAGCCTTATGGGCTCAAATGTGGTTGAAGAGCCTGGATCGGTTACCAAAAGCTGTGAAGCTGAAATGAATCGTGCGGTGCCTCCACCCAGGGAACTTAAGTGGGCTAGGTCAGAAACTAGACCTAACAGTACCAATCCACTGCAATTTCCCACTGGTGCAGCACTCCCAATTCCCACAAAGACAATAAAAATTGTTCTCCACATACTCAGCAAATTAGGGGGCCAAGAATTTGAGCAAATACAAAGGGGATTTATTGATGTCAGAAACAAGGTCCAAAGGGACAGGAAAGGCAAGGGTTAAAACCGATACAAATGAAGAGCAGCAATGCTCAATCAGCTGTTACTTATCTATCAGTGCAGCCAGACCCCACTACCCCAGTGCCCCTGCCAGACTGCACTGTTGTGCACTACCCTCTGGTACCAGTACTACCCTAGTACTAGGGAGCCCCTGGGAAAGCCTAGGTACACAGGTGTTGAAGAGGTGTAGGCCCGCTGTTACTTATCTATCAGTGCAGCCGGACCCCACTACCCCAGTGCCCCTGCCAGACTGCACTGTTGTGCACTACCCTCTGGTACCAGTACTACCCTAGTACTAGGGAGCCCCTGGGAAAGCCTAGGTACACAGGTGTTGAAGAGGTGTAGGCCCGCTGTTACTTATCTATCAGTGCAGCCGGACCCCACTACCCCAGTGCCCCTGCCAGACTGCACTGTTGTGCACTACCCTCCGGCACCAGTACTACCTTAGTACTAGGGAGCCCCTGGGAAAGTCTAGGTACACAGGTGTTGAAGAGGTGTAGGCCCGCTACAGTTACATGTTGTTGGCCACCATTGGTGCCGTTGAATTAAAACATCTGGTAGCAAACCCCCAAATCTGCAACCTTGGCTGGATGACCTAGTCCAACAAAATAATAAACTGCCTGCTTCCACAAATCAGTAAACAGGGTAATGATGAGTGAAAAGTTTCAATACTGCAGTTCTATCTACTGCCAATTCTTGCGATGCCATCTTTATTACATGCAATTTAAAGTCCAGTGCATCATCACCTATTCTAGTCTTCAGTCCTTGCAGATACGTTAGACCATCTCTGGCAGATAATGTTTTGAGGTAGAATGGGCATCATTTACTTACCCTAACTGTACAGTTTCTTCATGGACTGTAGGAGAAGCAAATTGTTTTGCTAATGACATAAGGTAGTCATTGAATGCTTCAGCCATTTCTGAGGACTGCTGTATAACTGCACATCAATAGCAAGTGTTCCAGCTAGCATATTCCTGTTAGTCGCCAATAGGTCATTTAGACACAACCAGAGGTTCTTAACAGCGAACTTAGACATGACCAGAGATTCTTAGAATTTGTTCGTGTACATTTTTGGTTTTTCAGTGCAATATTCCATTTCGATCTGATGCACTTTAATCTTACAGACATTCCTGGACTCTTTCTGTTTTACCGAGGCATTCTAGTTCCGTGCCAGTTTATACTTACTCCAGCACCAATTACCATTTTTCATTAACTTTGTAAATTGGACCATAATCCACTTTGATCCAGAAGTTTTAAAGATCTAAATAAAGCACACATTTTTTCTGAATTCAGTTTTGAAAAAATCTAAGACTAATTTTACATCAGGAACGGAATCAGTATAAGTTTGGTCAGTACTGACTGTTGCTTAGCGGAATGCATTCACTATACTTTTCCTGAATCAGTATTTACACTGTTTCGATTTTACTTCTATATAATATGTTTTTTTGGTTTGCCCACTGTGTTATTGCACTGTGGGGTGAGTCTGGTAATCCAGGGAATATACGGGTCTGTTAACTGTAATGTTTTCAGGGGTGTCATTCCAAGTGCCTGCAGGTATTTCATGATACCTCCCCAGGGGAAGGCACTGCATTACCAATTACTTGCCCAGCTAAATAACACCTGAACCCCCAAAAAGGTTAAAAGGCCCAAGCCTTACCCCAGACTGGAGGATGGAGCCACATGCCTTGTGGACCAAAGCAGGGATAGCTTATACAAGCGAGTCAATCTTTACAGATAAAGGATTTATTTTACAAACCGTAAGTGAAATGTTCTCATCATTTCAAAATCCTGCATGCAAGGGATTCTTATATCTTGGAACGCCAGTGTAGTCAGGCAAATCTGAACAGTGATTGGCTGAATCGGCATGATGCTTTAAAGTACTGTATATACTCGCTTATAAGTCGACCTCGCATACAAATCAACCCCCTCTTTACCTTGTCAGTTTTAGCAAAATTACAGATATTATTTTGCTGCCCAAACTGGATGAAAAATCTGCTTTGTGACCAACATCAGGCCCAGAATCTGTCATCAGAACTGTAAAGAAAATTGTGTTACACAGTTGCAGAAATGGTTTACCATTGTAAACCCCGCAGATACAGTAGATTGAATTATTTGCATGGTCAGGTACTCCTTTCTTAGGGGCCTGTTTTTAGCATTACAAACTAGACTTACATATGAGTACACACAGCATATAATTAATGAAAAACTTCCTTCATACAGAACCAAATATTTTTTCCCCATCAGTTTGCAAAAAATGACTATTACTGCTTTTTGACTTGCATACTACATCTTTAACTGCATGGGGAAGTCATTAGCTTCACATTTACACTGCCATGTCAATGATGAGATAAATTGAGACACCTTTATTATGCTTTCTCACCTCCGATCTCATTTTTCTTACAGAGGTGTGTCACCTGTTCGCTACAACATCACCCATAACTCCCCCCCCCTCCGAAGTATCAAAGGGAGCCTTACTAGCATTGCAGGCAAGTTCATCGCTGTTGTCAATGCAATCCTTCACACCATCACACAGTTTCTTCGCAGATATGCACAGACCATTGTTGCACTCCCACTGGTCCACGTCGCATGCTGGGGAGACAGAACAAAACAGAGTGAGATGATGATTTGAGGTATTAGTGCAAAGGAAATTCCTCAGGGACTGGAGTTCTGTTACACAACAACAATTACTGACAACCCACCAGTGGACAAGGTACACGACACAAACAGAGACACTTGGAGAGTGCAGTATCCAACTCCAGATCACTGTCTATGGATAGCGCAAGTGACAGTATGCGAGTAGACAGGCTCAGATGGCAATGAAAGTGAGGGGGATTGCACCCATGCTTCATTGTGCATGGGTAGTATGAGTAAGCCCAGATGACAATCCAGATACCTGCTCAGAAAATCATATATGGCAAAAATGATCTTTCTTCACAAGGGAGTAGTGTGCATATATGCAGAACATGGACAGAAGTAAAGAGGAACTGTCACCACCAAGGGTCCCCTCACTCAAGTGTGAGGCTGGTGCTGGTCCCAATGTGCACTCTGTGTGCAAAAATATTTTACAGCATGTGGTTAGGGCTTATTGCAGGTGAAAATCAGTGGCTTTCTAAATTTTGTTGTACGACAGTTCAAAGGTCAAAAAAGTTGTCGTGGCATCGTTCTGCCATCACATCAAAGGTACAACAACTTTTTAGCCTTGTCCTGCCACCTGATTGGCTCAATTAAGGTGGACTCCCTGGGAAACACAGTGAAAACATGGCGGTGTGATTTACTGCATGCCAAGCAGTGCACACACCTAGAAACACACGAAAAGCCACACAGGGCTCTGTGTCCCAAAAAGGATTTTTTTTCATTTTAAAAACCAACACTGTGGCCACAGACAGATGCAATGGCCACACAGCAAATAGAAGGCAACTTTAAACCTAAAAAGAAGAAACAAAACAGATGGCAACTATGTACTATAAAAAATGGTGGATGGAAGGCCATACACAGCTAAGGCTGTGTTTTCCTCTCCGGAGTTGATGACATCATAAAGACCTCGAGAGCTGTGTTCTCGAGGTCTCCGACTACGATGTCATCAACTCCCTCGATGGAAACACAGCCGCCTTGTGGATGGTCTCCCATCCACTATTCTATTGTATTTACTTAGCATTTGCTGTAGTATAGTAGATTGTATCAGACTAATTTTGTTTAGTTCTATGCTGGCATCTTCTGTTACTACAAATCCCAGAATCCCCTGCAGCTGACATCAGAGCAGCAGGCAGCAGTGAGAAGATTCAATAACCTGCCGTGCATGTTAGAGTTTATATACGTTCAGATCTTTTATTTACTGGTCTCGCTGTCCTACATGGGCTATATACAGGCACAGAGGACTGTACTTAGCCCCTGGAGAAAAGCAGTCCTGGAAAACATCTGGTCAGTGATTATAAAAGCTCGAACATGCATTGCAGACTACTGAATCTCCCACTACTGCCTGTTACTCCAATTTTAGCTGCAGGGGATTCTGGGATTTGCAGTAACCGAAGAGTCAGCCTACAATCAAGCACAATTCATCTGACAGTCTATTATTCTGTAGAAAACAGTAAATTAAAATGTTTTTGCCCACAAAATGCACATTGGGACCAGCCCTAAGCTTGAGTGTGGGGTCCTTTGTGCTGACTGTTCCTCTTTAAGAGAGAAAGAACTACGTGCCTTAGGTTCCAGCTAAGGCACTGGTTTTCTTCGTTTCTTCTGACAATTTGTGTTCCACATACATGCACTAACAGGAAACTAACAAGAGAGAGGTTCAGGAGGGACATGAGGAAGCAACTAATTTACAGAAAGGGTGGTGGAGCCATGGGACAGTCTGACAGCCAAAGTGTGAAAACTGTTGGTGGTTTCAAGCATGGCTGGGACAGAATGAAGGGCATAGTGGTAGAATCAGGGAAAAAAATGGGGAGGGGGCTGATGAGATGGGCTAGAACCCTGGAGGGACAGTGGGTCCTAGGACTAAATAGGGAACTTCAACAGGCTGGAGGGACCATTGGTCTTTTTCTGCTGTTATTGTCTGTTTCTATGGAAACTGCAACTCTATAAACAAAAACAATTACTTTGTTTAGCACCAGGTTGTGCATTAGAGAAAGTATAAGGTGCTTCTGGGAGTCCAGGGTTTCTAGCTGCCCCAGTGGCATTACTGGTAGTGAATTAGAATGATACTCAGAGTGGCATGGGTACAAAACCTGGCTAAGGCACTCATTTCATTCTCTCTCTCTTTTGTCTGTAGCACAAATGATCACTGTCTTGGGTATGCAGTGGACACAGCAAATTATCCAAGCACCTTGAGGTCAAAGCTAAGTTATAACCCCAGTGCTACATACTCTGCAGGGGTAACCTTTTGGGTAGTGAATGGATTAGAGTGTGCTACTTTTGGTTTATAAGGCCCTGGAGGCACTGCGCTCTAGTCTCTTTACCATCTCAACCTTTTGCCTACTTACATGGAGCTGCATTTCATAGAACTGCATCTCTTGGCTGTCCCAAAATCATGACCCAAATCAGCCTGGGACAGAACCTTTACAGTGGCTGTCACGATGCTATGGTATGGAATGCTCTCTTAGTAAAAGGAGACCACCACCCTCATATCTTGTAAATTCTTTACATGTAGCTGTAAGGGATATGTGTGGTTGGTTGCGTTACTTTATTTGTACTGTTCGTACTAGTCCCTGTAACTATCCGGTGTGTGGGGGGGGGGTCTCAGTTTTCTGCTTGTTGAAATCTCATTGTCCCCGAGAGCTGCATTAGCATATGAAAACATGATATGCTAGCACTCTTCAGATTCCACAGTATGTCTGGCTGCTTAGAGTTCAACAAAACAATCTGCAGCAAGCCGCAAAATACCACATTTACCTTCAGTTAGCTTAGCAAACTGAGTTACAATACAGGGGTTTCCCCTTTAAATTTAATTCAGTTTGTGTTTCTCCAGAAAGTCCCCCCCCACCCTCAAGATTTCCTAGCTGTTACATATTTAATTATTTTCAGACAGACTTCATCATTTAAGTCCTCTCTTATCATTTTTAATATTGAAGTTAATCTGTATCTTATTTTACTATTCATGTCCTGTACATTAATTTATGTCATTTTATAATGTATAGTGCCCAGAGCATCTGGGAATGGGTACTTTATAAATAAAAGTTTGCTTCCTTGCTTGCTATTTGTACTGTCAGCATACAGGTACATGGTATAAATGGGTGCTGTGACATCATGGTCTCATATACTAATGCAGCCCTCATGGACAATGAGATTTCAACAACCATAAAATGGAGATCCCCAGGATAGTTACAGGGGAGTAGCATGAACAGTGAAAACAAACTAAAGCAAATATGTACATCCTCAACAGCTGCAGGACAAAAAGTTGTCTCTTGACATGTAGAGAAATAACATTTACAAGATATGAGGATGCAGTTTTCCTTTAAATAGTTGTACTGCCCCCACTGTGGAGTTCTTTAAAAGTAGGATAAAAACCTTGGTTTCTTCCTGGGCTGAATCCAAGGATGAGAATAAAGGGGTTTCTTTTACTTACTGGATATGTCACCTTATGTGCCTAAAACTACAGTTTGCACTCTGGGACTGTTTTACTGGAATGTGTGTAGATTTTGTTTGTCAATTTTTTGAGTTTTGGAATGTTTTCTATTAACAGTTTTCAATTTATAGAATTCCTTGAGCATGGGTCTGTGTACATCTTAATCGACAAACACATGATCAGCAACCAGCTTCACACTTGATTGCCAGATGGCCAAAATAAGGAGGAAAAAAACTGCAAACTAAAGTTGTCACTGTAAAGGCACCAATGATTCATTTACATATTAAATTATACTAATCGTGGTTGCCATAGGATGACTTGAAGTTATTTTAGTGGTCATTGGAAACATTTTAGGCAGTCACTTGCCACTGGACTTTTTTTTTTTCTGTTCACCCTGGGCACAAGAAGTCTAATGCTAGATCATTGCTATGCTAGATACGGAGCTCTCACCCCAGTGTTTAAACTAATATTCTGTTTCATTATCCAACATACCCCAAGTTAAAGATGACTCCTTTATAGTTCCCAGTGATCCCAATCTTGTCTGGAGAGTCATGGATGGGCACAACTGCATCTTTCTTATCTGTACTTTTTCCTCTTCTTTTACCCAGGTAACCACCCAACTTCTTCACCCCCACCAGCAGCCCTCCTTCCAGCCCTCCAGTTTGCCTTCTAAGGCGTGGATAAGGGGGGGACATGAAGAACATATCAGTGGAGGGGCGCAAGAGACTGTGCGAGGCCCTGAGTGAACTGGGTGCATTCTGCAGGCCAGCGTCTTTCTCCTGTTTTCTACCGTTCCTTAGGATGTCAGCAGTGAGGACTCCAGTATGCGTGTGTGTACACAGTTGTGTGGTTGCGTGAGGTGAGCAGACCAATGTCCTTCCCTCCCTAGCTGCTCCAGGCTGCATAGCAATGGTGGAACCAGACATCCACCCACCCCACAGGAGAAGAGCACCTTCTGGGACACTTGATCCCCCCCCCCCAACCTGACCATCGATCCATGCATGGTGCATGATGCCAGTCTGGCAGCATTGTGAGCATCAGTGCCACTGCACCAAGAGTCCACGGACAGCCGAATCGTGGCAGAAAACATGGAAATGACCTAAATGAAAGCTAGAAATAAATATATCTTATGGATCTAAAAAGTGGCAGAAAACAGGTCTACCTTAAATAAAAAAAAAAAAAAACTTCAAAATGAAAATCAAAATGGATACAAAAAATTAAAAACTAGCTTTGATTATTCAGAGAAAAGAAGTCTGTTACGTTGTATGTTAATAAAGTGACTGAGACCACTCTAACAGTTGCAAGAATTCATATTCTTAGGGTATGAGAACTGCAAATGAAGTAAGAATGGCTTCAAAATAAAACTATGTCATGCACACATATAACTTATCTATTAACAAACCATGACACAAATGCCACATTTTCATTTTTTTTTTTGTTTTAAAAAAATGCAAAGTCCTAGCAATAGCCATGCTTCTTGTACAAAATGACTTAGACAGCAATAACAATGGGTAGTGGAGAGTGACCACTGCCTATTGCCACTCTGAACAAATTACAAGATAGAGCCAACATTACTGCTAGAAAACTGGGGTTTAGCATGTATTGCGAGTACAGCGATATCTGAAATCGTCTAACCTAATGAAAGTAAGTGATTAAAGTGCATTAAAGACAATGTGGCACATGGATTAGTGGTGCTCAGATAGTATTCACTAAGCTTGGAAAGTGGCAGATACCATGTTGTTTGCCAGATGCCATCAGATATCGAGGGCATCTGACCATGGATCCAGACTCTCATTCCAGGAATGGAACCATAGGATCTGTTTGTCTCCAAAGGATCTGACAAGTCAAATCAAAACTCTCCAAGGCTATGAAGACCTGCTAGACCTGCTGTCCCTAATGTGGACTACCATTTTCTATTATACAACATAAGGTATACTAGTATTTACTAATGCTTGCTATGAGGTACTTACAAACTACTATCCAGCAGAGATACATCTGTGGTCTGGGTTTATGTGATAACGGCGAACGCCTAAAGGCTATTACCGTTATCACTCAGTCAGAGTGCCAAAAACATTTTCGGCACTCTGACAACCCCAGCGCCTCAGGACAACGGCGCCAGGACAGTGTTTTACTGCTTTCTGTGGAGGGGCTATGCCCCCCAAACACCCCCCTACTTAAGGAGTCTCAATTTGGGGGGGGGGTTAAAGCAGAAAAAAACAAAAAGGTTCAGGCCAGGTGCAATAAAATCGCACCAGCGCCTGGATCCGAACCCGCTACCTCTCCCACCGCAACCACTCACCAACCCCATATGCCACAACGCAGCTCGGCCAGCCCATGCTCACCGTGCTCGCTCCCACCCCCCGCACTCGTACACAGTGTGACATCCTGTCGCTCAGTTCACCCACAGCCTCATCCGGTCACCCTACCTTCCCCATCGCCATGAGGAAGGAGTCCCCATTACTGTTGGCACCCTTCCTCATGCACCCACCTCACGGGTTACCCTGTGGTCTTAGCGTGCCACCTACAGATATTAGCCATAATGCTATGATCAGCACAATATAATGAATCATTCTATTGTAACACGAAGCAGCTGTAGTCAGCATAATACTTATCACTGTGCATATGAGCAACAAGTAATGGCCTTGGATGCGAGTCGCCCACCGTGTACACCAATAGAAATGCTTTGTGTTGTGTCTCTACTATGCAAATAAGCCAGATACCAGGTAATGGGACTCTCTTATCTCAGAGTATATAACTTTGTATAAAAGAGTATTGTTCTCAGAGTTTCGTTAGGACACCTGGTGTTCGGAGGTTCCTGACTCCCAGCAGGTATTATTGCTGTCCTTTTTACACGTTCTTGGGAATAAACCTTTGTTCTGCAGCACCCGTCTCCTGCACTGTGTTTTGTCATCAGGTTTGGATCCTGCCAAATCCAACAGCTGGGTGCAAAGATTGGACTCCTGGATACAGATATTGGACCTCAGATTCCCAAATGCCAACAGGGGATCTGAAATACAGGCTTGTTTGGTTGAGGGTCAGATCAAGAGAACTGACGGGGTGCTCCGATTGCTCGGAGCACAATCCAAGCACCATGACCCTAAGGAAGTGAAGGGTTCTCAAGAAACATCTGTTCTTTTCTACCCCTGTGTGTTATTAATGAATGAATTTAATAGAAGTATTACATTTATTAGAAATCTATACTTTGTCTTTCATCATACGTGTCCCATCATCAAAAACACCTTAAAAATTGAGATGTATGGTCAGATATTGTTAAAATCTCACAAGGTGTTCCACGAGACTCCATGTTGGGGCCACTTTAGTTTTTATTGTATATAAATAATCTCCCTAAACACTGTGCTGGGGAGACTAAATTATTTTTGTATGCTAATGACCACTATTCCTTCTGCAAAGCAAAATGATGGTAACACTGCAATTGACACAGTTCAGAAAGACTGACAGGATCCAGGATGCTTTGCTAGACCTGGTACTGCTACTGCACATTAAGAAGACTTGGTGGATGATGTTCCGTAAAAAGGATAGTGTTGTTCTATCTAATCTTTCAATAAATGCTAAAGATGGCAAAGCATTAATGACAGGGTTTTAAAAAAGCTGAAAAAACTGATTAGCAGTTTGACATGTGAAAGTGCTAATACATTTTGATAATGCATAGCACTTGGCACAAATTGATTAGCAAAATAAAAACATATATATAGTTTTAGTAATGTGTATGGTATCATGGCTTCACTCAAAAAATGGTTAGCAGTCTACTGCCAAGCATTTCTGAAAATGTAAAAACAAGGCGCTGCATCAGCATGTGGTCTAAAACTAAAACAAAATGGTTATATTAAATGCACGCTGAAAACAGAGTTAAAAATCTATGTTTTGACCGTAGGCCTTCTTCAGGAAATATCTAAAAGAGAAAAACAAAGTTAGTGTAGAGGGGAGGTAAAATGAGAGATATATATGTGAGGAAAGAGAAAAGGGGAGGCTCAGGGAGAAGAAATAAATGGCAAGATTAAGAGAGAATCTGTGAAACAAAAAGGCGATGATGAGAAAGATAAAGCAAAATAGGAGTGAAAGAGCTAAAGAAGTCCCTAGGTGAGGACTAATTAACAGGGCCTAGTAAAAAGGCTGAAAGGCGACAGAAATGGAGACTTATGGTGAAAATGAAAAATAAATTAAACATGTACAGATACAAACAGACTTTAGGGAAAATAAGGGATGGCTGAAAGATGTTAGTGGAAAATAAGTATCATTTAAACATAGGGCTGTTGGGAGCCAAGGCGGATGATCAGCTTGGCTTCCATGTTTTTTCTATCATCAGAATCCCAGAAGCCCTGCTGAAGGACACAAACAGAAAGGTCATCGACACCATTGTCCCTGGAGATAAAGTGGGATACAATGGATTTAGCAGCGTCACCTTTCCTGACTGCTCTGTAATGTTCCCTGGAATGGTCAGCAAGGCACCTACCAGTCTCTCCAATGTAAAGAGCTGTACACTTCCTGCAAAGAATACAATATACCACATTAGTGGAGGTGCATGAGAACTCCTTGGTGATGTGAAAAACCCCTGTAGGCCCCTGAATTTCAGTCACACTGGAAACAAATCTGCAGGTGTAGCAGCGAGTCCTGTTGCAAGGTTTGTTACCTGGTAGGGAGGAATTGTTAGGAGTAAGTAGGCTGCTTTTAACCAGGAGATTTTGCAGGTTAGGTGGGTGGTGGTAGGAGGCAATAGGTGGTTCTATAAAGGAAGCACCAATGTTTGGGTCAGTTTGCAAAATGGGAAAGTTACTGGTTGTGATCCTGTGAAGAGAAGGTGTGCTCTGAAAATGGTTAGCACTGACCCCTATTTGGCTATGCATTACCAGCTATTTAAAACCCTGAATGACTTTTCAAAATCATATATAGCATATAGCTAGAAAACTGGAGAAAAAAATGGCTTGCCTTTTTCTATAGAAATAAAGCACATTTTAACCTAATTGCTCGTGAACAAATTGTCACTTCATTATTTCCTTCTAAACTGGACTGTAGAGACTGTACTGAAATGCCTCCATCACTCTAATGGAATGTTAGATCCTTTGTATCACAGCTCACTTAGGTTTGCAATGGGCTTGTCATGGAGAACTCATAATTGCACTTCTTTGAGTTCCTTGGGTATTTTTTGGGTTGGGTTTCCTTGGTAACCCCATGGTTCATTCATTGGTATGTGTTTATACGAACATACGAAATTTGCCAGCAGATAAAGGCCTAGAGGTCTATCAAGTCTGCTCGAATGTGCAGCTAGCACCCCTTATTCTGCAGCTGCCCCTCCCTCCCTTCCACCCTTCCCCTTCATCAACCCTCCCCCTTGTCCTGTCCCATCCTCATTTGAAGCAGTCCACTGTTCTACTGCATACCACTTCAGCAGGTAACGATTCCACCCAGCCACCACCTCTCTGTAAAAATTGTCTCCTCATCTCCCTCCTGAACCTTCCTCGCCTCCAGTCTCATATCATGGCCCTGGTGACCCTCCCTCCCTTACTTTGAACAGCCCTCTGTACCAGTCTTGTTTATTCCTTTCATGTATTTAGGTTTCAATCATGTCACCCCTGTCTCCTCTCCTCCAGCGAGTACATGTTCAACCCTTCAACCTCCTCTCGTATGATAAGTCCCCAGCCCCTTGATCATCTTTTGTCGCCGCGCTGCATCCCTCCAGTAACTTAATGTCCTCTTCAGATACGGATGCCAGAACTGCATGCAGTACTCCAGGTGTGGTCTAACCAATGACCTATACAGTGGCAGAATCACCTCCTCCTCCTCGAGGATATACCTTGCAATACAACCCAGCATTTTGCTGGCCTTTGCAGCTGCCTTCCTACACTGTGCCGAGTTGTTCATTGACCCTGTAATGAGCACACCCAGATCCTCTCCTCCTCTGTCTGGGCTAGCTGCACTCCCTCAGCTGGTAACTCCTCCTGGGTCTCTTCATCCCAAAATGCAGCACCTGCACTTTTGGCATTAAAGCCCAGTTGCCAGGTGTGTGACCAGGTTTCAAGCTTTGCCAGATCATCCTGCAACCCCTGCCATCCCCCTAGGTCATCCACCACTGCGCCTACCTTGGTATCATCAGCAAACAGACTGATCTTGCTCTTGATGGTCCCATGATATGTCTGCAATGAATATCTCAAACAACACTGGTCCCAACACTGAGCCCTGTGGAACACTGCTCATCACTGCCCTTGGGTGTGAGAGCCCCACCCACCACCACCCTCTGTTGCCTTCCTGCAGCCAGTTTCCTACCCATCTCACCAGCTTTGCATCCGCCCTGTGCCTACTAACTTCCTTCCCAGCCTTCCATGTGGCACTGAGTCAAATGCCCTTACTGAAGTCCAGATACAGGACATCCACTGCATGGCCCCTGTCCAGTTGCCTAGTTACCCAGTCATAAAACTCGACCAGGTTGGTTTGGCATGATCTGCCACATATGAAGCCATGCTGTCTGCTGTCCTGTAGTCCTTTGGCCTCTAGAAGGGCCACCAGCCTCTCCTACAGGATAGTCTCCATTAGCTTACCCACGATGGATGTGAGGCTCACTGATCTGTAGTTTCCTGGTTCATCCTTGGGGCCACTCTTGTGGAGGGGCACCACATGAGCCATCCTCCAGTCCTGAGGTACACACCCTATACTGTATGGTTCTTCATGGTGCAGTTTCATCATATCTGACAGATTTGTTATATGTGAAAAGCAACAATGCTCACACTTTTGAGGTCTAGTGAATTATTTACATACACCTGTCCAAAATGTCATACTAAATTTGGTGCCCTCTTTACCCAAGTTAATTCCTCAAACCTGGACACAACCCCAAAAAAAGGCTAAAATAACTTTTAAGTTTGCTGTAGTGTCACAAATTAAAGCACAACAAACTCAACTGTTATACAACCACTGTGAAAGCCACAAATGTTTTGTTGAGAATTTTCCTAACAAACGTAGTTTGTACCTCTTTCATATCTGTGTAACTTATTTCTTGTACTTGCAATTGTAAAAGAGAGGTTTACTCTCAATACAATATACCAATAAACTGTCTGATTGAGTAATAGACTCTTTAATCACTGCGTTAATCAAACTGTCCAGATTTCCATAGGTGTGTTTGAAGCAGACTTCTATGTGTGTGCCTCCATTTCCTAGGATTATGAAGACATACTGGGACTGGCTCTTGCTTGATAAAAAAAATTTTGAGGCTGGAACAAGCAGTACAGAGAATGTAACATTCCTACAGGTGGTAGCAATTCAGGTTTGTTTGTTAAATACAACTGGGAGGAAGCCCACAGCACATTTTCTCTGCTTGGAACAGAAAGTATCTCTACAGGGAAGACACTGCAGATGTTCAAAATGATGACAATTATGATTACAGTAGAAATAAAACACAACAGAGCAGTTTTGTGTAACTGCTGCATAATTAAAGAAACGGAATATGCCTGGCTCCAAGGACAGGGATGGCTCAACCGCTTCTGAATTGTCCTTTATCCAATAGAGAGCATTTCAGCACTCCATGTGCAGTTGTGGCTATGAGGAAGTTTACAGCCACTCCAGTCCAAATGTGTCCCACTCAAAGTCAATACAGACGATGATGTAGGAGCACTGTCTATGATGCAGACAATACTCTAGCTAGTCTAGTCCAAGTTTATCCCAGAGGGAGTCACTGTAGGTAATGGTGTGGGAACAATGGTTGTTGCTTAGCCAACAGCTACTCTAGTCCTAGTCTCTCCAAGTAAGAGACATTATAATATGAACAGGCAAGGGTAGGAGCACAGACTGGGGAACAACCCAGAGCTACTCCCATCAACCTTTCCAAATAGGACTTGTAACAGGTGACGGTATGAGCAGTGGCTATGAAGGAGCTCAAAACTACTCCAATCACAGCCTCTCTCAGCAGTAAGCACTGTAGAAAATGATGTTCAATCAGTGGTCTTGGGAGAGCTATTAGCTTCTCCAGTCCAACTTTGCTTCCACAAAAGCCACTACAAGCAACAGCATACTGTGTTAATCTAATAACACTAATGTACTCATAGGCTTTCTGCCATAAGCAGCTGTACATTTCCCCAGCATTGCATTCCAAATTTAACAGTTCCTCCCTATGTACACAACCCACCATCTTTTTATAATCTGCATAGAAACTTACTGCAGCCCTTCTCGTCACTGAAGTCTCCACAGTCATTCACATTGTCACATCTCCACAGCAGGGATTTACACAGTTTGTTATCACAGCGGAACTGGTCATCTGCACACACTGTAGGAAGAGAAGCAGAATTAGAAGGATCAAGCTACGTATGGCAGGGATAAACTGACTTCTTTGCAACTATTGTACCACCACCTACAGCGTACAGGACAAAACAGTGAGGAACTTTAGTCTGCAGACAGATATCTGTAAGCTAGTAAAAAACATGGAGAACAGTAATAATCCATAAGCAGGTAGCAGTACAGTCATCAAGCTACTTTTTGCAGACAATCTGCTGCTGTGGAGGAGATTATTAAGAAACACTGGCCACTCTTGAATCTGGATCCATGGCTGAAAGGGATAACAGATAAGCTATCATACATTGTGTATAGGTGTGGAAGGGATATTGGTGACATGTTCATCAAAAGTTACCAACCTATACTCAGGGTTGAGGGGTTGGGGGTACCTGGCTGCCATGCAGACCATATGGTACCTTCACATGTGGGAATTGCAAGTATTGCACGGCAGTTCTGAAAAGTAGCACATTTACAACAGTTAATGCCCCCAGGACATTTGAAGTCGAGACCTTTTTCAGTTGTACCACAGAAAACCTAATGCATTTGGCCACGTGTACATGTGGGGCATTCTTTATTGGAAAAACCACACGCCAGTTCAAGGTTAGGATTGGGGAATACAAGCAGAGCATATTGAATAGAGATGAGAGGAATGCACTGGCTGTTCACTGTGGCATTTACAATCAAGACACCAGTGAACATAGATTTAAGTTCTGTGGTATTGAAGCTGTGAAACTAGGGCCTCGAAGAGGCCACATGAATGATGTCCTATTAGACAGGGAGGCCTATTGAATTTACACCTGGGGGCTTAGGCAGCCTGGACTTAATGAAAAGTTAGATGTTATGCCACTGATCAATAAATGAAGGAGACAGAACTAACTAAGCAACTAATGGTTCTGTATAAATGTGGAAAAAGAACTCTTGACTGTGTAATTATTTATTTTATTCTTTATTTTCTTTTTCTCCCCTAGATGGAGCTATTATTTTAACATTCCAAATTTGCTAAACTATGAATAGTTTTAGTTATACTGTTGAAGGAAAATAGATTCCCGTTAAGTAAATGTACTGAATAATGCTGATATTTATCTATAGCAAAGGGACAGAACAAACAGGCAACTGGAAAATACAAAATCATACATGCCCACACAATGCAAAGCATCATGGGCTGCATATGCAAATCACCACAGAATGTTATGCTGGTTCAACTTTAAGCAGAATTGCATGGTGCCGAAAGGCCTCTCAGACAGTTTGCAAAGAGTGCTAACAGATGAAATAGACACGTGTTTCGTCCACCCAGGACTCACCAGTATGCCTCGTCTGTTTGACATCCCAGTGGAATGAACAAGCTACCCTAAGACAGTCTGTCTGGGTTATGTTGTGGTGAACCCATTAAACCAAAAAACTATTTAAGAGACAAAGAACCTGTGTGTGCAAACACTGAGGCAAGGGTTACCCCAAAGGGCATTTGGCTGGGAAGCCAAGTTTCAAGAAAATACAAAATCACACATGCCCTGTATGCATATCTTAAGGATTATTTAGAAAATTATTTTGGTGGGTAATGTTCATCGATAGATTTTTTGTATATTATGAACAGTCTAATGCTATGTTAGTATTCAAAATTATAAGTAGATCAAAAGATGATATAGTTACCAATTGACCACTGGACTTACAGAGTAGGGATCTGGCTAATAGCACCCCTTTTTAAGAAATTGCCCTGCAAAATAAGTAGGGACTATGTGCCGGCAAGTGGCACTAAGATTTTGTGTATATAATTGTTATAAATGATGATATAGGCACTGTTTGTCACTTTGTGCTGATTATAAATTACTGTATGTGTAGTTGTGAATTTGCTGTGCTACTGTCACTTTATGTTGGCGGTATTTTATTGGTGTGGGCATGAGGTGTATCATCCTCCTGATGCACAAGTAATGCGAAACCGGTTGAGGTTGTTGGCCCTGAACTGCTGGGAGACTGGATTTGAAATTTTGACATGATAAACTATTGCTGAATACCTGCAGTGCCTTTGTTTTATCATTGATATTGACGTGTGTGTGGAGCCAAGGACTTACTGCTTTCTAATTATTGTACCACAACCTACAGCGTACAGGACAAAACAGTGAGGAACTTTAGTCTGCAGACAGATATCTGTAAACTAGCCAATAACATGGAGAACAGTATAATCCACAAGCAGGTAGCAGTACAGTCATCAAGCCTCATCTACAGAACCTAATATAGCTTTAGGAAATCAAACTGACAAGTAACCCAATGGCTATTAGAATTGTGCGTGGTAGTCAAGTAAGGATTAACCCACGACAGAGCGTGGGTCTACTGGGGATTAATGTATGGCTGGGGGGGAGGGGGAGTGGTTCCAACCACCCAGACATACAGTAATCCCCAGTAGACCCATGCTCTGTCGTGGGTTAATTCACTTGTAACATGGGGAAGAGAAGGGGTTTGGCGTTCTTTTCATATGTTTCTCTTCCCCATGTTACATTTGCGTAAATGTAATTTTAAAGTACAAAATTACAAAGGTTCCAGGAGGATATTAAGGTTCCTTCCATGTGGAAGAGAAAGGGGGTTGCACCTGACGGGAGAAACTACATGCTGAACAGGCTGAATTTCTTTATATTGTGACTGCAACGGTGAACAATTACTGATTGCATGCAGATGTGACCAACATGTCAGAATATGTGCTCACTTTGGCTGACAGTTTTGTAAACTGCGGAATCATCTCATTTTTTCTATGTTTGATGATTGGGATTTGGCTGCTGTGCATTATCAGAAATGCATATATTTAAGTGCAGAGGACATGTGAGCTCTGGTAGTTGCTGCAATTCCCTTGGCTGGCCTACAGATGGTACACTGAGGCTTACATCCTTTTTATCTGTGAATTTTACAGCCAGCCTTGCACATTAATAACTTTTCCCCCTTTCAACTTATTTACATGAAATTTAGAAAACACAGCCTGTGTGTCAGGAAAGTACAGTTACGTAAGAAATTACCGTAACAGTAGATCTTCGAGAGAGGCTCTTACAGTAGGTATTCACAGACAGGACTAAGCCGCCAGGTGTCAGGACCCCACGGAAAACTTCTAGCTAGCAGTCTCTGGTGGGGGACCACCTCCATATCAAGTGACTGGCTCCGGAGGACGTCGGTATAAAGGGGTGATCCCCCCACGCCCGCCTTCCAGTTCTTTCCCGCCAAAGTCCAAAAGAAGCAAGATGAAAGAGAAGAGGATAAGCCCCCATGGAAATGAAGCAGAGACACTTAGGGGGACGGAGGGTAGGAAGGTAATACCTACTGCAAGAGCCTCTCCCAAAGATCTACTATTACGGTAAGTTCTTATGTAACTGTACTATCTTACTTCGAGAGGGCTCTTGCAGTAGGTATTCACAGATAGGACTGAGTCCCAAGCAGTCTGGAACAACGAAAAAACTTGGGAGGAGGATTGTCATCCACAACATAGAACCTCAGGGCTGAACAGGTCTCATGAAAGGAGCCCCTGTAGAACAGCCAACCCAAAGCCTGCTCCACAGCGAGAGGCAACGTCCAAACTGTAGTGTTTTATGAAAGTATGGAGGGAAGTCCAGGTTGCAGCTGTGCAGTTGTCTGCCACTGACACATTCTTGAAACAAGCAGCAGAGGCAGCTACTCCTCTAGTGGAGTGGCCTCTGACCTGACCTGGAAGGGTCTTATTGTACTGGTCGTAACAGAAAGTGATAAAATTAGCCAACCATTTGGAAAGGCACTGCTTAGAAACAGCACTGCCTTCTCATTTGTGAGCAAAAGGAACGAAAAGCTGATCAGTCTTTCTAAGATCCATAGTCCAATTGGTGTAGTATCTCAGGATTCTTCGAACATCCAGAGTATGTAAGAGGCATTCCCCTTGACTGGAGTGTTGCGTAAAGAAAGCCGGTAACTCAATGGACTGATTCAGCGTAGATTCAGCCACCACCTTGGGGAGAAACTTGGGGTTGGTGTGTAGAGCCACACGTTCCTTGTAGAAAATCAAATACGGGATTTTACACATCAAGGCCTGGAGCTCGGAAATGCGCCAAGCAGAAGCGATAGCCACTAGGAAGAGTGTCTTCCAAGAAAGGAACTTTAAGTCTGCTTCCGCTGTGGGCTCGAAGGGAGGCAGTGTGAGCTTCTCCAGGATAAAATTCTAGTCCCATGGAGGGGCAGGGTTTAGGATGGGGGGTCTCAAGTGGAGAACCCCTTTAAGAAAAGTCTTGGAGACTTCTAACTGAGCAAAAGTCCTGTCTCCAAAGGGAATGTGGTAGACTGAAATAGCTGCCATATGGACTTTTAAGGAGGAATGGCTGAGCCCCAGATCGAAGAAGTGACGCATGTAGTCCAGGACTTTGTTGGCTGGGCATGAGAAAGGCTCTAAGACTTTAGAATATGCCCAGATGGAAAACTGTTTCCACTTCACAGCATAGGTGACCTGGTGGAAGGCTTTCTGGCTTCCACCAAAATGTCTGCTGCTAAGGGAGAGACTCCGAAGCATGCCTTCGCTAGGTCTGTAGGAGCCACGCATGAAGATGAAGGGATTTGAGGCCTGGGTGAACAAGGGTCTCTGATCCTGGGTCAACAAGTGTTGTGACAGTGAAAGAGGAGGTTCCTCAGAAAACTGCTGCAGAAGAGAGAACCAAACTTGCCTGGGCCAGAAGGGGGTGATGAGAATCATTTGAGCCCCTTCTGATCAGAGTTTGTTCAGGATCCTCGGAATTAAAGGAATGGGAAGGAAGGCATAAATGAATCTGTCCCTCCAGCCGAGAGACAAGAGCGTCCTGCCAGAAAACATCTCGCCCTGGAGTGAGTGAGCAAAAGGCAGGAAGTTTTGAATTTTGGGGGGAGGCGAAGAGGTCTACCTGAGGTGTCCCACACTGCCGAAAGATGTAGTTTATGACCTGTTGGTCTAACTCCCATTCATGAGCCCTGGCTGAGGATCGACCGAGTTAGTCTGCCAGGGTGTTTTCCACTCCCAGAACGTGAACTGCAGTCAGGTGAAGGTCATGCTGAGCTGCCCAATGCCAGACTCTCATTGCCTCCCGACACAGGGGATAGGAACGTATTCCTTCCTGTTTATGGAGGTACCAGACTACACACACGTCTGATTGGATGAGAAGATGACTGGGAAGAATGAAGAGAAGAAGAGCCTGTAGGGCATAAAGGACTGCTTTCAGTTCAAGCACATTTATGTGCAGTTTCTGCTCGAACAGGGACCAGCTGCCCTGAGTCCTGGGAGACCCCAGGTGGGCACCCCAGCCCTCCCCTGATGCATCCATTGTTAATATCTGGGAAGAAGGAGCGATGCAGAATGGAACTCCCAGACAAGTTCTCCTGAACCATCCACCACTGCAAGTCCCTGTTCATGGAATCTGACACTAGCACCTCTTGGTCTAGATCATCCATGATTTGGTCTAATCACAACCGAAGCGTCCACTGAGAGAGCCTCCTATGGAGCCGAGTAAGTGGAACTGTTGCAATGGTATCCACCATGAGCCCAAGGATGCAGAGGACTGACCTGGCTCCAACCCATCTGTGACCAGACAGAAGATGAGCCTGATTCTGAAGGGTCTCGACCCTGTCCGGAGACAAAAAGGCTGTGCCTATGGCCGTGTCCAGTATCGCCCCTATAAATTGGAGGCATTGGCAAGGGACCAAGTGGGACTTGGCTGGCTGATGGTAATACCCAGGTTGGTAAAAACCTGCAGGGTAAGGAAAAGGGAGTACAGAAGTTCTTCCCTGGATGGGGCTGCCAGGAGCCAATTGTCCAGGTACGGGAAGACCTGCACACCCTGGGTACGCAGGTGGGCTGCTACCACTGACAGGTATTTGGCAAATACTGGGGGTTCAGGAAAGACCAAATGAGAGGGCCCTGAACTGGTAGTGGTCCCCCAGAAAGCAAAAACAGAGGTATTTGTGGTGGGAAGGGCATATGGGTATGTGCAAGTATGCATCCTGAATATCCAGAGCACACAGCCACTGTCCCACCCGGAGAAGAGGTAGAAGGCTCTGCAAGGAGAGCATTCCAAAGTGTTTGTACTCCACAAACATGTTCAGGGAGCAGAGGTCTAGGATAGGCCTCAAGTCTCCCATCTTCTTTGGAACTAGAAAGAAATGGGAATAGTAACCAGTCCCCCAAAGATGAGTGGGGACTTGTTCTATTGCCGCCTTTGACAGAAGGGATAGGATTTCTTCTCGAACCAGAGGAAGATGTTGCGGCAAGTAAGATGACTGAGGTGGTGGTTTTCGAGGAAGTATCTGTAGAAACTCTATTGAGTGTCCAGCGGATATTAGCTGGAGCACCCAAGTGTCCGATGTTATCCTTTCCCAACCCTGTAGATGGGAGGAGAATCTCCCCCTTACCAGTTCCTCTGGAATGGCCAGAGGGAGAGGCAGGAAATCAGGTGGTGTGGGGCAGTGCAACAGCCGAGGCTCCCGATGACTTTTTCCTGGGGGGAGTCTTGGTTGCTGGATTGGCCCAACGTTTGTTGGCATGCTTGCCTTGATTGGGCTTTTGTTTTTTGGGGTTTGGGCGATGAAAAGGAGGTCACTGCCCCCGAGGGGCCTGTACAAAGTCTGGACTGACTTAAGTGCAGTGCCCTTCTCCTGCAGTTCAGTTATGATGTCCTTGACATCACCCCCGAACAGCATTGAACGCCTGAAGGGATCATCCTGAATAGCAGATTGAACTTCAGGGACCAAACCTGACACACGGAGCCAGGCATGACACCATAAGCCTACGGTGAAAGCAGAGCTCCTGCCAGCAGTGTCCACCACATCGTAGGCAGCATGGAGCACGTGCCTACAGGCCGAACGAGTGGAATGGACCAGGTCTCCCAGTTCCTGCTTAGTCTGTGAGTCAAGAAGGGAGTCCAGCTTGGATTCCACCTGGCTAAGAATGGACTTCTGGAAATCCCCCATGTGGCCAATGTAATTGAGGGCCCTGATGCCTAGGGTCCAAGAAGCATACATCTTCTTCCCATACTGATCCAGAAGTCAGGATTCTTTGTCAGGTGGAGATGAGCTCCAGTGTTCGGTGTTGGAGGAGCAGGCATGAATGGCGCTGATACGACTGAATCTGCCTTGGGGTGAAGACTGAGAAAGTCTTTACCCTCCGGAGCCTGGTAAAGCCTATCCACCTTCCTCGGAAGGGGGGGCCAGTGCAGATGGTTGTTTCCAAATAGTGGAAACAAGATCGGCGTGAGGCTCAATCCAAGGTGGAATCAGTGTAGCAGTGGTCTCGGGCAGATCCAAATGAGCAGCGAGCTTCTTGTGCTGTGGGTCTGGCTCCACTGATTGCCACAAACAAGACTTCTGGGTCGTCTTCAAGAGCTCCAGAAAGGAGGGGTCCTTAAGAGGGTCCCTTGGCCTTGGACATTCTGGAGTGTGAGGCTTGTCTCCATGATCAGAGTTATCTGACTTGGAATCTGAGTCAGAAGGCCCTGAGGAAAAGGAGGAAGGAGAGGGAGAAGAAGACTACTCCCTAGGAGGGGGAGGAATGACCTCTCTGGGGAGCCCCCGGGAGTGCATGTCCTCCCCACCCTTGGAGCCAGAAAGTTCTGCTCTGGCATCGGGTAAGGGAGATGGAGTCCCTTGTCTCCGACATAGGGGGTCCAGTATGGGGACCAGCATCAGGAAATGGCTCTCGACCTCTTTGGTGAGCTAAGCCTTGGCTTCATCCCACCAGGAGGCCAAGGTCTCCTTCAGATCCGCCGGCAGCTGCGGAGTGGGTGGTGGAGGTGGAAGAGGAGGGGGGGGGGATCTGATACAGGTAGTGCGGGTACCCATAAAAAGAGTATCCGTAGCCCAAAGATGGGAGGCCCGGTGTCGGGTACTGACATGTCAGGTATTGTGGCATCAGGTAATGTGGCATTGGGTACTCCCACATCAGACACTGTGGAGCTGGGTACTGCGGTGTCAGGTACCCTGGTGCCAGGGGCTCCGATGGGGCAGAGGGTCCTGGCATAGGTCCTGCTTGCGGACCAGATGGAGGAAACATTGGCCCCATGGAAGGGATAAAAGCAACTGAACAAAAGAGTAAACAGGGAGGAGAGGAGGCACTGTGGGTCACCTTGGAGACTGGAAAGGGCATCACAATCTGCACAGGGGTTGTGTACAGACCCCCATGCCAGGGGAAGGGAATGGACAAGGATATGATAGAAGGCATTCTTAGAATGGCAGAGAAAGGGGAGATACTGTTGATGGGAGACCTGAATATGCCAGATGTTAACTGGAGCACATTTGCTGCAGCCACATCCAAGAGCAGGGCCATTCTTGATGCCCTACAGGTGGCAGGCCTTAGACAGCTAGTTTCGGAACCCACTCGTGAGCGAGCAATCTTAGACCTCATACTCTCAAATGGGGGCAGTGAGAGGATCTCAGATCTAGAAGTGGGTTGCCATCTGGGGACAAGTGACCATCAAACAGTGTGGTTTATGTTAAACTCAGCTACAGAGTCAAACCATACCAAAGTGAGGGTACTGGACTTTAGGAGGGCTGACTTTGGCAAGATGGGAGAGTGCCTCAGAAAAGCACTAGCAAACAGGCTAGAAGGAGGTGTGGAGCAACAATGGGGAATCATCAAAACTGCTATCACAGAGGCAACAAGCCTTTGTGTGAAGCAAATAAACAGATCAAAACAAAAGAAAAAGCCACTATGGTTCTCAAAAAAGGTGGCTGTGAAAGTCAGGAAGAAAAAGATAGCATTCCGGAAGTATAAGGAAACACAGAAGGAGCAGGACAGACAGCTGTACCAGTTAAGGCAGAAGGAAGCAGGGAGGGAAGTCAGAATAGCAAAGCCCAAACTGAGGAAAAGATAGCCAACTCAGTTAAGAAGGGGGATAAAACCTTTTATAAGTACATCAGCGAGCATAGAAAGACAAAGGGAGGGATAGTGAGGCTGAATAGAATGAACGGTGGGTGGGCAGAGGGGGACAGTGAAAAAGCAGGGATACTGAATGAATATTTCTGCTCAGTATTCACAAAAGAGGAGGGGGAAGTGCCTAATCCAATTAACAGAAGCACTCTTGATAGGGGTTGATCCCAGTCCTTTCACAGAAGAAAGGGTTCTGCAAGAACTCCTAAAACTGAAGGTGGACAAAGCAATGGGCCCTGATGGAATTCACCCCAGAATTCTAAAAGAATTAAGGGAGGAACTAGTAAAACCACTGGCTACTCTTTTTAATAAATCATAGGAGGATGGTGTAGTACTTGAGGACTGGAGGAAGGCGGATGTGATTCCCCTTCACAAAAGTGGGACCAAGACAGAGGCAGGAAACTACAGACCTGTCAGTCTGACCTCTGTGGTAGGGAAAGTGATGGAGTCACTTCTGAAGGAAAGAATAGTTGAGTACCTAGAGGCAGTGGAGCACAGGACCCAAGGCAGCATGGGTTCACAGCGGGAAGGTCATGTCAGACGAATCTAATAGATTTCTTTGACTGGGTGACCAAAGTAGTAGACCAGGGAGGGGCTGTGGACATGGCCTACCTAGACTTTAGCAAGGCATTTGACGCAGTCCCACACAAAAGATTAATAGTCAAATTAGCCAGCCTGGGAGTGGGTCCCAGGGTGGTAGCCTGGGTAAAACATTGGCTGCACAACAGGACACAGAAGGTAATTGTAAATGGAGTCCACTCTGAAGAAAGATTGGTTACTAGTGGGGTACCGCAGGGTTCAGTATTGGATCCACTCCTTTTTAATGTCTTCATCAGTGACATTGCAGAGGGACTGGAAGGAAAAGTATGCATTTTTGCAGATGACACAAAGATCTGCAACAGGGTTGATACACAAGGAGGCATGGAAAGGATGAAAAGGGACTTGGCAAGGTTGGAGGAATGGTCAGAAGTATGGCAGCTAGGATTCAATGCAAAGAAGTGCAAAATACTGCACCTGGAAAACAAGAACCCAGGGGAAGAATACACAGTGGGTGGGGAGGTAGTAACAACAACAAAAAAGGAAAGGGACCTGGGGGTAATCATATCAGATGACCTTAAGGTTAGCAAGCAATGTGAGAAGGCAGTAGGGAGGGCTGGGGGTATACTGGGATGTATAGGGAGAGGCATCAGCAGCAGAAAACAGGAAGTTGTTATCCCTCTGTACAGAGTTGGTGAGACCCCATCTGGAGTACTGTGTCCAGTTCTGGAGACACCATCTCCACAAGGACATAGACAGGATAGAGGTAGTCCAGAGGAGGGCAACTAAAATGGTGCAGGGTCTGCAAGAGTAGCCGTATGAGGAGAGACTAAAGGAGCTTAATATGTATACCCTTGAGGAAAGAAGGGAGAGGGGGGACATGATAGAAACTTTTAAGTACCTCAGTGGAATCAACAAAGTCCAAGAGGGTAGCATCTTTCAGAAAAAGAGACTTGCAAGAACAAGGGGACACAATTTAAAGATAGAAGGAGGGCGGTTCAGGGGCAATGTGAGGAAGTATTTCACAGAGAGGGTAGTGGATGCATGGAACAGCCTTCCTGAGGAGGTTGTGGGGTCTAAAACTGTGGGAGAATTCGATAATGCATGGGACAGACATAAGGCAATTCTTGTGGAGGGTAGGAAGAAATAGGCTGTTGGTTAACTAGGATCTGCGGCCTATCCTGTAGGTAGGAAAATGGGCAGACTAAATGGGCCAAGCGGTCCTTATCTGCCGTCAAAATCTATGTTTCATGGGCATCGGGCCCAGCGTAGGGAGACCACCGAACAGGTCTGATGGTCCTGATGGAGGAACAGGTTTTCCATCGGGCAAATGAATGCTGGAGGGCAGCGTTGGGTCCTGCATTAGAGGGTCCGGCGTAGGAGGGGGGACCCCTGATGGCAGCATCCCTAAGACGTTGGCCTCAACCGGGGACGGAGGGTTGAAATCTCCGGGTGTCAACCAAGGGGACGCGGGAACCTCAGTGGGCAACGGGGTTATCCATTGCAGAGAGCCTGGGCTGTCAGGCATGACAACAGGGTCTGATACAGGCAGGTTGACCAGGCAGTCAGAGGAGCTGGAGGCCGTCTTGTCAGCAGTGTCCAGGTGGACATCTGAGGAGACGGTGTCTGACTTATCGAACTCCCTGTCAGAGGAAGGCCGTGAAGGAGCGGTGGCCTTGTCAGAAGGGGGGGTGGGCTGAGTGATCACTCGAGGAGGTGAGCGGCTTAGCAGCCCTTTCTGGGCGGGCGTCTGTGGGCCCGATGTCCAACTTACTGGACCCGCTCGGACTGGAAAGCCACGATGGAGGAGCGGACATGAAGGGAGCGGAAGGCCTCCTTTATCCCTGAGGCTCCCGAGGGGCCCGATGGGAGGGGTGGTGCCTTCTTGGTAGCCACCAAGACGGCTGTCGAGGAGTGATCCCCCAGAGGGGATGATACCTGTCAGGCCATGACTCCAGCAAAGTCGCGGCTGATGTGGATGATTACTCCCACTCCCAGTGCTTCTCCTTCTCACGCTTCTTTCTGTGGCCTTCAGGGGAGGTTGACTCCTGCCTAAGTTTCTTCAACTCCTTCTCCATGGATGCCATTTTCTTTTTAAGGATATGGATTTCCAGGGACTGCTGCCTTCGCTTTCGGGTAGCTGAGTTGAATTTCTGGCAGTGCTGACACTCCTCCATATGGTGGTCTGGGCCTAGGCAGAAGAGTTACAAGGAGTGGCATCCTTGTGTGGAGGCTGGGAACCACATGAGTCACATTTTTATGTGATTCGGAGGGCGTCGGTGATGACATACACAGCAGACGGTATGAAAGAAAAGGGAAGAAATTCAAGAAAAAGGTCACAAAAATCAAAACGTTTCAACTGACGAAGGTACTGATGAGCACTGTTCTACCGCCAAGAACTTTCACAAACCAACGGCGGGAAAGAACTGGAAGGCAGGTGTGGGGGACAGTCCCTCACCAGAGACCGCTAGCTAGATGTTTTCCGTGGGGTCCCGATGCCTGGTGGCTTAGTCCTATCTGTGAATACCTACTGCAAGAGCCCTCTCGAAGTAAGATCGCTTGATCCTGTAAATTCCATGTATATCGATTCAGGGGAGGCAAAGTTACAGAGGTGTAAAAAATACAAATGTCTCAGGTTTTGAAAATGTTAAACTGTTTTTTGCCACCCAATAACTAAAACAAATCGGAGACTTTGAAACCTGAAACTTTCATTTTTTTTTTTTTTTTTTTTAAACTTCGTATTCATGCTCCTAACTACCTCGTCTCTCCGCTCTCTCAGACGAGCTCTGAAATGCTCTCTCATCTGCCCCTAGAGTACCATGGATCCACACTAATCAAGGGACCCGGATAGTCCCCCCCGGTGGGGTGAGGAGGCACTCTCGGTACTTACCTCCCCAAGGCCAACATACTGAGATGCGGATCCTGTACAGTGGGGTCTGCCGTTGCAGGCCTGAGATCAGCAGGGAGGTGTCGTTGCCTAGGAGAGACCGAGGGTTTTTTCTCTTGTTCTCGCTAGACGTCAGCGTGCAGTGGGGGCCAATGAGCTTAAAGGCTCCGCCCCCTGCAATGCCCATGCTGCTGCTCCAGTTACCACACCTACCAACCAGACTTCCCCAGATGGCGGTATAGCGACGGGAACATGCAGTGAACCCCCCCAGAGAAGAAGAGCAGTCATTGAGCGCTTCATTCTTCTCCTCCCCAGCCGACCCCGATGCCCTGGGTTGCCAGCGTGGTGCAAAGTGTGGCATCCAGCGCCTCAACCCGCAGCGCAACTAGGCCGGCTAAACTTTCAGCTTTGATAGAGACTAGTCCAAGATGTGTGCGCTTTTGTGTTTTTTATGGTCCCACTGTTAGTTTTTTAAAATATTTAATAAAAGACGTGGAGTCAATCTGGAAAATCATATGTGGCATACATTACTGTGTAGTTACTGAAAGAATATGCGTTTCTGAGCTGATAGACCAAGTTAAAAAAACAAAACCAAAAAACCTTACATAGTCATATAGATGTTTTCAAGCTACTTATGACAGAACTACCAGAAATTTCACTTAAGCATATCTATTCTTGTTTGGCAGCCATATGTTGGCCGTCTGTGAATTGCACGCTACGACTGTTTTAACCACTATATACTAACAGTCTTATTCCGCAATTCAGGGCCATCCAACAGAAGGCTGAACAGCAGGGACAGAAAACTAATATGGGAAACAGAATGTGGGTGCACTTTACCACTGATTGATTCTCAGGCAACCGTGGATAATTTTTCATTTTTTTAGTATGCTTTATTCTGCTGGGTCACCGGTAACTCAGCCCTTGGTCATGGCCCCTCTGCACCCCCACCTCCGGCAATCACTGGGCTTCTCCACAGTCCCCCCCCCGGCTTGTCCGCCAGAGGGCGGGGTTGCGGAGCCGCTCCCTTACCAGCTCCGCACTACAAGTATCTGGTTGGGAGAGCTCAGTACCAGAGGCTAATCAGGGCCCCAGAGGGAAGGGCACTATGGAGGCGACTCAGCAGTATTTTTTCCCCGGTGGGCGAGGACGTGCAATGACGGCCAGTGTCTGCCCCGCCCTGAATCTTGCTGGCATTGGAGTGTTGTGGCAAACCCAGCCTCTGCTGGGTGCTGCTTGTGTGCTGAGCAAACAACCCCCTCCCTCCTGGAGAAGGAGAGCAGTCCTGGGGAAGCTCAATCCTTCCCCCTTCCCCGGCCGGCCCTCCGACAACCCAGGTCTGTTCCCAAACCCGGGTCTCCAGCGTCGCAAGTGGAAATCCAACCACTGCACCAATGGGCCTGCCCTAACCGTGGATTATTTAAGCAATAAGACACAACAGGATGTGTGTGATTGTGTAATAATGTCACTCCTGGGGTGGGTTGAAGCACGAGGTGAAGCAGAGTGCTTCCACCACCCCAGGAGTGATGTTTTTACACAATAACACACACCCTGTAGTGCTTTATTGCTATTATACAATGGCTCGTTTTAAAATAATATTAAAAAGTAAAAATAAAAAAAAATATTTGTATTGCTTTTTGTATGAGAGGCATATTTTAGCAATGAAAGAAAAAGTAGTCCAGTAGGTGGTGCTGTTGGTAGTGTCTGCGTTTCTTGTGCATGGTGATCCCCCCCCACACAGACACACTCACTTGTCTTGTATCTTTGGATGAAGAATATTTTATCAGTGTGCTCCTTCTGCTTGTCCTGGGAGCAGCTGAGGATGTTTTTGTTATTTTCTGAGCCCTGTGAGGAACATATGGAGAGCGAAAAAGAAAACACTGATGCCGAGCGGTTACTTCAAGTTTCCCGCTCCGCTCTGTAACTGGACATGGGTCGGAACCTGTAAGTCACAGGTCTTTTTTGTTTTGTTAAAATGCTTTTTGGGGAAGTTTGATTGTTGAGAAGCTGGCGAATGTTTCAAATGTAATTGAGAGTATTTTTGGGTTTCTGTTTAAATGGCCAAGCGTGCGCAGTTTCACAGTCACAGGCAGCTACTGTGAACTGAAAGATGGACAGCTGCTTTTTTTTTTAATATTGTAGCTTTTGTGTACTTGTGTAAAGGATTGAAGCAGTTAGGTAGGGAATGTGTATTTGTTTTTGGGGGCGGGGGTGGCGAGGTGGTGAGCTGGTCTAAGGTGTAACCGGTTTAGGGACTGTCTGCTTCCCGGTGGCATGCGTGGGAAGGGAGGGATTTGTTTCAGTGCTCTGCGGTCATTTGTGTGCCTGAACTCAATACAGTAATGTTACTGTTCAATAACATCACTGTCCCAGGCACACACTGACCAGAGTCCAGGAAATGTTCTTGCCATTGTATAATTGAGAATTAATAAGCAGTCACCTGATGCTGTTAGACCAATCCTGGGCAACCCTTTCCCTTCCCCATGTTACAAGTGATTATTTTCATATTCCTTAAACTGTGGGTTGGCTACTGAAACGGTCAGGCTAGAATAGAGAATGGAAATGTTGCAGCTCTGAGGGACCCACAGGACTGGGAATACAGAATAGAAATGTTTTAGTTGCATATGTTCATACTGTTATGTGCAACATTTCTTGTGGTTTTAAACATGCTTTCTTGGATTCTTTGTGAGAGACAATAGTGAAGCTAAGTTGAGAACTTTTAGCACTTAAGAGACACATTTATGTTAATGTTTAGAAATTAACAATTCTATGCCATCTTGCCGGTGCAGTGGTATACCTACCGCTTGTGGCACCAGCAACCTGGGGTCGGAAGCAACCTCAGGAACTGGAAGGTCGGCGAGGGGGAGGTGGTGTGAGCATCTCATGGACTGCTCTCCTATGTGGTGGGTGGGAGGGGCAGACTGCTGTGCTACCAGCTCCTAGTGGTGACTGGGAGCTGGTGAACTGAGCAGCCAGAACATGGGGTTGACACGGGCAGATGTTGGACGTAGTAGTGTCATTGATGTTGTTGCACAGCTGCACCATGGGGGCACAATGGGCAAAAAAAATCCTCTGGCATACATGACGACAGATCCAGATGGTGCAGTACTGCTGGCACTCAGGCTGCTCCCCAACAAATCTGGACCCTGGGTCTTCCACGGTGGTGGGTTAAGTACCTGCCGTGAAGTGGCTCATGAGAGGAACGGAGGAGGGGGTCGAGCATGAGTACTGTGAGTGTTGCAGTGCTGCAGGTACCAGTCAGATTAGGGGCACCATAGGCAACACCCCCCCACTGAGAAGGGAATAAAAGTAAGAAAAAAAAAAAAAAAAAGAAATGAACAATCCTGAATGGCTAAAGATGATGTTATGATTTATAATGAGAGGCCCAGCAAAGCGTGTAGGTAATGGAAATCACACACACAGCATAGCTCAACAGGCATTGTTCACTGAAAAATGAGACAAGGAGTTGGCTGCAGGATCATATCCACAATGCATTAGCAATGAAACAGTTGCTGTATGCTAATGACATTCATCACTGTAGTCCTGTAATGGAAATGACTCTGCTCTAGGGCCTAGGATCAAGATGTAGGGCATAGAAATACAGTAGCTTCGAGTGATCCACGACAGGAATTGCAGAATGGAAATATCTCACCTATAAAAGGTACAGGATTGCGGATAAGGAAAATGTACACGTCAGCTCTGAGAGGTCCAGGATTAGGAATATGGGACCCTATGCTCTATGCCTACATGCCATGAATCTATGGTGCAGAGGCAAACCTATGACAAGTAACCATGAAATTAGGGTCCTGCAGACCCCCACGGCATTCACCACAGGGACTTGTGCCCCTTCTGAGCCCAATTCCCTGGCCATTCACATTGCTCATGTGTAAATAGTCCTGGGGAGTGTCAGGTTGTGTGCCCACACTTGGCACCATTCACTATGGTGCAGACTGCCAGGAGAGGGGCACAGGCTATGAGGGCACATACAGACAGCAGAGTACTTGCACTCCAGAGCCAGGAGTTTGGTAGCTCCAGTGAAGATTTTCCCAAAAATTGGTGTTTAATTCACAGACTTCAATTAGTTAGAGAAATGTACTGGAGTAGTACAGCAACTAAGCAGAGATCCACCGTGAGACCAGGTGTCCTGGCGCTTTGCCAAGTAAGGCTTCGTCAGGGGGCAGGTATCATGGCTGCTGTGCACACCCCACATAACATAGCCACCAGCCACAGAAGGACCTGAACTCCTCTGCAACTGCTGCCCCAGCCCTCTGGCAAGGCAGGGAGGGCTTGGGGCAGCCATTCAGACTTTCACACCCTCCATTTTGCAGTACAGAACTGGCAGCATCCCAACATCCCCTTCTGCACATGGAGCAGGGGATCCACTGACAGACAAGGTTGGGCATCCGATTGGATGCCCTCATGTCCTCCGATCTGCCCGCCATTCACCAGGGCACTGGGGTGCGGGTCTATAGACAGGTCTGTGGTGGTTGGCAATCATGGGTGCCAGCCACCAGGTGCCTGTCCACGGGTGCAGAGCTGCATGGGCCAGGTATGCACGTATCGCATGTACCTAGACCTGAATGATGCATAGGCACCATGGTGAATAGAACTGTCTTAGATATGAGAGGCTCATAACTGAGTGCAGGATTGACAGTGGACAAAATGGTACTGGTTCAGCTCAGAGACGCCAAGGATTAATGATGAGGAGAATGTATTTGTCCAGTGACTAATGGTGTGCCCTCTGAGATTGGTGCTGGGCCACTGTTGTTCGATTTATTGACAATCTTGAGGCAGAAGTGGGAGTCCAGACAGTGAACAAACTATCCAGTACTGTCAGTAGAAAGGATGCAACTTGCTAGTTTACAGAAAGGACATGGATGGATTCAGAGAACTGGCAGATTGGAGACAAACTGCTGTAAGCTCAGTGTGGCCAAATGTAAGGTTATGCTTCTCATGTAAGTAATAAGGCTAGGAAATACATACTAAATGGTAAGGTGATCATTGCATCAAATTAGCTAAAGGATGTTGGATTTAATTAGTCAGGATTTTGAAATGCACTGCAAGCAGTGCGTAGCAGTAGGTAATACGGCCACTTCGATGCTCAGTTCCGTCAAATGGGTAACAGAAGCCAAGGCCAGTACCATAGGAAGGGTGGGTGGGGCAGTCGCCCATGTTGCAAGCCTTTGAGGGGCATGCACAAGAGTCCCTCTCATGAATTAAGCAATAAGGCATGACCAGGGGTTAGATTAACAGTCTGTTAATCACCCCTAGAGGTGTAATGTGGCACAAGGCGCAGCTGAGTGCCATATGGCCCCTAGGGGGTGATTGACTGTTAATCTAACTCCTGGGAGTGCCTTATTGCTATTATTAAAAAATTATTCAAAATGAAAGTGTTAAAAGTATACTTTGTGAATGTTTTCCTTATTTAGAGGGAGATTTTTAATAAAATAGTTCTTCCACCAACAGTTTAAGAATGCTAGTTCAAAGTCAGAATGCAGCATTCCAGTCATTCAGCAGTGCTAGCGGATGGAATGCTGACAGGAAGAATCTATATGCCATTGTGATCAGGCTGTACATGACAGTTTAATTGGAATTAATGTAAGGCTGTCAGAATCCTTACAGCTAATCAGACTGCAGCATTTCTGAGACCTTTTTATAATAAATAATTAATGAGGGCCCGCCTGTAAAATACCGTCCCGACTCCAGTCTCCAGCTATGCTGCAGCCCGCCCCTTGCTCTTGGGTTCTCATCGCCTCTGGCTCCTCCCACCCATCTGTATGTCTGATGAGTGGTCCCCTGCAATGAACCATGATTGACAAATTGACCATAATTTAAAAATGCGCAGTTCTCACTCCTCGTCCTAGTGATCTGCATGCACCAGTGCCAGGCTGAACAGAAAACCGAAGCCACAAGGACAGACTGCCTGCCCCTGCTCACTGGATTTAAGGCAGCCTTCAGTTCTGACCCACTGTATCTGCTGCTTGTTTTTGCTGTCTGAGACTCCTCCAAGGGCTGCTCGAGGCAGGCTGTCCATCCCATCCCATCCATGCGACATCAACGACTCCACAATGCACCAGTCAGCCCATTGACAACTTGTCCCCCTTTTTAGGTAGGTTTTTAAAATGTTTAGGTATGCTAGTGCTGCTGGACTCCATGACCTGGGTGGCTAGGTACAGACTGGGAGGGATGGAAGTGTCTGCGGACTATGGCAGGTATTTAATTAACTAAGGGAGGGTGAGTGCTGCAGGCAGGCAGGATCGCTACTCTCTCTGTGTAGTGGCGGTACCATGGATGGGACTGGGATTGGATGTTGGACTCCCTGACCCTATGGAATGAAGAATTTACCGGAATGTAAATTTATCCTGATACTAACTCAATCTCATTCCATTCCACTTTCTACAGACTAGTTCTTAAGCAGACTGCCTGCTCCGTGGAAGAGACCCTGCCAGTGGTATTATGCTAATAATAAATTTATCCAAGTTGGTTGTTGGTTGCCCACCTGCCTTGAGACCCTGGCTTGCTCAGTGTGGTGGTGCGAGATGGAATGGAGGATGGTGGTTGTTTGTTACCCAAGATGAAGTCACACACACTCACACAAGACCCCTTGGCCCTGGGCTGGCCTTAACTAATAAGTTATCATTGCTCTGATACCAATATAATGCAAGTTTGGGACTGGGAAAACCATTAGTATTTCTTTTGTGTGAAACGGGGTTTCTAAGGGAACATTTATTTTTTGCCTGAAATTTGAATATATGTGTGTTTATTCTTTTTTGTGTGTATCTTTTGATTTGGCAAGCAGGTTTATTGACCATATAGTTCTGTACTGCTTGATTTAAAACTTGACTCATCTACTATAGCACTGTAACGCTTATTGTTTTTTGTAGGTTTACATTTTTAAATCATTTTTTTTTTTACATCGTAATAGATAATACTGTGATTGTAAAACAAACTGTTTGCATACATTGTATGTACAGGGAAACGTTGGACCAGCTGGCTGCCTAGACTCTGTGAATCTGCTACTAATTTAATGGAGTAGACTTTGCACTGCCTCAGTCGAAGACGGCTTTCAGTAGATTACTTGATTGATGTAAGAAACTAGGAACTGAAGAGGGGTGTTACTTGGTCAGTGACCAATCTGTGTGAGTTTTTATGTTTTCCTGTGTGTGCAGCGCATAAGAAACATATTGAGATAGTACAGCAATGCAGAGGTGTGTCCGTGTTGTGGCCAATGCAGTGGATGTTCTAATGGGCACGTCCCTCAGCCACCAATCAACAAAGAAGCTGTCGATGATGGCAGTTTCAGAGCAAGAGCAGCACTTGAAAGTAATCTGCTGCAGCAGTCAGGGACAGTTTCATCACTGCAACGGCAGCTCCCACCTCCCTCACAACCAGGCACACAGACATCCAGCTGACAAGAATCTGGCCATGTGTATTACAATGCACAGAAATAAGCATGGGCAGAGTTTTGGTTCTTGGCTTCTGTCCCCAGTTTGCTTAGTGTGCCTTTCCTGGCGAAACAGTTAAATAAATAAATGAGCCGCGGCACAGCGTACCACATTGGTGGCTCCTGCCACCTCCCACCACACTCACTCTGGAAAGCTGACATTGGGGTGCCCAATCCCCATGTCAGTATATATCCCCCCCCCATTAATGTGGCACACTGGGAGCCCATCCCAGTGTGCCAAAATAGTTCTTTATGTTTCCGACACCGGAATGCCCACTCCTGGTGTCAAGATGCTGGCCCTCCCCATGCTCCTGTTTTCTTAGCTGACCTTGGGGTGCCCAATCCCAGGACTGGCATTGATCTCACCTCTTCACTAGTCTGGCACACTGGGAGCCCACTCCAATGTGCCAAAATCTGTTTTAATAATATTTCACCTGTAAAGAGTCCCCCAAGTTATTTTTTTTTTTTTTTTTTAAACCTGGAGAAAAAAAAAAAAAGAGAAAACTGTCCCTCATCATCCCCGCCGTGCCCCCCATCCCAACCCTCTTTCTGCGGACCCTCCTCCCTGCACCCTCTCTTGCCCCATGCTTACCTGCAGAGGTTGGGAGCAGGAAGCAGCAATCATTGGTGGACTGGGAAAATGTCAGCACTCTTCAAAGCCCAACCATGAACTGAAGAAATCACGGTAAGACTTATAATGGCACTCAAGGGGGGGGTTTCAACTTGTGCTGATGTTTCAGCAAATTTTTGGAGTTTTGGTATCACATTTTTCAGCATGGGATTCTTGGGACCCCACCTCATGAACACTGGCATTGTCATTTAGTTTCTCAGTCCTGAAAGATGATTTCGTGGTCACTGTGTGGGATCACCTTTCAGGACTGATTAACGAAATGACAGTGCCACTGTTCATGAGGTGGGGTCCCAAAAAGCCCATGTTGCAAATTTGGTGAAAAATCTCCAAAAATGACTATTACGAGAGTGCGTTGCGCAGTTTCTACACATGCTCCTAACTTCATCAATTTTTAATATTTTTCACTCCAAATTTCCAACATTGCCATTTTTCCACACCTCCTTATGAACAGTACAGCTTTCATTTTCCACATCCTGCCTGAAATGCGTTCTCGTATCTGTGGTGCCGAATAGCATGGTTGCTGTGCGAAATCAACTTTTGGGACAGATTAACAAAATCACAGTGCTACTGTTCATGAGGGGAGCTCTCAAAAAGGCCATGTTGAACACTTGGTGGAAACATTCAACAAAATGACAGCATTACAAGTGTGCGCTGTGCAGTTTCTATGCACACTCGTAACTTTGCCAATTTGTCATATTTTCACTCCAGATTTATAGCATTGTCATTTTTTCACACCTCCTCATGAACAGTATAGTGGTCATTTTTCACAGCCTGCCCAAAATGTGTTTTCACACCTGTGGCGGCGAATGGCGCAGTCGCTGTCCGAAATCACCTTTCGGAATCGAGTAACAAAATGACAGTGCCACTGTTCATGAGGTGGGGTCCCAAAACACTCATGTTGAAAATCTGGAGTGAAAATACCAACAAATACCCAGGGCATTAGGATTTCCAACTGTAACACCCACCCTGTACAGACTGACAGGCACTGGGGGGTGTAGCTTGGGGTTGTCTGCCGTAATACTCATGTCATTCCACCCCCACCCTGCAGCCAGTGACAGGCATTGAGGTGTGTGTTGGGGTCTTTGGCCCAAACATTCACCCCACTCTCCTATACTGCACCAATCTCTGCTTATTTCCTTATGGAATGAAGTGAGCGTAAGGACCAAAGACCCAAAGTACACCGTGACACCTGTCAGTGTCTGCAGGATGGGGGTGAGGTGGAATGGCATGAGCGTTATGGCTGATGACCAAAAGGCACACCAACGCCTGTCAGTCTCTGCAGGGTGGGAGTGGCGGTTGACATTACTTCAATACTTCACTGCCATTCCTACTATGCATCTCTCTAACTCCTGCACTACCAATGCCAATACCAGCTAGCAAACATTCAACAATGACAAATGCTTCTTTTAGGTCTCTGGGCACTAGACTACTAGCCACAGGCTACATAGTACTGGGCACATTTTGTTCCTCTGCTGATGCTTTTTTTCCATTCTCATGATGTTTTATGGGCATAGGGTAAGGATGTGTGATAGTAGGAACTGGCCATGTGAGAAGGAGGAGCGGGGGGGGGGGGTGCAAAATCTGTGGCTTGCCCCAGGCACCAAATTGTCTTGCTATGGTGCTCACTAAGGCATATGATACTGTACATTTTTCAATGCCAAACATCTTGCATGCCATTACAAGTCAGGACAACAGTATCTTGAGGTCACAGGCAGACCTTTCTTACCCCCAGCAGATGTTCTGTGGACACAGAGTTCCACCAAGTTAAGGGGTATAGAGCTGAAAAAATGGTAAACACAATAAAGAACGTCTTTATAAGTTTACTATTTCTTCATAGGTTTGTTGTCATTTTCATGAGGTGGGGTAACGAAGGGCTATGTTGAACACTGGTGGCCAAAATCTACACAAATAAAGTTATGAGTAACCATTGGAAAAATTCAACACTTCATCACTTTATTACTTTTACAGATTTCAGCCCCACATTTTCAACATAGCCCTTTTGCTGCCCACTGCATGGACATGGCAGGTGGCATTTTCAAATCCCCTCTGAAACCTGTTTTCACAGTTATGCAGCAAAATCACCTTTAAGATGAAATAAAAAAAAATCCACTTGTTCCCATCATAAAGATGGGTCATAAAAATACTGTGTTGAGAATGTAGGGTCAAAATGCTGAAAAACAACAAAATTATGAAGAAACATTTAAGTTTTCCAAAGTTTACTCATTAAGTTATTATTTGGGCAGATTTTGGCCCCAAATGTTCAAAAAAACCCTTTTGTTATACCAGCTCATGAACATGACAAATGTTGATTATTTTTTTTTTGTGCATGTTCTGTTTATGCCCCCCTCTTCCTTCCCGGCTGCCCACTCCTTCGGGTGGCCAAGTCTCACCCTCCGCCTCTCCCCCGTTCTGCCATCTGTTGCCCCACTGCCCGACTGCTCCAGCGTATGCCTTCACTGGGGGGGGGGGCGGCACCCATAGGAGGAATCTGGGAGGGGGCGATCGAGGTACCCTTTGGTACCCCCTCGCATCTTGGTCGTGCGGCAGGGTGCAACTCGGGGATTCCCGGCTTCATGACTAGGAGAGGTGAGCTGCCATGATCTGGCCAGAACAGATGGCCATTTTCCATGTTCTGTTGCCCCCCTGCTGGATGCACACCATGATGTTCTCACAACCTCTGCACGTGGCATGTGGTCACCCACACCAGAAAGCACAAGGCCGAAACCGCCCAAGAGGAGCTGCTGAAGGGTGGTGCATCTACAACCCTCTCCCCAGGAGGAGAGCATCCAAAGAAGGCTTCTCAAGCCCTCCCTGCCAGACTCCACTCCTGACAGCCCGGGCTCAGGTGTGAACCCGGGTTGCCAGCATGCCAGGCGTTCCCCTTTCACCCGGCGCCATGGAGCCAGCCCAAGTTTCATATTTTAAATACTGCCTAAAATGATGATTTGACTAGGATTTTTTGGCCCCTTCCCTACTACTTCGGACCACAAAGGACCACCGCTGTCACATATGCCATGACCTTGAGTAGCCCAACGTAACCCATCATCAGGTGACCCCCCTGTTGGGCTACTGGGGACACCAGCAGGCATCTTAGTATGCATCCTGTGCATGGTGGGGTCTGCACAGACAACTCCGGCCTACTGTGGTGATGGAGACCAGTGGCCATCATCTTAGCTGGCCAAGGGTAGATTTTCTGTTTTTCCACAATGGTCCAGCTGCCTCAGCATCCTGGGGCAGGGGCATTCATTGGCTAGTCGAGGCCTCATGCCACCAAGAATGCCACCCCAAGCCACTAGAGGGGCCAACAAACAGCAGTCCAGGGCCCACCTACACCCCCCCCAGAGGAAAGCATCCAAAGGATGCCGTAAACTCCCTCCCCATTGGACTCTGCTCCTGACACCTGGACTCGGGGCATGAATCGGGATCGCTAGTGTGATAAGCGAATACCTTCACACGGCACCACGGAGCCGGCTAGACTAGGATTTTACAAGTAACCAGTTATGTTCATACGTTGGGGTCATAAAGACGCAATGTTCAAAATCTCAGGCTAGGTATTCAAAAAGATGCAAAAGCAGAGTGCAAAGGTTTGTGCTGTGCTTGCATCTGCATTTGACCTGGACACTGCTATATTCAGTCTGAAAGCACATTGGCACTATCCAACTGAATATCAGCCCCCGTTGGTGCAGTGCTAAGTCAATTTGTGCTGCCCTGACACAGACCTGGGCTGTATGTAGCCTATATTTTACTGCATCCCCAGACCAGATTGCACTGGCAGCCACAGCACAATATTCAGCTGCAAAATGAGAAAAAGCCCAATGGGCATGCAAAGCAAGAAGGACCCATTAGCATGCCCATTATGGACTCATTTGCACTGGAAGCAGCAGTCTGGTTGCACACAACCTGATATCATCCCTGGTGGCTAGTGGAACCTCCCACAACCCTCCAAACACCCGTCCTGGTCCATTCCAGTGTTGCCCTAGTGTTTAGAGGCACCCCCACCCTCCAATCGTCCATCCCGTTGCTTGAAATATAGTTCCTTGTGGCTAGTGGTACCCTCAACACCCTGAACACCCATCCCCACGTGCTCATGTATGCCCTGGTGGCTAATGGTATCCCCCACTCCCCAAATGTCTGTCCCCTACATTCTTACTGTATGCCATGGTGGCTAATGGTACCCCCCACCAAGCACTGATCCCAGTGCTATTGCTAATTCTCTGGTGGCTAATGGACCCCCCTGGCCTCCCAGCCCCTATAGGTTCCTTCCCCCGGGTGTTCAGTGGCACCACTAAACAGTGGCAGTTCTGCAGACCCTTTCCTTCTCTGCCTGCACCCAGCACAGCACACACCCCGAACCCCCATTACCATACAGTGCATCCCTCTATGGCAACCAGCACAGCCCTGCTCTCACCTCCTTGGTCAGCTGCTGTATGAGCTGCAGTGAGTGTGCATGTTCTGTACTGTACACGGCACATGCACCTGCTGAAGCTCATATGGCAGCCAGCTGAGGAGAAGAGAGAATGGCTGTGCCAGTCACCATACAGGGATGTGACACATGGTCCCCATCTTGTACAGCAAGGGGTTAGGGGTTAGGGTGGATGCTGTGTTGATGGAGGCTGCAGAACAGCTACTCTGTGCTAGTGTGTCTGTTGCCTGGCATTTGGAGGGTGGGGGAGGGCTATGGGGCTACTCACCCAGATGGGTGAATGGGGGGTGAGGGGTACTATGGGACACCAGGGACCATATTGCAATCTACGGGACAGGCATCCAAGAGGGCTGCCCATTGTCACTGGGGTACATGCTACTACCATGGGGTCACGTGTTGGGGGGGGCCACTTATCAACAGTGACTATATGCTCAGCATCGGGACAGTTGTTCTGGGGTTAGGGAGTGCTGATAGCCACCAGTGATGGCTGTCATCTATGGGGTGAGGACTCGGTGGGTGGGATGTGCCACCAGACACCAGGGAGGATGCGAATAGTAATGGGACAGGAGACCAGATGGTGAAGGTGCCACTAGACAGTAGAAAGGATGTGATCAGCACCAGGATGGGGGCCCATAGACACCAGGGCAACACTGCTACGGACCACAGAGGGGGTTCAGACGGTGAGGAGTGCCACTAGACATCGGGGCATTCTTTGTTTTCCCAGAAAGGAGATTCAGAGGGTGGGGGGGGGTATGGGTGGCTGCAATACATCCATCCCAGCCTAAGGCTTTGCACCTAGTTAAGACAAGGTTTGCAAAGGCAGTAAATAGCTCCCCTTTGGGTGCTACTTACTGCCAATCCAAATCTCCCAAATTATCACTGTGCTCGTATGCAAGGGTGAGGACCCCTCATTTGCATGGGTGCAACTTTAAGGCAGCACTCTGGTGCCAATGGGTTTTGTCCATGCTAAAGAAGTCTCCAAAAACTGACCTTACCCATGAACAGGGGCCAAAACCCAGTTACTGCAGGAAAACACCCTTTTTACCCATGCTATCTTTTGAATATCTAGCCCCAGGTGCCAAACATGGGCGCAACTTTAAGTTACATCTGGGCACTTACAGGTTGTGCCCATGCTACAGGGGTCTCCAAATACTAACCTCACCCATGAACTGGGCACAAAACCCAGGTTAGTGCAATCAAACTCCCCTCAGCTCAGCACCCATGATCACTTTAGTCATGTTTTTTTTACTCCACTAAAACAAATGTGGCAGGTAACTTTTTCAAATCCTCCTCCAAAACCCATTTCTGTGGTTGTTCTGCAAAATCACTTTTCAGGTTGAATTTGATAAATGACAGCAGTCATATTTATATGCTGGGGTAATAAAAACTATTAACTTGAAAATTAAAAAAAAATACAACATTATGTGTCAACCTCTTAATCTCCCCAAGCATGGCAATTTCATTGTAGCAATTTGTGTTATTAATTTGTTCATTGTAACCTTTACGCTACCTATGCCAACAACTGGACCTCAAATTTAAGCAAGCAGAGGGAATGATGGACCCGACTCATAGAACGGTCCCACGTGGGCTGATCCAGGGTGGGAGCAAAAAAAAATTTAAAGTGAGCAAACATTCGGCATTAATAAATGCTTGTTTAAATTTGTGTATGTGCATATTTAAGCAATAAGGCATGACAGGGTGTGCATTGTTGCTGAATAACATCACACCTAGGGTGAGTCAAAGCACGAGGCCACAGGCAGAGTGATTCTACCACCCTAGATGTGACGTTATGCAGTAACGACGCACACACTGGAGTGCCTTATTGCGATTATAATATGGCTATAAAAATTCCGACAATACTTTAATGATTAAGCAATAAACATAATAAACAAAATTATAATTAACAGACATAAAATTGCGATAATAGTCCCTTCTAGAGCTTTACTGCATCCCTCCATATTGCTTACACTGACTGTTATATCAGACTTTATTACTTTGAGCTTAGCAATATTTTTTACATTCCTCCTTTTACTTCTCCAGTTTCCCCCAACGCACCCCTTTTACCCATTCCCTCACCTTTCTTTCTCTTCTTTATAATATTCCCTGCCTTTTCTCTCTCTTATTTTCTGTATTGCCAACATTCAAGAGATGGAATGTTTACTACAAATAGAATGTAGGAATTCAAACCTCTGTTCGGTTCTGCTGACAGAATGTTTACTTCCACTAGCACACAACAGAAGGCCTCAGATGGAACCAGGGCGTTTGTTTTATTTATAACAGCTTAAACAACACAGATTTCCCTAGTAAGCAGGTGAGGATAGGAGGGGGATTTTTCATGGTCAGCAAAGAAACACCATAAATTACAATTCTAAGTACTGTAGTAATTCATTTTTTAAGTTGGGTATGTGTGTAACAAGATTATTATGAGGGCAAATAATATTTAATTCTTATGCTTATAAATTTAATACAGTTTTATTTTTAGGGCCTAGTTGAAGGTTTTTAGTGAGTAAAGGTGACAGCCACATTTGTGATGGCAGTCAGGAATGGCTGGTACTATTGATTTTATTGTGAAGAGGCTACTGGACCTTCTTCCAGTGCTGCATCATGGGATATCAGCACTGGGTTCTGAGCTCCTCAGCCAATCAGATTACTGGATTTATTAAAACCATATTATAATAAGGGGTGAATGAGGTGATTACCGTAGGAGACATTTGCCTTTTTTTTTTAATTTTTAAAGACGGTTTAGTGTTGTAAGGCCCAGCTGACTTTTTTTTGTGAGGGGGGGAAAATGGCTGCCATTGGAAAAATGTTAATATGTGAATGTTCTAAGATTTAGGTGTAAAGATTTTGCCATTAATGAGGCCGACTGGTACTTTTGCTACATATTTTGTGGGATTTACTCATGGGTAAAAACCAAAACTGACCAATCAGATTGCATTTGTTTTCCTATTAATTTTATAATCAACATTGTGCAGAAACAGATATGGCGAGTACAGAATGGTGTTGACTGAAGGTTCTCATGAAATGGTTGACAAGGTAACCCTCTGGGACTAAGCTGTTGAGGGTTACTGTGGCAAACATTCTCTTGAAGCTTTAAGATGATATTCTGCACTCCATGCCACACCATTCATTAGCATCATTCTCTCCATTACGAGAGGTACCGAGCACGTGGAGCATGGACAAGTCTGCTATATCAGAGGCCTAGGATTTTAAAGAGTGGATAATAAAGACATATTGAGGGAGCGGGGCCAGCAGCCAAGCCAAAAGCAGCTACTAACATCAGCGCCATACCTCGATATCAAAACAATAATTGAGTAATAAAAAGTTACTTAGCTCGATCAAAGTCGCCGAATAGTGAAATGAAGCAGTCTTGTACAGGATTCTGGCTCCAAAACCAGGTAAAATGGGTTGCACAAAGAATGCTGCAGGTGGAGACAGCACTAGACCAAAAGATGCATGGTCTGGCTCAGAGAGACAGAGGCCAGTCGATAGACCTGAATCAGCCTTCCAATGCTGCCATATTAAAGGCCACCCAGTCCATCGACAAGAAGATGGATAAATTTACATTCAGAATAACCATCGTGGAAACCTAACTGCAGTCTGTGGAGGAGACTGCTAAAGAAGCTAACAGAGTGACAAAGAAGAGAGAAATGCAGTCCCAAGGATGATCCAGGGAATTACAGACCAGTAAGTCTGACCTTCATTGTGGGCAAGCTCATGGAGACCATACTAAAGCAAAGGTTGGTGGAATATCTAGAGGAGCATGGTCTCCAAGATGAGAGGCAGCATGGGTTCATTGGGGGGGGGGGGGATTGTGTCAAGTGAATCTGATTGGCTTCTTTGACTGTGTCACTAAGACAGTAGACAGATTCCAAGCAGTAGATACCCTCCATCTTGATTTCAGCAAGGCCTTTGACTCTGTGCCCCACAAAAGGTTAATAGGAAGTTGGTGAATCTTGGGGTTGGGGAAAAGATGGCCCGATGGGTGGAAAACTGGCTGAGGGACAGAACCCAAAGGGTGGTTGTGGGGGGGTGGGGGAGTTATCTGGCACCAGAGAGGTAATCAATGGAGTCCTGCAGGGCTTGGTGCTGGGGCCGGTGTAGTTCCATGTATTCATCAGTGACATTGGGGATGGCATTAAAGGCAAAATGTGCCTATCTGCAGATGACACCATGCTCTGCAGGAGAGCGGACACAGCTGAAGGGATACAGGAATTACAGGAACATCTGGAAAAGCTGTGGATGTGGTCCAGGATCTGATAGCTTGGTTTCAATGCCAAGAAATGCAAAGTTATGCATACTGGAGTCAAGAATCCCTGGACAAAGTACTACCTGGGTGAAGTCCAGGTATCTGCATCAGAGGAGGAGAAGGATCTGGGAGTGATGATCACTAGTGACCTGAAGCACTCCATGCAGTGGAAGAAAGCAGCAGCAAAGGCAAGCAAGATGCTGGGATGCATATCTAGGAGGATCAGTAGCACGAGAGAAGAGGTTATACTGCCCTTGTACGGGTCACTGGTAAGGCCACATCTAGAGTATGGAGTTCAGTACTGGTGCCCACTCCTCAAAAAGGACATTAACCTGCTGGAGAAGGTCCAGAGGAGGGTTACAAAAATGATAGCAGGTCAGCATGGTAAGGCACACGAGGAGAGGTTGAGGGCACTGAACATGTGTGCCCTGGAAGACAGGAGAGAGAGAGAGAGAGAGAGAGAGACAGAGAGGACATGATTGGGACCTTCAAGTACTTGAAAGGGATAAATAAGGTTTATAAGGAGAGTCTCTAAGCTGAGTGGCAACCATAACACGAGGGGGCACAATCTTAAGCTGGAGGATGGGAGGTTTAGGAGGGAGGTCAGGAAGCACTTCTTCACAGAGAGCATGGTGGACACTTGGAATGCATTGCCGGAAGAGGTAATCTCATTGATGACCATGGGCAGCTTTAAGAGAGGCTGGGACAAACCTAGGGGAAGGTAAGGACCATGGGTAGGGAGGATGGGAGGAATGGGGAGGGAGGGCAGGGACATTAGCTCAAGCTGTGGACCCTGCGATATGTGCAGACTTGATAGACCAAATGGCCTTCTTCTGCTGGCTTCTTCAAATGTCTACAGCAGGCCTGGTTAAGGAAAACCTGGTGCTTCATTGAAGACTGGAAAGTACGGAAAATGGGGTGTGGGCATCCGATGTGCGCATACTAGGTCTCCCAGAAGATAAGAAGGGAGACAACCCAAGCCGTTTTATTCTACAGTGGCTCCTGGACCATCTCCAAGCTGATCTCTCAATCTCCGTGCAAAGGGTCTACCGAGTTAATTCTAGAGGGGCCAGTTGGCTTATGGAGACTGCACATCCCCAAGTAAGAGCAGTTCCGGTTAGCCTGGGATCACTACAGGAAAGGGGCATGGTGCTCCAGGCAGCATGAAAAAGGGGTCCATCACAATGGGAGGGCTCCTCAATTCATGTCTTCCCTGATCTGAGCTATGCCACATGGCAGCGGAGAAAAGGGTTCGACGGAATTCGATAGAAGCTTCACCGCCTGGGGGTCCACCATGTCCTGACTATGCCAGCAAGTCTAAAAATTGTACATGGTAATAAAACCTACCAGTTCTTGGATCTGGTGGACATGAGGAAATTGCTTAAAAAAAATTGAAGCAGACTGTGCAGCTCGAGAGTCTGACTCTGGGTCAGATGAAGAAGAAGAGACCTGAGGGGATATAACTGTGTTGCAGGAGCAACAGGCTGTAAGAAAATCAGAGAGTCCGGTCAGTTAATATAGACTTTTCGTCATCAAAAAAGGGGATAGTGATTCACTTTTAAACTGTATTTTACAGTATACAGTCAATTCCGCTTGTATGCCTTTGCTGTGGACAACTGAAAAGTGGGCATATATCCGGAACGGCATACAAGCGGGAGATTGAATTTCAAACAGCTGCCACTATTCACCCATCAAGATAATCAGCCGGACACTATTTAAATGGAGATTTGTGCTTTTATTTATATAAAACCCACCTCGATAGATGAGATTAGATTTAAAATAAAAATGTGGAATAATTAAAATACAGTACTCTAAGGCATTGTTAGGCATTTTAAAAAAAATCACAGTCCGTGCATTCACTATAGTTCGTCTGTGCTTTCAGCAGTGTCATTTTCCACAGCTGCTTCAGTACCATGCTTGAGCCACTTATCAATTGCTGTTTTGTTCCTCTACTTGCCAACATTTCTAGTCTTTTTTCAAATGAGTAAAACTACTCATGTTCTTTAATTTCCTTTGCCGCAACATAGTGACGTAGAGGCGTATTCTTGTAGCAGGGTGGGCAGAGCAGTACGGATCCACTCCTCGGCAGCTGCTGTATCATTCTCTGCCTTTTCACCATGGATCCATCTGTAACAGATGTTATGCTCCTTCCATCTGGAGAGCCAGCCTGCAGTTGGTTCGAACTGTACACCAGTGACAAGGACAAGCTCCCGTGCTCTCTGATAATGTTAGTGTTAAGCTGCTGTATTTAAGATCAAACCGCTAACTGCAATTAAGCAATTAACACTTCATCAGGTAACCGGGAGCTTCACTTTAGACACAGCTGCACTAAATAAAATAGGCAGACAACCAAAATTGGTAAGGCATACATCCGGACACATTTACACTGGGCGAATAGGAAAGAAATTGAGACTGTAAAAAAACAGGCATACAACCGAAAACAGCATATATCCAAAAGGCATAGAAGTGGAATGGACTGTATTATGACTTAAAGAAAGGTATTGCTTTGTGTCAGGATCCAAAGGAAAGTGGAACTCTGCATCGAGTATTGCACAGTTTTCTTTTTGTTAAATGACCTTGCAACTTTCCCTAATATAAAAGCGATAGATCGAGTAGTCAGTAACTACTAATAGCACAGTTGTGTTTACTTAAAATGGTTCAAATGTTAGTAGTCTAAATTTGTTAAGTGTGGGACTGTAAGGGTTTTAAGAAACTAAGAGAATAACTTCAGAGGTTTGGAGCGGGATGTATGTATGCTCAATGCTATATTTTTTTCGTGCTTATCTTGGGTGTTGGGGATATGTCCCCTATTAAAGGGGTGTTTCTTCTAGATTTTTTCAAGTTCTTATGGGTAATCCTCATTCATGGCTGCAATGGCCTTTGGTAAACATAATGGAAAGTAATAAGTACTTGTGTTGATAACCCTCACATGATGTAACTGTAGTGGTGTGCCAAAGATACTGTTTTGCCAAGATATTGATTGTAATATTATTCTAATGCACTGACCTTCAAGCTAGGCTTGTATTTGTCTGAAATATAAACTCAATGAATACTGTAGGTTTACAAAAAAATATATATATATTAGTTCTGAGAGGCCCAGGATTGAGAATGCTGAGAATGGAAATGTCTTGGCTCTGACAGGTCAAAGACTGAGTACGTAGAAAATGGAAATGTCTTCGCTGTAATTGCCCGTGACTGAGTCTAGGGATACCGGTAATGTATTAGCTCAGTTGAGCCCATGACTGAGGCTAGAGATAATGGAAATGTCAGTAAAAAGACAGAAGACTCACTGCTCCACAGGACTGCAGAGTTCGGGCTGCACATCTCTAAACTGACACTCCAACCTCATTGTTATGCGCTACACATTTTTATTAGTGAGGCAAACAGACACCAAGATACTGGAATCCTGTAGAGGTTTAAAAACATTTCATAGCTCCACAGTTCATTATTTATTTCTTTAAGTTTTGCTAGGAAAGATGACGTCAGCAAGGCCTGATGGCATCGAATGCCATAACCTTTCGACATCAGAACATTTTAGTCTTGCTGCAAAGGTGTGTCCCCGTCAGAATAAAATTCCTGTTACTTAACAGGCATTTTTTCTCTTTACCAGATGTGCATTCAAACAATGTTGATTAAAATGCAACACAAACTCATTAACAAAATCTGCCTTGAGGGAAGATAATCCTCGTAGAGAATTGTGACTTTCCTCAGCTGGGCCCAACCAGGGCAGCCATTAATACTTATACCAAGCTGTTTTGACAAAAACTTTGATGATTTAATTGAAAAAAAACAAACAAAAAAAAAAAAACCTCCATGAAAAGGAAGGCCTGACCTCTCCCGGGCAGAAAGGGTGGCCCTAACTGAATTCCAGAATAACAGCAGCACTGTCATGAACAACCAAAGTGGATGTATTGAGCAGATGACAATGTGGAAGAAATGGACAATGAAATATAAAATGTTCTGCTATTACTGTTGTGGACACCACTCTCAGTTGTAGTGTCACAAGCATTTGCACGGTAGAAGCAGCAGGAACCAAAGCTGAGCAGTTATGATGCCCTATAAATGTTAAATCAGACCACAGACACCCTTAAGGGTGTGGTTTCAAAGGAATTATGCACACCTTTGGTGGCTGTTAACACACAGCACAGCAGAGTGCTACAACCTCCCAAGAAGTATAAGGAGGCAGTATAACACAGTGGTTTAAGGCTCTGAGCTGCAAATCTGAGGACATCCAGCAGACCAGACCTGGGTTAGAATCCCACAGCTTCCACTTGCATACTGTGTGACCCTGAGCAAGTCACTTAACTTCTCTGTGCTCCCAGGTCACACCTGTAAAAAAGCTTTCAGCTTAGTGTGCTACTCCTGGTTAAACAACTAAATAAAAAAAATAAATAAAAGTACATAATTCCCTTATGACCACACACCCTGGAGTGTGTTATTCCACATATAAAATGGGGTTTTACGTGGTATATTAAGCAAGACTATAAAGAAGTAGAACACCAGATCTAGCAAACTCAAAGGGACACTGTCAACCTGTTTTTCATCATATTATTTCTAATTAAAACACACATTTTAGGATTTCTTTTCTCTAAAATTCAGCAATGTTACTGTTTATTTTGTCTGTCTCCTTGTTTAGTAGAATTGAAATGCATGCTAATGTATATTCATAAACAACTTTGTTCTGTTTACAATCCTGGATCTATTCTTCTTGAATACTTCCTAAACATTAGAAGCACCCGCAAACAGTGCAATCACTCATGAGGCAGTAGCCACTTAAACTCCCACTGCATAATGAGAGGCTAGACTGTGTTGGGGATGTTTCTAAGACCAGGAAAGATGCAGTGGGAGTTGATCAAGGAATGTAAACAAACCTGTTTTTGTGTGGCAACACCAGTATGGTTGGCAGGTCTGTTTTTCACTTTTTAAAAGAAAAAAAAAAGAATTGGAATCAAACTACCAGCTATGTCAGCAATCTCAACAGAATGTGACAATCAGAACGTTTTTTTTTTTTTTTTTTTTTTTTTTAAACAAGGCACACTGAGGACTAAGGGGGTTGACAGTGTCCCTTTAAAGCGACAAGCACATTAAAAATAAGAAACATCTACAATAATGAATAACTATTTTTCTATAACGTTGCAATTGAAAATAAATAAGAAGCGGTGCAGCATCTTGAGAATGAGACGATAGCCAGTTAAAATGGCAGGAAGCATGAATATACGAATTTAAGAAAAGGTGGCTGTATATAAAAGTAGGTTGACTTATGATGTTTTATATGCTATAAACTCTTTCTTAAAAATATAGAGTGCATAGTTTTTACCATATAACGTGATCATAGTATAATTTGATACTGATGATAATTTGTCTAGAAAAGAGTACAGCATATGCAAGGAATGTATTGATGACAATGAGGTCTTTAAAACATGTTTTTGTTAAATCAATATAAAAAGTGTACAGCAAATGTAACAGTTGAAACATTTCTAAAAAAATATTTTCTGTCATTTTATTTAACAGTCCCCTGAAGAAACCAATGGGCGAAACGTTGGTGCCCATTTAAAAAAAAAAAACAGAAAACAAAAGATTCTTAAGAACATTCTTGGTGTTACTGGATTTATCTCAGATTCGAATGACCATAAACCCCTTTTTTGCACAATAACTCTACAAGACATACATAAGAGTGATTTCCTTTGAGAACCACCCTTGCATTTACACTGTACTGTAATGAAAACTAATGAAAGCCTCAACTCTCAGATTGGGATACCAGGGTATCAGAGGCAGATGAGGCTAATAAAGGAAAGGGGAAGGGTTTGAGTCATACAAGCCATGTTGCTGTTTTCTACTGTGTACGATTTAGCAAACAGCTGTTTCCAGTGCCATGGTGCTTTAGTATTTGAGATTCTGAGATCACAACTACTGAAGGTATACTACATTTTCAGAACTTTGCTTCAGTTTCAGCTGCTGCGAATCAGGAGGGGGCTCAGACTAACACTGACTAACACAGAACTCGTCATCCATTGAAAATGATGTAACCCCATTTATATCAACTCTTGATTGTCCAACGGATCTGATGTCTCCTAGGCAGTTCAGATAATTGAGATTGTACTGTATTTTGTTATTGAAAAGAGTTGGCTAAGAAGGCACAATAAGCTGAAATGCTCACTTCTAGTTGTGTTCGGGGGGGAGGGGAGCAATATATGGTAGTGCACTGACAATATATATGATTCAGAACAATTCGAAGACATTAAAAACATTATGTAGATTCAAATGGAATAGACAGTTAAAGCTTAACAAAACTGGAATGCATCAATATATGGCATCTGTCTATTAATCTACCTATCTATCCATCCATCTGTCTATCTACAGATCAATCTATCTACCTATCCATCTGTCTGTTGGACCATCTATCTATCCATCTGTATCTGCCTGCCTACCTACCTATGTATCCACCTGTCAATGTACCCATCTACAGATCCATCCATCTGTCTGTGTCTGCTAGTTCATTGGACCTTTTCAAGCATGTCCTGGGCCATACAAGTGGCAGTACAAATGAGCAGGCAGAACACTGCAGGCAGTAAATTGTGCGCTGAGATCAAACTTAGCAAGCACTTAATGCCGGATGTTTGCCACTGGTATAAAAGTCCTGTGGTACTAGATGTGTTGTGGTGCACTTTGTGGCTTATGTATTACCATAGTTGTGAGCCTGCATTCTTACATTTCAACACAGGCTCATAACTTTGTTGTTTATTATTATTTGTGCCCCACATTTTTAACATAGCCTTCATATGACTCTACATCATGAACAAGTAATGAGAAACTTTTCAACTCTTGCCTGAAAGGTGATTTCACACAAGGACTATGAAATCACCTTTTGGGTTGCAAAAATACATTTTGGCCAGGATTTGAAAAATGACAGCTGTCACATTCATGAAGTGTTGTGAAGAAATGGCTATGCAGAAAATCTGGGGTAAAAATATTGAAAATTACCAGTTATGAGCCTTCATTCACAAAGTTCAATGTAGGCTGATAACTTTGTTTAATATTTTTGCCCCAGATTTTCAACATAGTCTTCTTATGACCCCCACCTTATGGACAAGTGCAGAGAAAATGTTCAACTCCTGCCTGAAAGGTGATTTCATGCAGGGACTGCAAAAATCACCATTTGCGATGCAAAAACACATTTTGGCAAGGATTTTAAAAAATGACAGCTGTCACATTCATGAGATGATTTGCAGAAATAGGTATGTTGAAAATCTGGAGTAAAAATATTGAAAATTACCAAAGTTATGGGCCTGCATTCAAAAAGTTCAATGTAGGCTCACAACTTTGTTGTTTAATATTTTTACACCGCGTTTTCAATATAGCCTTCTTACTAACCCATCTCATGCACAAGGGCAAAGAAAATGTTCAACTCCTGCCCGAAAGGTGATTTTGCACAGTGACCAAGAAATCACCTTTTGGGGCAGATCTGCCTAATTTTATTGCAACTGTACATGAGGAGGGGTCCCAAAAAAGGCATGTTGAAAATTTTGGGCAAAGATATTCAAAATGGTCAAGTTATGTCGCTAAGTTCAAAACCCCATTGAAATACATTGAACTGCATACCCGATTTCCTCAGTTTGCCATCTGGCTTTGAAAAGTGAAGATATGTCTGTGATCCACAGAGGTTTACAGTGTTGGATCCCTGGTAGGCAAGGGATTATGGGTGATGAGTGGGAGGGTTGGGTGGGGGACTAATGGTGCAACATACATTGATGGACTTTTTTTTTTTTAACAGGGTTAAAAAAAATGAGGAACGCTTTTGGTCATTTCAGAAAGGGACAGTGACACTGGGGGACTGGGCACCCCCAGTGTTATATTTTTGGGGGGAGTGGTGGGTGCTGAGAGGGAGGGTCAGATGGCCAGGACAATAAACAATAAACCCTCTGCCATCTGAAGAGGTGCAATGTCTTTTTTTCCCCTAGGAGTTTGAGATCTTGTTGGGTTACATGGAAAGGGAGGAAAGGGGTTAAAAACAGGTTACTCACCTGTAACAGTAGTTCTAGGAGTGGTATATGTTGTTCATCCACACTTTCTGGCATGTCCCTTTCCCCTATAAGGATCGCCGGAAGGTCTTCAAGCTGGCTTCTCCCACCCACCTGGGTGGTATATCCCTCAGCTCTGCCCCATGACGCCAGATCTTAGCCCGCTGAAAGCCAGGTTTTGTGCATCCGTAGCCGGGGAGGTCAGGTGGGTCCATGTAGATGAACAACATATAGCACTCCTAGAAAGATCAATTATGCAAAGACTTTTGCTGTAACAGTAGATCTTCTAGGAATGTCTCTTGCAGTAAGTCATTACTTCTGAGAGATTCCCCTAGGTGGTGCTCTCACATGTTAGTTTTCTCCAGCAGTCTCTATACCAGGGACCACCCACACAACCTCATTTCTTGGGCTGTGCTTATAAAAGTGGGTGGTCCCTGATAGTCTCCATTCCCCACCGGTTTCAGCTTGTGAAAGCGAGGGACCGAGGGGAACCGAGGTACCAAAGCCTTCCGACCCTACACTGTTTTCCCTGTTACAGAATGGCAGGGGGTTGAAGGGAGGGAAGCTACTTACTGCAAGAGATATTCCTAGAAGATCTACTGTTATGGCAAAAGTCTTTGCGTAACTGATCTATCTTCCACGGAATGGTCTCCTGCAGTAAGTCATTACTTCTGGGAGATTCCCAAGCAGTTATATGGCAGTGGGGTGGCCAGATATGGCATTCTGCCATACATATAGTGTGGTCTTAGGACCAATAGGTGCTGAGAACAGTTTATCAGCATATAAAGAGAATTCTGTATTCTGTCTGTAAGTACTCCATTATAGCATTCGTTATAGGGTTATGGCTGAAAGACAAGCCAAACTGGCTATTACTGGGCATCTTCAGATGCGTTAAGCAGATGCAAACCTGATCAGGGTACGGGATATCAGATACTGTAATAAAGCAACAGAAATTCAGCCATATAATAGAGTAATTAGTAGGTCTCAGTGGCATGTACTGGAAAAGACCATATATGTCAAAGCTTATTAGGTTCTGAGTCTTGAACAGTAGCCCAAATAATAGAATGTTATTATTTTGCAGTGCTACAATGTAGCAGATTACTACAGTTTTTTTGCTATGTCTGTCAAGTCATTAGAGAAATGTATCCATTTTAGCATAAAAAGGCTACATAAGCAGCAAACAATGATTTTTTTTTTTTAAATGAAACAATGCATCTATTTCATAATGGAATCCAGTGGCTCTTAGAGTCAGTAGCAATCTTGTACCTGTTTTGGGGTAAAGACATGGAATACAACAGAGTGATATAGTCAGTTCCATCGTGTATTAGTAATCTTATTTACAAGGAGGTCCCAAGTATGCTAGGGCCTGCAGCCTTGTTAGGTGTAAACCTGAAATGTTAGTATGGTGGGCCCTTTATTTATGCTGTCGGGTAAGCAGAAGTTTAAATAATGATATTATGAGCCATTAGATCTCATCTTTGAGATTCCAAACATGTTAATCTGAGAAAAAGTCATATGGTTTGTGACATGACCATATTTTGTTGTCCAAGTAGCGTGGATCAGAAAATTGATAAGTCTTGCAGAGTTTATAAGGTTTATAATATATATGTACTCACCATTGTTTCTGTGTCCTTTATCTATGGCCAGGTGAAGACTGCATGTAGCAGTAAAAGTTTGGTAAGCATATTGTGATCCCTATTATATTATCATCAAGATATACAGATTTTTTCTTAGCATGCGAGTAGTAGCAGACCCTGTTCATGAGAGGGACATGAGGGTCCGGTGCACAACAGGCAGAGAAGCATCTCGATGAAATGACTAATGGTCTGTAACAGTGATACCTCAAAAAGTGGCTAGATGTATAAAGCCTCATGGGAAAGGCCTCAGTATAATTTTGAATCGAAGCCTCCCAAAAAAGTATCCAAGGCTTAAAAGAGGAGACCGGGGTGTAGTTTGAAGTTTTTTAATGAGAGGAAGAGGCACCTGGTCATCCTAAGGGGCAGTCACGGGTCGGTTTAGATGTGTTCCTTTGTCATTCATTCTTTGCCTCTGAAGTTTCCTCTTTTGTTATAGTAATTTCCAGTTTTGCATAAATAATTATACTGAGGGCTTGGTTTGTGGTACATATATTGTACTGTTTTTAGTTGTCTGCCTGAGGCTTGTAGGTTGGCTAGTATTGTTTGTGCCCTTGGACCAAAGAGATGGTTGCCAGAAAAAAGGGGCACTAGCCACTTTTTGTTGAATATCAGGTGCTAGCCCTGAGAGTCAGAGCCATGCCTGACAGCATATAACAATACCGACCGCCGAGGCTCTAGCCAAAGTGTCAGCTTCTGTTTCAGGGACGTAGGAGTAGTACGAGGCTCTGTTCTTGGGAGGGACATGAGGGTCCAGGGCACAACAGGCCGAGAGGCATCCCGACGAAGTGACCATAATGGCCTGTAACAGTGTTACCTCTATTAATCATGTATATGTGAACATGATAAACATGTTACCCTCCACCCTAAGGTGTGCCTCTGTAATATTGGTGAGGTTATCTGCAAAGCATAGGCGATAGCATGATGCAGTCTTGGCCAAATCTGGGTCCTTAGTGGCAGACGCCAAAGAATCTGATATGTTGATTGTAGTAAAATATGAAGTTGATGTCCATGAAATAAGCCCCTTTGAAGTGTGTGTATATTTATACATTTTTTATGCAATGTATGTTTTGAGATAAATTCAGGGATACAAAGTAATATCTCAGCCAGGTCATGGAGATATCGGTGATATCTTCACATGTGACGTTATCACTGATATCGCCATGTTCCTATACGTCATCCTAATGAAACTGAAATAATTTCCTGTTGCTGTCTACTGCCCGCGGCTGTCTCTCTACCCCAACACACACCCTCATGCAGCGCCCCCCCCCCACAGTTCTCATTCATCTGTGAAATTATCTGGTTGATCCTGCCATTATTATAGAAGAAATTCATATTTTAAATGCTTATCTGGTTGATCCTGCCACTCTGAACACTTTCACTTCCTCTGTAAATGTAGCATGGCTGAGTGCTATTCTCTCTGATGGTCACTATATTCTCTGAGGTTTTCTATAATGTAACTTGCTTTCACAAAATCAGAAAACGCTGTGCTTTATGCACAGCTTAGTGTTGTTTGTTCATTGAAAAAAAACCTGCTGACGGCACACAGACTCAAGCGAGTGAATTTGCGGCTTTGGAACAGTAGAGGGAAGCACAGCAGACACTTGCGCTTCCCTTTACTGTTCCAAAGCCACAAATTCACTCACTGCAGTCTGTGTGCAGTCGGCAGCTTTTTTTCAATGAAGAAACAACACTAAGCTGTTCATAAAGCACAGCATTTTCTGACTTTTTGAACTACTAGAAAACCTCAAGAATATAGTGCTAATCAGTGAGAATAGTGCTCGGCTATGCTACATTTACAGGGAAAGTGAAAGTGCTCAGAGTGGCAGGATCAACCAGATAAGCATTTAAAACATGAATGTCTTCAAAAATAATGGCAGAATCAATCAGATAATTTTTTTTTAAAATAACTTTAAACCGACAGGATCAACCAGATATTTGAATACCTTATATCATCTGTTGTCTTGGGGTGGGGTGGGGAGGCATGGGGGCTGTGTTGGGGCATGACAGGATAAACCAGATAACACTTTTTAAAAATAACCATAAACAGCAAGCTCCACCAGAAATGTTTTTAAACAACAAATGACATCTGTTATTTTGGCAGCATTTCTGTAAGGGGAGTTGTACTGCTAGGGCCATCACCTTTGTGCGGTGGGTTGTGTTGGGGGGGCAAAACATACATTGTATAAACAGAACATGACATGGCCTGACTGAAGATATCATATTTATCTTCACTCGAGGCCAGTGACATCAAGATATCTCACTCGTGGCTTCACCACTCATGAGATATCATGATATCACTGGCCTCTCATGAAGATAAATATATCTTCAGTCAGACCATGTCATTTTGTTCATATACATACTGATGAGTCCTGGTAGGATGAAACACATGTTTATGTCATCTGTTAGCACCCTTTGCAAACTGTGTGAGAGGCCTTTCGGCACCATGCAATTCTGCTTAAAGTTGAACCAGCATAATATTCTGTGGTGATTTGCATATGCAGCCCATGATGCTTTGCATTGTGTGGGCATGTGTGATTTTGTATTTCCTTGAAACTTGGCTTCCCAGCCAAATACCCTTTGGGGTAACCATTGCCTCAGTGTTTGTACACAGAGGTTCTTTGTCTTTTAAATAGTTTTTTTTATTTAAATGGGGTTCACCACAACATAAACCAGACAGACCATCTTAGGGTAGCTGGTTCATTCCACTGGGGTGTCAAACAGATGAGGCATACTGATGAGTCCTGGTAGGACGAAACACGTGTCTCTGTCATCTGTTAGTACCCTTTGCAAACTGTGTGAGAGACTTTTCAGCACCATGCAATTCTGCTTAAAGTTGAACCAGCATAATATGTGGTGATTTGCATATGCAGCCCATGATGCTTTGCATTGAGTGGGCATGTGTGATTTTATATATCTCCATCCATCCATAAATGAGTGTGAAAAAGTCCTGTATCCTCATTGATAGAGGAGGCAGCCAAGAGACATCCATCGAAGGGGTACAGCCTGTTGATGAGAATAAGTAACCATGTTAATGTTCAGTTGATGGAAAATGTCCCCCATTAATAATTACATATATATATATATATATATATATATATATATATATATATATATATATATATATATTATATATATATATATATACTTATACTTATATATACACTATAGTAAGGCATAGCGTCATAGAAGTGTGACAGCAGAAAAGGACTGAACTAGGTCCACCAAGTCTGCCCAGCTGCCCAGCTATCTGCTTGGACCTGTACCAGGCATGGCCTGTGGATGGTGGATTGTTGGCCACTGATGGTGGAATCATCCAGTCAATGGTGTAGAACGAATACGATGCCCCATAGATGGAGGAATAAAAGCCATCTATGATGATTAGAAGGAATCATGCTCTGTCGATGGTGGATCATCAGCCGTTGATGATGAAAGAAGGAGAGCATGTCCCGTTGACAGTGGAATGTGTCTCATCGACAATAAATGAAGATAATATGCCTCGTTGAGGGGGGGGTGTTACACCAGTCGATGAGAGGGGCTTGTTTTTATATGAAGCCACCATTGATAGTCTTAGAGGAGGCCTCTGTTGATGGGGAATGAACCTCCCATTGACAAGAAATAAGTAGGAGGCCTCCGTTGACTGGGCACAAGTGGTCCATCAATGAGAATCATGCAGGAGGCCTCCGTCAATGGGGAACAAACCTCCCATCAATGAGAAGTATGCAGGAGGCCTTCGTTGACTGGGATTATGCATGCGTCCATGGGAACACATTGTGAGCCTCTGTAGAGTGTTGTTGGAGACTTCCGTTGATGAGGATTATGCAGCCGTTGATGGGAACATAGAGTGAGCCTCTGTAGAGTGTTGTTGGAGGCATCCGTCAATGGGAATATAGTGTACGCCTCTTTGTAGTCTGTTCTGTGATGGAGAGGATGTAGAAATGCCTGCCGTTGACTGGGTATTTGTCTTCCATCGACAAAGAAAGTCTCTTTGATAATATATGTTTAGTATACATGACCATTGAAAGGCAGTCAGGCAGGACTTATGGTGAAGGTATGTTCCTTCCACTCTGATGCTTCTTGAAAAGGACTCAGTGTTGTTGGAGCCTGTTAGTGGAGCCCCTTGAGTCATCCATCCTTAAAATTCTTGTTTGAGTACAGGAATATGGTGCCATGTATTAAGCCCAGGCACCCCAAGCTATGGGTACAATCCACGTAGTGGATGACTTAGCAGGAGAGTATTCTAGCTGCTGTGAGAGCTTAAGCCGGTGGGAAAATGAACTGAGACTACCAAGGACCACCCACTTTTATAGGCACAGCCCAGGAAGTGAGGTCATGTGGGTGGTCCCTGGTGTAGAGACTGCTGGAGAAAACTACCATGTGATAGCGCCACCTAAGAGAAACTCCCAGAAGTAATGACTTATTGCAAGACACCATTCCGTGGAACATCTACTGTTACAGGTGAGTAACCTGGTTTTCTAGGATTGTGGATATGTTGTTCATCCACACTTCTTGGCAGACTCCTAGCAATTCTCTGAGAGGAGGGAGGCAAGGCGCACCCCCACAGAAATACTTACTTGGGAACAGAGATTGGAGAACTGAGGCCCCCAAACCAGCATCCCCACATGACTCAAAGGTCGATGTAGTAATGGGTAATGAAGGTGTTTGCTGTCTTTCAGGTAGCAGCCAGACAGATTTCTTGTATGGGGATGTCCCTGGAAGCAGCCACTGATGCAGCGGTATGGTGGGTAGAATGAGTTCTTATCCCTCTGGGAGGCTCCTTGCCCACCAACTCACAGCACAGACTGATGCAAAATGTAATCCACCTTGCAATAGCCCATTCTGCTGCAGGTCTGCCAGAAGCGGCTTCTGCGTAGGTGACAAACAGCTGGCGAACATCTCCCCAAATTTCTGCTGTCCTCTCCTTATAATAGGAGAGGGCTCATCTCAGGTCCAAGGTATGGAGCCTGTATTTGGCCTCAGAGGTGTAATTAGGGTATTACACTGGCAGAGTTAACACCTGATTAAGGTGAAACTCTGACACCACCTTTGGAAGGAATTTCTGGTGGGGGCATAGGACAACCTTGTCCTTGTGGAAGACCAGATAAGGGAAGTCCACCGAGAGTACCTGGAGCTCCTCTGCCCTTCTGGCAGACATGATAGCCACCAGAAAGGCAGTCTTCCATGACAAGTGTGACAACTCACACTTGTGCATTGGTTCGAATGGCCTTGCCCATGAGCTTTGCCAGTACCAGCAGTAAATCCCATGGATGTGGAGGTTCACGCACTGGAGGTAATTACATGTGATCCAGACCTTTGAAAAAGCGCCCAACCACTGTCTCCTGTGCCAATGTCGGCTGACCGGCCCATGCGTGGTAAGCAGAGATGGCTGCCAGGTTCACCCTAAGGGGTCGATGACTGAAGACCCCCTTTGGAGAGAGACCAAAGGTAGTAGAGACCGTTAGCCACTGGACAGGACAGAGGGTCCAGGCCCTTTGCCCTGACACCAAATGGAAAACCTTTTCCATTTGAAGGCATGACATTTCCTGGTCGATTCCTTTCTGGATGCCTCCACCCAGTGAGGATATCCTCAGAGAGACCCAAAATCTGGAACTCTAGCTGCTCAGGTACCAGGCTGTGAGGTGCAGGGATTGAAGTTCCAGATGCTACATCTTCCCCTGATTGAGAGAGATCAGGTCCGGGCGTGCTGGAAGCCACTCTGGGGGCCTGCAGCTGAGGCTGAGGAGATCTGGGTACCAGAACTGGTGCAGCCAGTCTGGGGCTGCCAGAATCACCTTTGCCTTGTCCCTCTTCACCTTGATGAGCACCCTTTGGATCAAGGGAAATGGAGGAAAGGCACAGAAGAGGCCTGGGGTCCATGTCCTCGAGAAGGCATCCCCCTGCGGTGAGCCTCGCTGAGAGGGGTGGGCAGGAAACAGCCTCAGCTTGGTGTTTTCCCTGGAGGCAAGCAGGTCCATCATCGGCTTGCCCCAGTGGGAGAACAGGCTGTAAGCTACCTCTGGATGGAGAGACCACTTGTGGGATGTCTCACCTAAGTGGCTGACAGCATCCGCCAGATGGTTTGAGACTCCTGCCACATAGATGGCTAGGACATCTGCCTCCAAATGGCTCACAAATGTCCAGATGTGGAGCGCTTCCCTGCAGAGCAGACGGGAATGCGTACTGCCCTGTTTGTTGAAGTAGTACATGGTCATGGTATTGTCCATCTGGACTTGAACCACTTGACCCGGAGCTGAGAAGCAAAAGCTAACAGTGCCAGTCTGACTGCTCTGAGCTCCAACAGGTTGATGTGGTAATGGGACTCAGGGGTTCAGAACCCATGGGCCCTGTTGTCCCCCATGTGGGCTCCCCAGCCCATGAGAGAGGCATCGGTCATAAAGATGGCAGTCAGCTCAGTGCAGACAAATGGGATCCCTACATGCAACTGGTTTGGGGCAGTCCATCATTGGAGAGCGTCCCACAACTTCTGGGTTACAGTGATCAGCTGGTCAAAATGACCATGGCGCTGAGTCCACTGGGCAGCCAGCTCCCACTGGAGGGGGCACATGTGCAACTGGGCCCAATGGACCACGGTGATGCATGCCGCCATGTAACCCAGAAGGCACAGAAAATCCTGGGCAGGGTGCAATTGACCAACCAGAAATGATTGGGCAAAGAAGGAGAGAACCTCCACCCTGTATGCCGGGAGCTGAGCTCTGGCTTAACGAGAGTCGAGCTCTGCCCCAATGAAGCATATCACCTGAGACAGCATGAGTTCCGACTTGGCCTTGTTGATCAGGAGGCCGAGTTGAGAGCAGGTCTGGAGGGCCAGGTCCCTGGACCTCTCCACCTCCTGTTGGGTGAGACCTACTAAGAGCCAATCATCGAGGTAGGGGTAAATTCTGATCCTCCCGACACCTGAGATGGGCTGCAACCACTGCAATACATTTGGTGAAGACCCATGGGGCCGATGACCGGCCGAATGGCATGGCTTGGAACTCGTATAGGTTCTCTTCGACTGAAGCGGAGGAACCGACAGTGAGATGGATGGATTGGGATGTGCAAGAATGCATCCTGCAGATCCAGTGAACAGAACCACATGTTTAGCTACAAGGATGGTATGATCTGGGGCAGAGTAACCATCCGAAAGATGCATGACCTGAGATACTGATTCAGGTCATGCAGATTTAGAATGAGGCGCCAGCCCCCTGTCCACTTGGGAACCAGGAAGTACCTGGAGACAAAGCCTGGGACTGCTGGAGGATCAGTCAATGGAGCTACTGCCTCCTTCAAGAGGAGCTGAGCAATGTCATCTCGAAGAGCTGACCGAGTATGGGCAGACACCCTTTCCTCCCGTGGGGCATGGGCTCAGCTTGGAGGGTACTGCTTGAATTCCAGAGGCAGTCACTGGCCGACCACTTCAGAGACCCACTTGTCCATGGTGATAATGGACCAGGCGGAAAGAAAGTGGCAAAACCGGCCCCCTAAGGGAGGATCCAGAGCTGGTGTGACAGCCCCTGCCCCACCACTGAGCAGGTTTGGAGGAGGAGGGTCCAGGAACCTGAACCTTGGCCTCCTTTATGGACCTGGGAGGGCCCAGGCTTGGGCAGGGGTACCAAGCTTGAGCCTGCTGCTGCAGCCCCCTTGGAAGGAGGGCTACTGGGCCAGATTGGGAAGAATGCTGAAAAGGCTTCTGCTGCTGCTGCTTCTTACCAGAGGAACCTTTAGCAGAAGTGGCATCAAAGGTGGCACTGGACTGCTCAATACGCTGAACGTGATCAGCCACACCTGGGCTGAAGAGATTGGTGCCCAGGAAAGGCACATCAACTAGTTTGTGCTGAGTATCTAGCAGGAAGGAGGAGAGCCTCAGCCAAGCCCTGCGGTGAGAGGCAACTACGGCTGCCAATGAGCGGGCACAAAAGTCCCCAATATCCGGGGCCACCTGAAGCTGCTGTTTGGCAACAACCAGGCCCTCGTCCCGGACTTGCTTGACCGTGGTCTGCACGTCCGTGGGAAGGACTTCATCTAAAGACCCCAAGAGGGCATGGGCAAAGTGTGCCATGACGATGGCTGAACTTGCCGGACGGAAGCCTAAAGGCAAGGCCGCACAGACCTTCCGAGCAGAGTGATCCAAATATTTGGATTCCTTCTTGGGAAGTCTGCCAGTATCATCAGAACTGCCAGTATACCTGAACACAGAGGCAGTCACAAGGCCATGCGGGCAGATGGAGCTGGACAAGAGGCAGGGTGCTGCCAAAGTTCTAAGGCCAAGCCAACAATGGCCTCGGCCACAGTAAAGGCTTCTGTCAGGGTATCCCCTCTCTTGAGGATGTCCGTGAGAGGTTACTCTGTCTTTTCCTGGATAGACTCCAGGCGCATCCCTGTAGACTCAGAGATGAGGTGAAGAATGTCCTGAAAGGATGAAGGACTGTCCTCCGTCTCTATCCCACTGGCCGATTTGCCGTCCCCTGGTTGAGAACTGAGGCCGGTCTCATCCAAATCCAAACAATCCAGATACAATGGTCATCCACCCAGATTACCTTTGACCCACTGAGGAAGGTCCTGGGGGGGGGGGATGTGACCAAGAGATGCCAGGGAAGCCTGGTGTCCAGTCTAGCTTCCTTAGAAGAAGCCCCTCCCATAGACTGCTTGGGAGGTGGTTCCACCACAATCAGTGGAGAGACTGCTTTAGGCTGAACTGCAGGTTTTGCCAGCTCCGCAGGCAGAAGAACTGATTCAATTGGCTCCGAAGGAGGTGGCTCTGGCCTGGGAGGTTACAGCTAAGTGATGGCCAGGGTAGGAGCTGGGGTAGGCTTAAGCCCGATCAAAATCAGCTGTTGCCACACGAGGTCCTCGTAGCACTGACTGAGTTTCTGCCGGAGCCTCTCCTCATCCAAGGAGGACAAGGATGACCAATGGCATCACCTCATCTTAGAACACTTATGGTTCTTTCTTAGCCTGTCGGTCAGGGGGATCCTGGACCTCAGTTGAGATTGGGAAGGCTGACTTGGTTGATCAGGAGACACCGGCAGGACCGGTGTTTTCCCAGGGTCGGGAACCACTTCCTCAACTGGATTCCCAGTGGGCTAGGTATCCTCATCGGGGAAAGCAAGGACCGGAGTCCAAGAGAGAGTCGTTGACCGGAGTCGGTGACAAAGGGTCGATCGGGTCGGGAACTATCTCCACATCGTCGATCGACACTTTGGTCAACTGGCCAGATGGCAAGGCTGAGAACCCAGTGGCCGGATAGGCAAGTTCGACCGAGGTCGAAACGGCTGGTTCCTGGGACCAAGATCTCTCCCACTCCCAAAAGCGTGTTCGCCGAGACAAAGATGATCCTGGGCCCTTTTCCCACTTACGGGACTGAAAAGAGTGTGTGCCCGCAAGACTCTCACCCTTAGTCAGGAGAGACTTGCACAACTCTCAGAAAGAACCCGAGAAGGTGGAGCCCAGGTTGAGAGGAACGAAGAAGCTCCGAGAGGAAGATTCCATGGCATGAGCCACTTCCTCCTCGAAGGCTTGCATACACTCCAGTTGCTCAGTGGATCCCATGGCCATGGAAACCGCCCACTGGGCCTCCTTGGATTTCACTGGATGATTCAGTTGTTCAGGCCTCCCCAACTTAAGGCATGCAAGATGGTCTTCAAGAACGTTAGGTTGAAATCCAAGGCAAAAATCGCACTTTGAGGTGTCATGGTCGACACCAAAGTAGTAGACTCACATGGGGTGTGGGTTGGTGAGTGACATCTTCTGGCCACACGAACACTGGCGAAATCCGGGGGAAGATTTGTCTTCCATAGTCAAAGAAAAATAGTCGCAATCGCTAACTCGAACAAGGCGAATTTTCGGAATAACCGGAGGTTTTGAAGCCAGGGCCTACAAAATGTGGGAGCATGAAGGAGGCAACCTGAATCTTCCAGCTGTAAGGAAGATCTGGCATCATGGGGCGGAGCCGAGGAATATACCACCCAGGTGGGTAGGAGGAGCCAGCTTGAAGACCTTTCAGAGATCCTTAAAGGGGAAAGGGACATGCCAAGAAGTGTGGATGAACAACATATCCACAGTCCTAGAATCTACTTGTCAGCTGCTAGAAGCACAACACCTTTTTTTCCATTTACCGAAATCCCACCCCGCGGGCATTCCGTTGCATAGGTATCGGTTGCCCAAATGGCCACGTCACTTCTGTTGGCACTGGGAGGTGCATAGATTCATTACTTAAAAAAAATAAATAAATAAATAAATAAAAGGACATTACTCTGGCAGCCAGTGCCCAACTGTGGTGCTGCCGCCACTCACCATGCCACCCGCATTCTCTACTGTCGGCCAGGACTGCTGTTGACTGCAACAACATGGAGCAGACAGCCTTTCAACTGCTACTCCTCCCCGATGGACTCTCACTGCAACTGGAACCTGGAAACTGACTGTGGTAAAATAGAGGAGGAGCTGTTGACTTACTGGACTCACCAGGATGTCAGGAGGGATACAGGAACAGAAGGTAAGTCCCTCTCTTTTCTTGCTTTGCCTGGACGGTCAGCCGTGCCCCTCACTTGTTGCTGCTCTGCCCCCAAGGCTCAGTACACTTGACTGAATGGCCGTTGCTGTTCAAACCGAGCTCGGAATTCCATTCTGGAATCCTCACAAGCTCAACTCTGCCTGCCCATGAGCTTAAGAATGAGCGCAAGTTGCTGGCGCTTGGCAATGGGTGAAGCTGGGGAGGGGGTGGGTGCATGAGCCTCTAGCTGCTTTGGCAAAGCGCCTTTTGTTACATCTGCTAGAGCGTGAAATTCTTCTGGATGTTTCAAATTCTCACAGCAGGTTGATCATGACAGATCAGCTTGCTGAGTGGCATAAATCAAAGTAAGGAACCGACCCAAGATTGGATCAGCTTTTTCTTTTCAAGTCCATGATGTCTCTGCTCAACAAGCCAAAGCTCTGTTATGATCAGCCTGGCTGATGATTGGTGTGGCACTGACGTGCCCCTTAAACACTGCTCTTCACTAGATGGACAGTTTCTCACTTCTCAAAACCCAATTATCATTGCAAGATGTTCACTATGCATGTGTATGGCGAACATATAAATGCAATATTCATAAAGTATTGCTCAGTACAGCACAAAACAGAAAATGGAAATGAGCTTTACAAAGTGAACTAAGAGGTAAAAGAACTGCTGAAGACCGAACTAAAACTGGGAAGGTCAACACTGCAGACCACTACTGAGGTAGATCAGAGATGAGAGGTATAGCAGGAAAAAACTAGGCATGATGGCAGATTGGGGCAGTAATTGCAGAGAAGGAGCTTCAGAGCAGAGAGGAAGGGGTGGGAGAAGACAAAGGGCAGGCAGATGGAGAAGATGGGCTAGAGACAGTGAAGTCTGTGAGGGAATGCTGCCTGCACAACAGAGATCCTGGAGAAGGGAACAGAGAAACAGTGAGAGTCAAGAGTTCCTAAGGAAGCATGCAAAGGGAAGAGGAGGTGCAAACAGGGAGAGAACCAAGGAAACAGGGCAGGGAGGCAAACCTAAATACCATGGGAAAGACACTGGTTCTCCAGGGAAGGGAGCGTTAGAGAATTTTTGTTTTTATATATAGCTTTTTTTTTTCCACCATCAGGGTTTCGAGGCAGGCAAACTGCAGTTCTCCTGCAGAGGAGGTCAATCCGCACTGCTCATGCAACTTCACTGAGCCTGCACCGCAATGACCCATCCCCCCCCATTATTCCGGGACCCCTGCGCTCTGTGGCTCCGATAACAGCCCCTTTCTCCCACCCGGCCTAATGCCTAGTTCCCTGATCAGCTTGGAGCTGCGACCTAGCCTCCACTGGGTGGCAGCCAAGAGCTGGGGAAGCCCACACCCCTGCCCGGGAGAGGAGAACTGCCTTGTGGCAGTTCAATCAAACTCCTCGCACGCCCCCAGCTGACCACCAGTGATTCAGGCATGTTCCCAAACCTAGGTCGCTAGCGTGGGAGGAGGCAAGACATCCAGTGCCGCAGCCCTCCATGCCACTGTGCCCATTACAGAGGAATTTAAAGAATAGTGATGGGTATAGGAAGTGCAATCTAGAGTAAATCGAAGGGAATGCGAAAGAGATTCCAGCATGGGCAGAGTGTTTTAGGGCCTACACTATACAATACAATTCACATTAAAGTGCCACGTCAATGCGCCGATTAAGCAGCATTTTTTAAAAGCTGGCAATGCACTGGCAACTTGCATTACGCTATTTTTCAACACAACCAACACAAGAGAATCTTTTATAAAATGCTTTTGCAACACAACTGGGATGCATCTGTGTTTCTTTCACAATGCACTACATAACTGCATTGCAACTGTAAGGCAACAGTTTTTGAAAGGCTTTGTGCTGGATCCAGCAACAGGTATGCAACTCATTAAGAAATGCAAAAGCAACTCATTGGTGTGGCAGTTTAATTTGATTTGCATGGTGCATCACATCTGCATACTCAACAGCTGGGAGGATCATTTTCACCAAAAGTTCCTGTGGAGTAAGGGAAAGGATACATGTTTTGGTCCTGTGAAATACAACAGATTTTGTCAAGAGATTTTTGTGGATAGCATTTATATGGCAGGGAACACAGAGCTCACAATACATCCACATCCCCAGGCATTTAAATGGAAACATCCACCCGAGGCATGGCCCGATTGGCATTTTTGCAGTGTTTAAAGTTTTTTTTTTTTTTTTTTTTTTTACTTACAGCTTGATGAGTTGCTTAGATTTTATCTGATTGATCCTGCCACCCCTCCTTCCGGTATTTTGGACAGAAATGCCCCTACTGCTGTACTCAACCTCCTGCTGCTGTCCTGAGAACATCATATGAGCCAGGCAGCAGCTGTGGAAGTGTGCACAGCTGTCCTATATAGACGGCGCTATTAATAGCTCTGGTTTGAAATTTACATGCCCCAGTGCTATATTTGAGACCAGGTATAAACTGGCAGTCAGGAGGTAGAGGAGAGTCCACATTTTCTTGTTACTTGGTCACTGCTGGAGTGAAGGAGATAGGCTGGTAGTTACTATGAGCAGAGGGCTCATTACACTTTTGAAGGAGAAGAACGTTGGCTCTTCCAGGTTGAAGCAAGACAGAAATGTGGAGAATGCAGGTACAGAGAGGTGGAGAAGTTTAAGGTCAAGCCAGTCAGGAAACGTCTCATTTCTTAGAGGTCCATGATTAAGACTAGCGATGATCACAATGTTTCAGTTCTAAGATGACCAGGATGGAGACCAACTCCAGGACTGAAACTGTGAAGAACAACAATGATTTTGCTTAGAAAGGCCCAGGATTTACTATTAACAGTATACAGGAGACAAGTGGTGCAACTTCAGAGAGCTCCTGTGGAGGCAATGAGTTAAAGCACTGGTAATTACACAATCTCTGACAGCTTAGCAGGAGAAACATATTTCTGTAGAACCACACCTCAGTAGGATACTATACAAAGTCACTGAACAGAAAGAAATGTCCTTACCACAGTTTATTTCATCACTGAGGTCTCCGCAGTCATCCCAGCCATCACACTTCAGAGCTGGTGAAATACAGAGGCCAGTAGTGCAGGCAAACTTCCCGTCGGGACAAGCTAAGGAGGCAAAAGGTGAGTCATAATAAGCAAAGCAACAGTAAACTGGCTTTAGGTACCAATTCTAAAACTTCTGCTTAAACTCACCACATGAAAGCAATGTGTTCAATACTAAACAGCCTGGGGTGAAGTCCTGGTGTATGCTGTGTGTCGTTTTGTTGTCAATGGGGCAAAAAAAGTGTTTATGCAGCCAGTTTGAATGTCTGCTCTCCATAAGTGCACTGGATTTCCTGCTCTTCATGTCTGCTGCTAAGGGGTGCAGCACACCCCCTCCCAGCAGCAGTGCAGACCACTTAGCACAGAGCGCAGCCCCTTCCTTGTTCAGCTCCTGGGATACAATTTCTAAGACTTCAAGGTCTATAACCCCCAAAAAAAAAAAACTCCCTGACACCAGAAAGTGCCTCAAGGGCTAACTTTTACAGCACTTTCAGGTTTTTCTGCCTGCCACAGTTATGGTCCTTTCGCAGTGCTAGATGGCTATTAGATATGGCCATAGTCTGTTCTACTTTTGACCACCTGCAGGAAAACTGCCATGAATTGCATCATTGGGGGGGGGTTATCTACCCACTTTTTTGCCCAGGTGTAATGGCTCTGTGAAAGCCTGTTCAGGAGAGGGTACCCTCATCTCTAGACATGTGTTGTGGGTGTGTTTTAAGTAAGCTATAACCTATGACAGGCCATGGGTGTATGGGGACATTAATGCTCACCCCAGGTGCATTGTGAGGCATGCGGCCAAAGGCCGAGTGACCTCCAACCACCAGGGAAGTGCATTAATGCCCCCATATACCCAAGGCCTGGAGTGGGTTACTGCACTTATAAACGGAATAATTTTTTAGGTTGAAAAAAATACCCAGAAGCTTGTTAAATTTAATAAACTGTCCTTTATTTTAACTGTGCACTTCTAAGAAAGTAGATCCATTCAATAAAATTCATGCTGTGTATATTTTGTAAGTTGTAATTAAACCATGTGTGTTAAGTACAATAGTATTTCCTTTTTTCATTAAAAATCTATTTCAGGTCAAAACTGTATTCAAACAGTGACATCATGTGTCACTCTAAACAACCAGGAAGCATTTTTTTTTTTTAACTCCTACTGCAGCTGCAGTGGCAAGCCACAGAACAAAAGTCAGTCATACATCAATGGTAGGAAAGATTATGGAGGCGCTCCGAAAGGATAGTGGATTATCTTGTAGAAAATGGACTGCAGGATGACAGGCAGCTCAGGTTCATGGAGGGAAGGTCATGCCACATGAATCTCATCAAATTCTTCGACTGGGTGACAAGGGAGTACAATCAGGGAGGGGCAGTGGAAGTGACCTCTCTGGACATCAGCAAGACCTTGGACACCATCCCTCATAGGAGGCTGGTGAGCAAGTTGGGCAGTCTAGGGGTAGGGAGGAAGGCAACAAATTGGGTGGAAAACTGGATGGCGATAGGAGTCAAAGGGTGGTTGTAAATGGGGTTCATTCCAGGGAGGAAAGAGTGACAAGTGGGTATCACTGGGGTCAGTACTGGGGCCGATACTCCAACATTTACATTGGGGATACTGCAGAGGGTCTGAATGGAAAGGTGCGTCTGCAGACGATACAAAGATCTGCAACAGAGCAGACACACTAGGGGAAGTGGAGAGCATGAGAGAGGACCTGCTAAAGTTGTAGGGGTGGTCTGAAATTGGCAACTGAGATTTAAAGCCAAAAAGTGTAAAATAATGCATTTAGGGTATAAGAACCTAAGGGCTGCATACACATTAGGGGGAGAGGATGTTGTAGTAACACAGCAGGAAAGGGATCTGGGCATCATTATTTCGAACAACCTTAAGGTGGAAAACCAGCGTAACACAGCAGTTGGAAAGGCAAGTGGTATGCTGGCATGCATGGGGAAGTGTATCACAAGCAGGAGAAGGGAGGTGATAATGCCCCTATGTAAGTCAATGATCTGTCCCCACTTAGAATATGGGGTACAGTTCTGGAGACCTCACCTACAGAGGGATATTGATAGGGTGGAGAGAGTCCAAAGGAGGGTGACCAAAATGGTGCATGGTATGCATCAGAGGATGGAGGAACTTGAGCTATAGCCACTGGAAACCAAGACAGAGGTGGAATATGAGTGAAACTTTTAAATACCTGAAGGGAATTAACAAGGTAAGGGAGAAGAGTATATTCAAGCTGAAAATCCAAGAACTGGGAGCATAGCTTGAAACTGGAGGGTGGTCAATTCAGAGGAAATAAGAGAGGGCAATACTTCACTGAGAGGGTGGTGGTCCCTGGAATGAGCTACCAGAGAGAGAGAGAGTAGTTGAGGCATCAACACTGGGGTAAATCAATAGAGCATGGGATAACTATTGGGTTTAAAACAAGAGGGATGGATAGATACCCTGAAAAGAAAAAGGGTCAGGAATCTACGGGGAAGGGGGAAGAGACACATACATGGTGTGTAGGGTAAAGCATCAGGGCTACCTATGTGGAGGAAACAAGGGCAAACTAGATGGGCCAATGGGGTCCTTTTCTGCTGACAAACCTCTATGATCCAGTACAGTTCATTTAAGTAACAAACTTCCCAATACTGTTCATCACACTAACTAAGCGTCAAAAAGCTGTAACATTTTTAAAACTAACAACACTCATGAAATATTGCCTTCAGTAATGAAGCTGGGTATGCATTTTTACTCGTATTGCAGCTGCAATGACAAACCGCAGAACAAACTAAGTCATGCATCAGCTACTATTCAGTCAAGTAATTGAACATTTCCAACACATAAGTAAGCTTAAAGAAGCTGTAATATTTTTTACAGTGATTAACAGTCATGAACTATTACCCACGGTTATGAAGTCCGTTCTGCAGTGTTAGCTGTACAGTTTACATGTGTCTTTATTTTATCTTTTTGTACTTGCCCAGGGCCTCGGCCCCTCAGGGGATGGGGGGGAGGGGCTTCTTACCCTCCTTCTGGCTCCTCACCAGGTCCCATTGTACCAGGATCCCGGCATCATACTGCACGATGCTCTGGGGGTGTTTCGCATTTTTTCCCCTGTAGGTCCCATCCCCTGAGGTGCCAGTGCAAAGGACTCAATGTCTTGACTGAGGGCATGTTGATACACACCATAGTCAAGCACCCAGCAACACCCTCCCAACCCCGACTTTGAAGAACCATGCGCTCCACCACCCATGCTCCCACTGAAGGTAGTGCAGCGGGCGCATCTGCTGCCAGGTAACTCATCACCCTGGAGGAGGAGAACATCCATTGGGACGCTCAATCCTCCTCCCCCCCAGCTGACCCCCGATGGTCCAGGCTCATTCCCGAACCCGGGTCGCCAGCGTAGCACGAGGTGTGGCATCAAGCACCTCAACCCTCAATGCCACCGGGCTGCCCATCTTTATTTTTATTTTCTTAGGTGAAGGCTCACTGCTGAATTATGTCCCAATCCATGTTTCTGTACTCATCCCTTCAAAAAGGTCAAAATTTCATGCACATCCTTCTGTCATTTTATTTATTTTTCTCTTTACGTTCCCTCACTCAGGTCGCTTTTGAAATTGGCGCCTTTTTTAGTGAGAGAACGTAAAGACAGGGATTTTTTCCTTCTGACAGATAAGGCCAAATAGGCCCCACTCGCAGGTGGGTATCATCTGTGCAGTGTATAGTAGCAGCAGTGGGACTGGATGCACACTAGTGGTAGGATCAGAGATGTAAAAGCCCCGGAAATACTGTGAAGTGATGTATGTGCACGGCATGGCCCATATAAAGAGTGTAATATAGGGTGTGCAAGTGCCATTGTAAAAAAAGAACATTTATGGCCAGGGAATGCCTTGAGAGCTGTAGACCAGCTACAGTATTAAACATCACTATGCCTGATCCCAGCTCCATTATGGACAATTAATTTCTGTATGGTCTCATGTAAATTGGGCCCCAGGGTATGGTTTTAAGGTGCCCCATATTCCCATTGCCCTTGACGGCAAGGTGACTGGCGTTGGCACAGTACTGGTAGTCATGGTGTAGGGTGGGTGCTCTCCTACACAAGATGCCATCATACCTCAGTGTTCATTTCAGTCAAGCTGTTTTTTTTTTTTTTTTCCAGTCTGAACTGCAGTATTAACTAGGGCCTGAAGAGGTCACATCTGGGACAACTCAAAGGAATGGCTGTTGCCCTGTGACTGTTCTTTGTCCTGGGAGACCCCAGTTTGGAACCAGCTTACCTTTACAGTTCGTTTTTTGCTTTGTATATTTTAGGCTGCATATAACTACTGCTGTGAACTATTAACGACTGCTGCTATCCTCTCTGGGACCCCATGAAATCTATATGCAGCATCTCATGGGGTTATCCCAGTTTGTGAAATTTCAAATCAATAAATTAATACACTCAGGGTCTCAGAGTACTACGGTCAATATTTATTTGGTGGGGAGGCATGCTCATTGTTCAGCCTCTGGTAAGAAGCTTATCACGAGTCATGAAGTAGTGTTAGGGAAGATTGGAGGTTTCTTAAATGCCAGGAGTCTCAAAAGCAAAATTGGGGAACTGCACGTATTGACAACGTAAACACAAGCAGCCGTCAAATCTGTAATGGAAATGTGGGCTACACCCCACAATGATTTTGACCTACCAATCCCGGGCTATTCTCTCTTCATGAGAAACAGGGCAATGGGGAAAGAGGGTGAGTCCCATTCTACAGAAGGGACAGTATAAGGGCAATGGAGGAGAAATCTAATGCGGCACAGATGGTTTGAAGGAGGGAAGAACACTAGGTTGGGGGGGTTACCTACAGGCCCCCAAACCAGACTGAGGCAGGAGGCAGGAAATAAGTGTTTGGAAGGGGAAATTTGGAAAGCTGCTGAGCTGGGGAATGTGGTCCAGACAGGAGATCTTGGCCCACCAGACATGTACTAGCACATACTCGTGACAAGCAGTGCATGGAACCACACTGTTGAACACTTTTCGGGATGGTTTCCTTGTACAGCAAGCCAGAGAACACATTAGAAATGGGGCAGTCTTACACCTGATCCTCTCTAACCAGGATCTTGTTGAGGACTGATGCACCCCAGGGGATAAGTGACCACAGCAACAGGTGGTTTAACATACTACTAGAGAAGCCTGGTGTCCGAGGACCAAGATGATGGTGCCGAACTTCAGGAAGGTGGATTTTGCAAGGATGGAGGAGTTGCTGCAGGTTAAGCATGAGGAAGTAGGGCAAATGTAAGGGATAGAATCTCCATGGGAAGCCCTTAAAAGGGAAGTGCTGGAAGATCTCCAAATGTTACATACAATCAGAGGGGAAAGCTAAGAGGCACAGGAAACATATATGGTTCCTCAAAAAGCAAAAAATTAACCCCAAAACATATTACTGGAAAGTAATACAATGGCAGAATGGGACCCTGGAGTAATCATTCATGACCATCTCAAGGTATCAGCTCAATGCAGTAAGACTATGCTATGGCAAAAAGAATGCTGGGCTGCTTTGACAAGGCCTATGCAAGCAGAAGGCAGGAGGTGATCCTTCCCCTCTACAGATCCCTGGTAAAGCCATACCTGAAGTGTTATGTGCAGTTTTGGAGCCCTCAACTTAAGAAAGACAAAGACTGCCTGTAACCAGTGCAGTGGAGGGCTACCAAAATGATACATGGTATGAAGGGATACTCCTATGAGGAAAAGTTAAGCAGGCTGAATGTGTACTCGTTTGGGGCCAGAAGGGAAAAGGGGAGAGATAATGGAAATAGTTAAGTACATCAAGGGGACCCATATAGGGTCATAATGTCACATGCTTAATAGTGTACGACATCATAGCTGACCCACAATAGCGTTGACCATGATAGCGAATGGTGCAATACCATGTATACTGCTGTTTGCGGTATTGCACCATTCACACACTCCCAAGCAGAGAATAAGACCTTTGCTGGGAGCAGGTTCTGCCGACCAACTGCCGTGGCTCACTGGACAGAGCCACAGCAGCAAGAACCCAGGTGCTGCATCTGGGACCGGGTTTGATTCCTGGTCCCAGACATTTTATTTTTCTTTGCGGATTGTGCACTTCCTGAGTTGGACCCCCCCAGAGCGGAGAATCTTTAGTGGGAGGGTTCGGGGGGCACAGCACCACACAACGGGGTGTGGGAGGTGGAGCCCCCCACAGGAAAAAAAAGAGTTATGCCACAGGGCATAAATCACACAGTATTGACAGCTCGATTTAGCCATGTGGCACAATGTCTTGCGACATTATGACCCTGTGCCAAGCAGACCAACAGGGTGGACTGTAGCAGCAACTGTTCAGACACAGTGAAGGGGCCTATACTATGGGGACAGAACAAATTGGCTGAGGGTAGCTTCAGGAGAAGTGTGAGGAAACAGACTGACAGCAGATAAGGACCGCTTGGCCCACCTAGTCTGCCCATTTCCCTACCTGTTGAATAAGCTGCAGATCCTAGTTAACCAATAGCCTACTTTCTCCTACACCCCACTGTAATTGCCTTATGTCTGTCCCATGCATTCTTGAATTCCTCCATTGTTTTTGACCCCCATGACCTCCTCAGGAAGGCCATTCCATGGTCCACCACCCTCTTCATGAAAAAATACTGCCTTGCACTGCCCCTGAGCCATACCCCGATTATCTTCAAATTGTGCCTCCTTATTCTTACACATCTTTTTCTGAAAGATGATACCCTCTTGGACTTTGTTGATTCCCTTCAGGTACTTGAAAGTTTCTATCATGTCCCCCTCTCCCTCCTTTCCTCGAGGGTATACATATTAAGTTCCTTTAGTCTTTCTTCATTTGATTTCTGGTGCAGACCCTGCACCATTTTAGTTGCCCTCCTCTGGACAGACTGCATCCTCTCTATGTCCTTGCAAAGATGGGTCACCAGAACTGCACACAGTACTCCAGATGGGGTCTCACCAAGGACATATTTCTTCATGGAGAAAGTGGAGGACAAGTTGAATGGCCTGCCAAGGGGAGTGGCTAAGACAGACAGTGAAAGGTTTCAAGGTGGGCTGGGACTGGCATAAGGGGCTGATAGTAGTGGGGCAAGAGAAATGGAAGGGGATAAGTCTGTGAAGTGGATGGAGCTGCATATAGGGGACTCAGACTAAGCACACCTAGCAACAGGCTGGGGTGGCAGTAGGTACAGTGGGACCAGAACAGACTAGCTAGATCTATGGTCTTTTTCTGCCTGCAATCATCTAAGTTTCTATGTTTCAAATTAGGATTAGTGTTGGCAGCCTCAGGCTGGTTGAGATGCAAAGGTCAGGGGAGCTGAAGAAATGTCTGATGCTGGGTCTCACAGGCCACTTCTAAATATGGGTGTCATGATAAGTTTCACCGATGATACCATTACCTTTTTAATTTTTCTATAGTGTTACCACCATAAAGGGGAACAGTCAGCACCAAGAGCCCCACACCAAAGTGTGCACTGCTCCCAATTTGCGCTGTTTTTACTTACTGCTTACTGCAGTGTAATAAACCGTAACAGACTAATTCTGCTAACTTGCAACGGACATTTTCTGTAACTACAAATCCCAGAATACCCTGCAGCTGACAGAGGTCTGCAGCAGTGGGAAATTTAATAGTCTGTAGTGCATGTTACAGCTTTTATAAGCTCTGTTTAGATGTTTGTTAGTCCTGCTGTTCTCCCTGGGCTAACTACAGTCCTCTGATGGTACAGTACAGTACAGTCTCAATTATCCAAACTGCTCAGGAGATATGAAATTAGTTCAGATAATCAGAGTTTGTAAAACTGGGATTAAAACACTCAGTGTATTCGCTTGGGAGACATGCTACCAGTTAATTAGGAAGGGATGTCCATATAAAATAGATGTTCATTAGATTGAGATTGTACTGTACTTAGCCCAGGGAGGACAGCGGGACCAGCAAACAAAACATCAGAGCTTGTAAAAACTCTAACGTGCACTGTAGGCCATTGAATGGTTCTATGTGATAACAGCGACTGCACAAAGGTGACCACCGTTACGGTGACTCTACATTGCTGAAAATCAGTTTCGCTGATGTACACCCTGGCACATGGCAAACTGGTGCCGGGAGTTACATTATCTACATTTATGAAGGGGGTTGCACACACCACACACCCCTACTAAAGGATTCTCAACTCCAGGAGGGTGCATGTCGGGAGCAGGGGTTGGGGTGCAAAAAAAAAAAAGAGTCAGGCTGGGTGCAACAAAATGCATGCATGCCTGGACCCAAACCAGGCACCCTCGCAGCAGAAGCCTGCGATCCACCCACCACACCACGGGGGCAGCTCGGCAGCCTATCTGCACAACATGGCACACAAACCCTCCCTCCCCTTACACCCTGCTTGTCCCCCCCCGTGAGCATGTATATACAGCGACAGAATGTCACTATACCTACAGTCACCCCCTACATTCAGTAGCCCTTTGATAAGGCATCATTACCAAGTCGTCCTTTTTCTGAGTGCTCAATAGTGAGCACCCTTTATCACTGGATACCCTATTGAATCTCCCACTGCAGTAGCCCTCCTCTGATGTCAGCTGCAGGGGATTGTGGGATTTGCAGTTCCAAGAAATGTGAGCTTGCAAGTCAGCAGAATTAGTCCGATACAATCTACTATACAGCAGTAAACAGTTACCACTAAGACCGCTGCACCCAAGTGTAGGGCGGGTTCCAATTTGCACTTTGTGTGCAAAAACATCCTTTTTTTTTTTAAACTTACTGTTTACTGCAGTATAATAGATTGTACCAGGTTAATTGTGTTGCCTTCCAGGCTGACATTTGCTATAACCAGAAATCCCAGAATCCCCTGCAGCTGACATCAGAACAGGGCTGCAACAGCTGGGGATTCAATGTAGCCTGCAGTGTGTGTTTCAAAGATTTTATAAGCTCAGATCAGATGTCTGCCAGTCCCGCTGATCTCAAGGGCCAAGTACAGTCCTCTGTGACTGTATTTAGGTCAGGGTGGACAGTGGGACCAGCAAACAAAACATCTGAGCTTATAAAAACTGTAGCATGCACTACAGGCTATTGAAACGCCCACTGCTGTAGCCCTGTTGTGATGTCTGCTGCAGAGGATTCTGGGATTGCTGGTGATAAGGCAACAATAAAGTTTAGCAGCACCATCGGCTGTATAAATGAACAGCACCAAGAGGACGTACACTTGTATGCTTGAAAAACATGTATTGCTGCTTACAGGTTGCACCCAGGTACAAAATGTGTTAGCCCGTTCCTAGGAACACCAGCAGAGGACACCAGAAAAACAGCGTCAGTCACATGATTAGCTGGTTTTACTATTATAGACAGAAGCACGTGAGTGCTTTCATTCATCAGAACGTAGCCAGCTATGGAGGAGGGCGTGCTGTGTTGGTCACCTTCCAACACAAAAACTGGATGCTGGCAGGAAGGAGGCTGCTACTAGGGTGGGGGGATATTGGTAATATTTCATATGGTGCAAACAAGCACTTTGGAAGTGCTAAATACGGCCACCACCTGTGGAGGTGGGTAGGTTGCCCATCGTGAGACTTTCTTTACATTTCAAATAAATAAAAACAATTTGCAGGTGCTAGAGCGAGGAGGGTGGGGGAGCTGCATTTTGTACTGGGTTTTGGGCTGAGGAGGAGGGCAGAGGGCTGTTTTTTCCCTTTTTGTTTTTGTGAATGTACTATGAATACGCGAATACAGAATATTTGGCTGCTGAATACCAAATATTCATACAGCTCTAGGAATGATCCTAGTTTAGGGCTGTTTAACGGTTTTTGTTGCTGGCATCTACATTTTGCCCTCCCCTCTTCACATCCGCCCTCCTCTGGCCAGGGCGTCCACCCAGCCCCATCTACCATTAGATCACTATCAGCTAGCAGGGTCCATTTTGTGGGGCCGGAGATTGTCAACCATCATTCTGAAGGCCTCAGGGCTTTTTTCATTAGTTTTTAACCCCTTCCCATTCTCCACCATCCACCCATTAGATGGCACAGCTACTGTTCGCCTCAGATGCTGCAGCAGGGTCCCCGGGTTAAAGAGCAGGTATCCACTGTCAGGTACCCAGCCCTCCTTAAACATATATAATAACGGACCTGCTCCACTGTTGAGGGGTATTAAAAATTATATGCGCTTCTCTCCGGTTAAAAAGTTATAGCACCCCAAAGCTGCACCCCCATAAAAACAGAGCCATGTCTGACATGCCCCGTGCCCCCCCCTTTGTGATGTCAGAAAATGAATACTGAGGGTGCATTTCATTAACCTGTTTGTATAAGCTATATCTAAGGCTTTTAGTACTGTTTAGAGGTGCCATGTAGAAAAATAAAAGCAGCCACTGGAGCATCACAAAATGTGGCTGGGTTACCTGCCTGGGTGTGTGTCAGATATGGCTCTGTTTCTATAGGGGTGCAAATTCGGGGTACTATAACTTTTTAACCAGAGGGAAGCGCATGGAATTTTTAATACCCCTCAACAGTGGAACAGGTCTGCTAATATATATATAAAATATATATATATATATATATATATATATATTTATTTATATATTTATTTATTTGATGGTGTCTGGGTACCAGACAGTGGGTACTTGCTCTTTAAGAAAGAGCCCTGGCTCTCCACGTGGATCACAACAGTGTCAGGAGCAGTACCACTCCCTCCCTGGGCTGGGAAACACTGCCACTGGTAGTACTATATTCCAGTCCAACCCTTGCATGTTCAGAGTCTGAACCTCAATCATGATTTTCTGGCATGGTGGTACCAGTTTAGTGCTTCTGCCTCACAACTCGTAAGGGCCAAAGTCTCTGGAGAATACAGGAATAAAATACAATGCTTGTGACTTACGTTTCCTTGGGTCATAGAAACTGTAATCTGCTGTGAAGCCTTTGTCTGTTTGAGATTCATCTGAGTGGAACTTCACTATCGCAGTAGATCCAACAGAAGTCAAGGTGAAGGGAAGACGCTCGCCGCAGTATCTGCCAAAACAAACGGTGGATGCGGTTTAAATAAATCTCAAAGTCGTAAATTCAGAGGAAACAAAAATGGGGAAGTTCAACACCATTTGATATTTAATTTCAAATGTTTTACCAGGAACAGTTCCATTGAGAAAAGCTCATTTGCATGGAGGTCCTGGTTAGGACAGTACAGTCCAGAAAAATCATGGTGCTTACAAGTGTACTGGATAAGGAATAGAACAAGCTTTACAAGCAGTGCATAGTCGATAAATCTGTATAACCAAGAATTGTGGTTGCTGCTGATATCTTGCACTTCTGATGGTTGTAGTTATTCCTGAGACTGTATGTGATATTAATTTTTTGTATGTGTTTGTATTGTGTAAATTGTATATGCAGTAACTTATGTGTTGTATATCTTATGAAATTTGTCTTCTTTGTAATGGACCCCACTGAAAATGAGCTAATGCTCAAATGGGCTATCCTTTTCCTTGGAATGTTTTTAAGGAATACACTTTTACAAACAAACAAATCAAATAAAGACATACAGAAAAAAATAAAACGTATAATAAAATATAATAACATTGCAAGGTTGTTACAGCTGAGACAGCATTAAAACAGCAATCAATCAATTTACGATGAATAGCAATAGTGGGCCAAGGAGCAGGTACAATTATCAGTGCAATAGTTATCAATCAATATTTTGAAGGTATGTTGGCTCACAATCTAATTCAGTTGGAGGGAGGACTGAAGTTCAAGTTTACTGCAGGAAAACTCCATTGAGCAAGCTCATTCACAAGGAGGTCCTGTGACAAACACTTAAAGTACAAACATAGATAGGTAATAGCAGTATATACATGAAATGCACGTTACATGATACAGGCTGGATATACATACAAGGGTACCACACAGGGTGACCGCAGGTGGTAAACATTAATATGAGACAGGGAAGCGACTTACAGGTTGCATACTGATAAATGAAACATGACTGGTGTGTGCAATACATATATTTTGGCAGCTAGAACAAACAGACTACAACTGAGATTGGGGGGAGGAATGATTTGATAGAGTAGCAGTGGAGCGTAAGCATAGATAAAACCAGGAGTAGAAGGGGAAGGGAAAGCAGTTAATACGACAAAGCAATTGTACCTTACCAGTGGATAAATATGGCACACATGGGGAAGGAAGAGACTTAATGACAGTTACAGGTGTCTTATTTTGGCTGAACTTAGCGATTTGTAGAAGTTTATTGAAACTGTGCTAGTTAGTTTCAGTACGGTTTGTAATTGGTTCCAAATGGAGGGAAGGGCATATGCAATAGTACGTTTACCAAAGGAGGTCCGCGTCCTTGGTATGTCTAGCATAATAAAGTCAGATTTTCTTAACGAGTATGCACTATGTGAGATGCTAATAAGGGAAGAGAGATAGCTTGGCAATTTCTGCAGGAGCAGCTTAAGAGTCCATAGCCCAGCATGGAGCAGGCATCTAGTAGTAAGGGATGTCCAACCAACAGCTGCATATAAGTCACAGTGGTGCGAATGGTAAGGGGAGTTGGTAATGAACCGTAGCGCATGGTGATAAAGGATGTCCAGATTACTTAGATTTGCAAGAGTGGTGGAGGGATAGATTACATCGCCATAGTCGAGTAGGGGGAGAAAAGTGGCCTGTACAAGCTTGTTTCAAGGGGGAAAAGGGGCCTATTTCTGTAGAAGAAACCTAACCTTGCTTTTAACCCTCTAGAGACATCTTCGACATGGTCATTGAAAGGCAATTTATTGTCGATCCAGATACCCAGATATTTAAATTTGGTTACAATTTCCAGAGGCTCGTTTAGCGTGGTGACAATGAAGTCTTGCGCAAGGGTATTGGGGGGGGGGCCTGTGACAGCACTGTGGGAGAATATGATCGCTTTAGTTTTCTTAGCATTGAGCAGAAGCTTTGCCTTTATTAGATTATGCTCAAGTTGTGCGAAGTCCGCTTGAAGCACTCCCTTGACTTCAGATAATGATGAGTCAGAAGTATATAACACAGTATCATCCGCAAAAAAGTGCAGATTGGACGTAGATATGTTAGCATCTAAGTCATTAATGTACAAAGAAAACAAGATAGAGCCTAAGATGGATCCTTGGGGGACTCCTCTTGCAACTGGCAAGGCAGCAGAAAAAAAGCCTTCCGCCTTTACTTTTTGGAATCTTCCAGTTAGGTAGCTAGAGAACCACTGGGTGGTATGGTATGTGGCACCCAACTTTGCAAGGCAATTGACTAATAGTTTGTGATCAACAGTATCAAAAGCTTTACTGAGGTCCAAAAAGACTGTGCCAGTTACCTTCTTAGCATCTATAGCAGAGATCCAATCATTGGTTACTTTTGCTAGTGCAGTGATTGTGCTATAATTAGCCTGGAAGCCAGATTGAGCTGGCTTAATGAGAGAGAAGGTTTCCAAGTGAGATTTTAACTGAATATGGATCAGTTTTTCGAGAACTTTAGAAAGGACAGGCAATATGGAGATAGGCCTATAGTTGTTTACATCGCGTGGGTCACCAGATTTAAATAGAGGGAGGATATGTGCTGATTTCCAGCAGGGCGGCACAGTAGCAGATGTAATGGAAAGATTGAAGATGTGGAGAATTGGGGCAGTGAGATGGGTGTAGCCTGGCCTTAGGAAAAAGGGTTCCAAGCCATCGTCCCCTGTGTTTTTTTTGGTGTCCAAGTTAAGAAGAGAATCTTCAACTTCTTTATAAGTTATCTTGCGCAGTTGGAAGGGGCTGGGTGCAGGACTAGATACAGGGGGAGGGGTATGCTGGCTCACCGCAGCACCAGCATAAGGTGATGAGTCAAAAGCTAATCCAGCTGTGGCAAAGTGGGAGTTAAGTTCCTCCAGGATTAGGGACTTGTTTTCCACAATCTTGCCACTTGCAACTATCTTTGTTGGGACAGAGGGGAACATGGGCCGTCCTTCTATAGCTTTGATAGTCTTCCATATTTTATGAGGGTTACCTTTGGCTTGTTCGAGAGTAGAAATATAATAGTTAGCTTTAGCAGAGTGAAGTTTTTTTCACACAGTTATTCCTGGCTGTTCTAAAGGCCTGCCAATCCGAAGATTCTTTGGAATGTCTAGCTTTAGCCCAGAGCTTATCTCGAGCTATAAGGGCTGCCTTGAGATCCGAGGTGAACCAGGGGTTGGAATTGTTCCACCCCTTACTTTGATGAAAGGGGCATGCTTATTTATTATTGTAGTGAGTTTGTCATTAGGATGTAAGCTGCCTTGTTGACATCTTTGGCTAGTAGAGATCTTGCCATCTGATCATGCTCAGGTCAGATAGGAAGTTTACTGCACTGAATTTGCAAGGATATTTTTGTTATAAAGATGGGTTACGGCCGGCCTTAATTTGAGATCTTATGCAAGCAACAATTCCATGATCGCTTCATGTCGCTAGAAACACTGCCGAATGAGAAATTTTGTGTGGATGGGTGGTTAGTACCACATCTAGAATGAAACTGTTGGCAGTATTTAGAGTGTTGTTCCTAGTGGGTTCACTGACTAATTGCCAAGACCTAGCTCGTCACAAAGGGATTTGAGGCCGTGTGACTTAGGTGACAGCCAGTCCATATTTAGATTATCTAGAAATATTGTTTCAGTCTTTGCATCTACGAACATGGATTTCAAAAGATTAAGGACTTCATCACCACCAGACGGGGGTCTATAGCCACCTAAGATAGTGATACATTCCGAGGAGGGGCGATGAAGGCTCAGTGAAACTAACTCAAATTCCTTGGCTAGAGATTTGCAACTAATATTGGTGACCGAGTACTTAGATTTGGTGTAGATAACCACCCCCCCGCCTCTAGACTCTCTATCTGCTCTAAATAAATTATAGCCCTGCAGTGATATTTGTTGATCAGTGTTCGTCTTTTTTAACCATGACTCAGTAATTATAAGGTCAGGGTTAACGTGTGCAGCCCAGGCTTGCAGCTGTACAAGTTTTTTAGACAGGCTTAAAATGTTGACCATCATCATTTTGAGACCTGTGGCCTCAGCAAAATCGATAGGCGAGGTAAGTTGTAGTGGGGGGCCCAGGGTTGAGCTCCACATTTCCTGAGCAGAGAAGAAGCAGAAGTATAATTTCTTTAAGGAGCTTATAAGAATGGAGACTGCTTTTTATTTTTATGGTAACCCACATCGTACATGCGAAGAGGTGGCACCACTGTAATGACAGTTTATCGTGATCAATGGGGCATTGGAACAGACATAGGTGAGGACAGTAGCAAGGGGGTGTAGGCTAACCGGGGAATAGGCTAAAAGGGAGAGAGAGAATGACAGTGTCTGCACGGTAGACAGTTATAACACTAGGTATTGTTAAGGTACATTGGAGAACTGAATTGCATTGAGGTACTCCGAATTGTACTGTATTGCTGAGAACTCTGCACCTTAGGAGCAATAAAAATACAATAAGGAGAGCCATGGTCCCAGATTGAGTGGTCTCGTGATTTGTATTAGTGCAATATTTTCTAGGCAAGTAATTTGCCCACCTAGGTACTCACTTTATACCTAGATGAGAAAATACAGCAGAAAGGGGAACAAGGAGAGCAGGAGCAGCTTAGTTAGTGGCGGGGCTCAAGCGATATTCACACAGAGCAGTCTTATTGGCCACACTCAGATACCAATCATAGGTCAGCAGCAGTCGAAACTAGGCCAATGAAGCAGTAATATGATATAGGAGGCGGATCATGAGTGTATTTAAAGGAGGCCTGGGAGAGGGGGGTGGTGGGGGTGGGAGAAAATTTCAGGTCAGAGCAAGAGCTGAGAAGTCAGAATTAAGAAATGAACACTGTAACACGCTATAAAGAAGGTGCCCCAATCAGAGCAAAGCAGGCAAGCGGGCGTACCAATCACAATCCCTCTAGGGCAGTGCCACACCAATCAAGGGTGCCCAGGCGTGCTGGCTCTCCGCAGAGGATTCTATCAGTATCTATTGGTATGACAGCATAGCGTAGGTAATAATAGGGCGCTCAGCGTCTATCTGACTTGAGTCTGAAAGGTGGATGGCAGACACTGAGGGCTTCCTTGTTTTCAGCTGCAGAGCTGTTGCACAGGCAGTTTTAAGGAAGTTGTCAGCCTGTTGAGTGAAGCTTAGGGGAACCTCAACTACAACCACCCCTTGTAGCAGCACCAGGAAAGAAGTAGAATGATAATGCAGGCCATATTGCCTACGAATGAGTACAGTGATTTATGTAGAAGACCAAGAATCACACTAGTGGCAGGTCTGTATAACCTGCTAATGGAAAACTAGCCACTTAAAATAAATAAATAAATAAATAAAAAAGGTAGTCAGACTTATCGGCGCCAAGACAGAGTGCTTGGATGGGGGGGAGGCCCTGCAGGAAGAGCAGTCAGACAGAAGAGGTGTAAGCACTTTAAAACAGTAGTAGAAATTACAATCCAGCTAATACAGTTGAAAAACTTGTATTACACAGTTGAAATGTGCTTAGTTCTATCGAAAATCTAACAAAGTGCCAGGTGTCTATAGCAGGGGAAAAGACCTGGCCAAACAGAGTGGGTTTGCTGGAAGCACCCGTGTTCCGATTGGCTGCGCCGTCCCATACCTTCCAAGGAGCTGCAGGCGGGTGTCCTGGTCTTGGTCGGTGGCTGGCTGGGTGCAATAGGACTGAAGTTTATTCCAGTATGTTGGAGTGAGCCAGCTGAAAGCCATTGTGCCATATTTGGATGCAATTCTGGGAGTTTCAAGCAAACTATAGTTGTATGCTCTTAGATTATATAAACTAGAGACTTTGCAGAGCAAGTTAGAGGTATATTGCAGTATATGGTGCCTAAAAGATTTGTAGGACCACAAATAAAGGGAATGCCTACTAACAAATGCACAGAGGGTGCAGTGATGGGTTCTTACAGGCAGCCCAGTGATGAATCTCAGCGCCCTTTTGAGCAAGGGCATCCAATTTGTCAAGTTGGCCAGCTGCAGCACCTCTATACACCAAGTCCCCATAATCAAGCAAGAATAAAAACGTAGCTCTGACTAGGGTTTTACAGGCATCCAAGGGTAAACTGAATTTATTTCCATAATAAAAGCCTAGCCTTGGCTGCAGCTTCTTACATGAAGTTTTTGATGTGAATATTGAAGCACAACATACTATCTAGTCATACTCCTAAGTGCTTGAAATTCTCTACCAACTCCAATTCATCACCTAGGATGCCAGGAGTGGAGGGGTCAGCTGACCGATTGTTACTGTGAGTAAAAATCATGTACTTTGTTCTGGCACCATCAAGAAGGAATTTAGAAGCACATGGTTTCAGATGTAGAATATTGAAGCCGGACTGGAGGTCATTTGAAGCTTCTAACCCATTAGGTTTGGTTACATACAACACTGTATTGTTTGTGTAGCAGTGTAGTTGGACATCCCCAAGATCATATCCCAGATCATCAGGATATGTGGTGAATTATAGTGGTCCAAGGACAGACCCTTGCGGCACATCTTTGTAGACTTGCGAGCACGAGGAGAGTAGGCCCTCAGACCCTCAGATTTAATTTACTGTTTACCCATCAAGTAGTTTTTGAACCAGCGTAAAGCATAATGACCAATACCAACAGAAAACAGCTTATGCAGAAGTATTTGATGGTTGACCATATTCAAAGCCTTACTGAGGGTGAGAAAAATGGCAGCCATTATAAGCTTTTGGTCAAGGGACGCTGAACCAATCATTTGTCACTTTGATGATCGCAGACGTAAACCATGTAGAGCCCAGAAACCAGATTGGGATGGGGTAACTAAACTATTACTTGCGAGTTACTCCCAAACGTGTTCACTGACTAGCTTTTTCAAGGCCTTAGCTAGGATACGCAAGGTCCTTATAGGCCAGCAGTTATTTGCCATGGATTTATCACCAGTTTTGAAAAGTGGAATTAGGTGCACCATTTTCCAAAGTATGGGAATTTCATGGCTAGTTAGGGAGAGACTGAACAGGTATGCTGTAGATGCTGTAAAAATCAGGGCTCCAGATCTAAGAAAAAATGGTTCTAAATCCTCTGCCCCTGGGCTCTTTTAGTGTCAAGCATTAATAAGTCTTCCACCTGTTCATAGGCGACGGTCTGGAAGCAGAAAGGCGGATGTGTTCTGCTAATGGTGAGAGATTGCTTTAAATCTGTTAGTGGAAGTGCAGCGGCAGATGACTGGTCAAAAGCCATTCCAGCAGATGCAAAGTGTGAATTAAGCTCTTCCAAAATGAGTTGCTTATCAGTATAGTTTTGGCTTTTGCTATAACCTTACATGGTGACGAGGGGGGGATGCTACACCGGATATACTATGATATCACAGACTACCCCCTTAATTAATATTGCAAACTCAGAACCGGGCGCACAAAATCCACTGTTGGGTTTGCATTTGAGCTTCAGTGTCGTGCTTCAGGGTGTGTGGGGAGATAAGTGCGGGATATAGTGATACCGCTATACCTTCCTCTCGGGACTTGACTGTCGGCCAAAATTTCGAAGGATCACTTTTGTTAGCTTCCAGGAGACTTGGACAGTAATTTCATTTGGCTATATGGATTAGTTTAATGGAAGAGTTCCTTTTTCTGCCTTAGCACCATCCAATCATGGGTCAGTTTGGTTTTTCTGGCTGTCCCTGTCCCTCAATTCCTGCTTAATTTCTTTAGTAAACCAAAGACAGATTTTCCTCTTGACTCTCTGTTTTACTAGAGGTACATGGCAATTTACAGAGAGAGAGAATCTGTTGATTAAATACTTTAAATAACTCATTTCAGTTTTGTGAGGTACAGGAAAGCAACACAGAAAAAACATGTTCTCACTAGTTCAGAATATTGCAAAACACATCACAAATAAACCTTTAGAGTGTTAAAGCAGTACAAACTGCAGCAGAATCAGATATGGTGAGGAAAGAGTACCAAAATGCAAGATACTGTAGTGAGGCGATCAGAGAGCTCTCATGTTATTTAGAGCAGCTCCAGTACAGTTTCATGTTATCACCTTATGTAGACATCTAACAAAATAAGTGGCAGAAAAGATAAAAAAAAATGATTAAAACATGAACATGGACTATTTGAAAATATTGTGCACATTTCATTTTTAACTTACAATTTCTAACCTACCTAGCCTGGCCAGCCAGCTGACTCGATCTGGCCATTAATGCCCCTGCAGCTCCATCAGCTCTGACCAGCTGTGCCACCTACCTGACCATACATCCCACAAGATAGTTCTAGAGCTTACCCCTTTGCAGTATGGATGGCACCCCACAGTCTAGGCCTTCCCAGGAGGAAAATGCACCACTGACACGGGAAGGAAGGTGCACAGTTGTAGGGCCATCTGTGAAGCACTGGGGTGGGGGGCAGCCATCATTTATGACTTGGCCAGGGATGTACCCCACAGTTTGACATGCAAATCTCACAGTGACATATCTTGTAGCCAGCTCACGTCAGCCTGTGTGGGGGCCACGTCACATGGTCACCAATATGTCAAAGCTCTCCACAGGGTCACAGGAGGCAAGGCTAGGATAGGATATGCTAGGATAGAAAAGGAATGGAACTTTATTTATATATATATCGCCTTTCCAGGGCTCAAAGCACTTTACAATGTACACAGATTTACATTACAGATAATACATAGCAGCAAACAGTAAATCTCAGTTCAAATTATAAATTGAGTATATACACATTCCATAGAGCTGGCAAAACAGAATGAGTGGTCTTAACCATCCCTACCCCGGGGATACACCCACATTGCCTCCGCAGCATGCCCAGAACTCTGCTGGCCCTGAGCAAGGAATCTCGATCAAGATTCAATCCAGGGTGTTTCCACATGGTAGTGCAGTGCACTCAACCAGTGCCGCTGTGCCGGCACTGCACATTTTTTTTTTTTTTTAAATGGGTTTGAAAACTGACTCTGTGGCAGTGGTCAATACAGGGCTGTCTAGCATGCTAATGACTCATGCAGTGAGCTCAGGCTGGCAAGAGAAGGTCTGTAGGGAGGTTAACGAGAATCTTAGGGAATGTTGTTCCTGGGCAGTGGAGTTGGCGGTGGTGACTGCTTCATAATGCACCACTCCAGGAGCGACACCTAGGAGAGGCATGATGAAGGAGGTGCCATTGGTGGCACTGGCAACCATGCCCTGTCTGGCACCCCCTCCCATCTTGTTGCGTATGTTCGTCCACATAATGTGATATGGGTAGGGCGTTACTGGGGTGAAAACTAGGAAAAAAAACACACTGACATGTCTGATGTTAGGAGGGCCAACTTTGGGAGGATGGAGGAAATGGTAAAAGGGTATCTGGCCAAAATTCAGCCTAATATATGGACACTTACCAGAGGTGGGAGATCATAAAGCTGGGGATTGTGGAGGCAACTAAAACCTGCAGCAGGGTCCAGAGTAAGAAGGCTAGGGCCAAGAAATCTAGCTGGGTGACCAAGGGGCCTTGGATAGAGTACAGAGGAAAGAAGCTGCATTTAGGAGGTATAAAGTAACAGGGATGGAAGGAGGACAGGGGGAATTACCTGAAGAAATCAAAGGAGATGACAAAGGCAGTAAGGTCAGCCAAGGCAGCTAAGGAGCTCGGGCTGGTGTAGAGTATTAGGGAGGGGGAGAAGGAATTCTTCAGGTACATCAGGAGAAAAGCAGTTGTAAGGACAAAATAGTAAGGATTAAGAGGGGAAAGGGGTGGGTGGGAATCAGGGCGAGTAGGCAGAAGCGCTTAATGATTACTTCTGCTCAGTATTTACTAAGGACAAAGGAGGGCATTTCCCAGGGAGGGTGGAGGGCAGGAATGGAGGGAGAGGAGGTGACAGACAGGGTAATCACAGAGAGCAGGGTGCTGGATGGCTTGAGCGATTGAGGGTGGACAAGGTGCATGGCATTCACCCCAGGATACTGAAGGAGCTGGCAGAAGTCCTGGTGTGGCCATTAGCAGACCTGGTCAATGCTTCCCTGGACTCAGGAAGTGTACCACAGGACTGGAGGATGGCTCACATGGTACCCCTCCATAACAGTGGCCCCAAGGATGAACTGGGGAACTACAGACTGGTGAGCCTCACAATCATCATGGGTCAGTTGATGGAGACAATTCTGAAAGAGAGGCTGGTGCCCCTTCGGGAGGCCAGTGGGCTGCAGGACAGTAGGCAGCATGGGTTTGCCACTGGCAGATCCTATCAGACCAACCTGATGGAGTACTATGACTCGGTAACTAGACAATTGGACAGGGGCCATACAGTGGACACCCTGTACCTGGACATCAGTAAGGCATTTGACTCTGTGCCACATGGAAGGCTAGGTAGTAAGCTAGAAGGCACAGCGGCGGGGTGAAGATGGTGGTGTGGGTAGTAAACTGGCTGTAGGGAAGGCTACAGAGGGTGGCAGTGGGAGGGGAGCGCTCATTCCCAAGGGCAGTGATGAGCGGGGTGCTGCAGGGCTTGGTGCTAGGACTGGTGTTTGGGATATTCATTGCAGACATCTCATTGGGCATCAAGAGCAAGATCAGTCTGTTTGCAGATGACATCAAGATGTGGATGATACAGGGGGATGGCAGGAGTTGCAGGATGATCTGTCAAAGTTGGTGACCTGGTCGGATACCTGGCAGCTGGGGTTCAATGCCAAAATGTGCAGGGTGCTTTATTTCAGTGCAAAAAATCTATGGATGAGCTACCAGCTTGGGGGTTGCAGCTAGCAGAGACAGAGGAGGAGAAAGATCTGGGGGTGCTCATTATGGGATCAATGAACAACTCAGCACAATGTAGGAAGGCAGCTGCAAAGGCCAACAAAATGCTGGGTTGTATTGCCTGGGGTATATCCTCAAGGAGTGGAGAACTGATTCTGCCATTGTACAAATTGCTGGTTAGGCCACACTTGGAGTACTGCGTGCAGTAGTGGCGCCCATACCCGAAGAGGGACATTAAGTTATTGGAGGGGTGCAGCACAGATGATCCATGGGCTGAAGGACTTACCCTATGAAAGCAGGCTGAGGGAATTAAACATGTACTCGCTGAAAGAGAGAAGGGACAGGGGAGATATGATTGAAACCTTCAAGTAAATAAAAGGGATAAACAAGACAGGAACAGAGGGGCTTTTCAAATTAAAGGAGGGGAGGGACACTTGAGGCCATGATCTGAGATTGGGAGGGGGAGGTTCAGGAGGGAGATGAGGAGACACTTTTTTACGGAGCGGGTGGTGGACGGGTGGAATGCATTGCCAGCAGACGTGGTATCCTGTAAAACAGTGGGCTGCTTCAAAAGGGGCTGGGACAGGGCAAGATGGAGGGTAACAGAAGGTGAGGGAAGGGCAGCTGCAGAATAAGGGATGCTAGCTGCACAATCGAGCAGACTGGTTAGACCATGAGGAATTTATCTGCTGGCAATTTCGTATGTTCGTGTGGGTGCCTCCATGCTCCCTACACCACAAGACCCCCCAAAAAACCCTCACTGTCTGCTTCCCCCTACCACTGCTGAAGTTGCATGAACTTCCTGTCTTTGCTGGCAGCAGGGGGTGGCCCCTGTGCAAGGACAGATTGTATGCCCAACTGTTGAGGCCCCGGAGTGTCAGTGGTAGACACTGGAGGCCGGCAGTTGAGTTCAGAACAGCAATGGCATTAGGAGGACATAAAGGAGAGAGGTGCTAGCGACTGGAGGGAGCAGAACAGAATGATGGAGAAGACTGACATGCGAGTTAAACAAGAAACAAAGCTGACTTTTCCTTGTCAGCTATGGCCTGAAATGTGGGTGTGTTGCCAAGATCAGTGTTCAACAATCAAACCAAGGAGGTAGAGGGGAGAAAAAAAAAGTTCTCAGCACCTTGGCATCGGCTGAAGACCAATATTCCCCTCCATGATTTTGGTTGACCATTTTTATGACCAGAGAGTCATTTTAGATCCCCTGACCTGCTAGAGTTGGGTAAAATTATTATTCTACTGGTGAAATGTGCTCAATTTAGCTACTTCCCAGTCACAAATTGCATGAAAAAATACTGAAAAATGTGTGCTTTTGAAAAATTAAAATGCTTCACATGGTTTCCCCTTCACAAATTAATTGATTTGTGGGGGAAAAAAAGATAAATAAAATTTCTGACAGCCTGCTTCCCACATTGTGGGATTTACAGATTTAAGAAGAGTATAATTCCATTGTTAGGACTTGTGGAGATGGGGCAAGCAGTTGAGTGGAGCTGGCATGTTTCATGTTAGCTCTTCAGAGAGACTGCTAAATAAGGTACTTTTTACTTTTAAAAAACTTGAACTTTTAGTTTACCTGGATAGCCTCCTGTGTTATTTATTCTGAAAGCCACCAGTGAAAATGGGGTGACTTCAAGACGCACCCCTGATTGACTTCTTTAGCCCACCCTCCCACAGGAAAGCAAGTTGCAGACTCACCATAACCTTCCTAGGCTGGGAGCCTGGAACAGGTAACCTTACTGACTGTGAACCAGATCTTGATTCCAATTTGTCACTTGGTCCAGAATATGGACAAGAAACTAAATGGTTGGGCTGGAAAACTTTTCACACTAGAGCTGCCAGCGGATGTTGTACTGACTAGTACCAAAAAAGCTGATGACTGTGCCGGGAAGTCCAGAATGCAATAGCAAAACTAATTCAAGAACATCTGGCTCCTACAACAATGTCTCAAGATGCTTGAGAAACCAGATGAGATCCAGCATCCTGTAAGTGGTAAGGCTACCTGAGGCAGCAGAGGGCGAAGATCCTAATGTGTTTATCTTGTGGCTAAGCTATTGGACCTCGGTGCTGTGGAAGAGGATATCAGGTTTGAGAAAAATATCACTTTACACCATGAACAGTTGTGGTAGGAGGGGCACCTAGAACACTGCCTATTGTCTGTGTAGGAGTGAGTGTTGGGGAGTTTATTTTTTAAAGATGTCCAGCAGAAGAGGGAATTGTTATAGAAGGGGGAGAAAGCGGTATCACTGTACCGGAAAACAAACAGACTGAGTTGCTAACAGGCACTAGTGTGCATTGTGGCAATTACAGAAACCCATAGCTTGGTTCTCAGTTAAAAATATTTTATTAGATAAAAGCATATAAACTCACCCCACCAGCATTGGCTAATGTTTCACCGATGAGACTGTGGGCTTTCATTGACACCTTGAGAAAGCCCACAGTCACATCCAGTTAGACTGTGGCAGAACAGCCCAGATACAAGGGTTAGGCAGAGAGGTAGTAGCAAGAGCAGGAGACAGCACAAGGATATCGGAGAACAAAATTTAAAAGCAGGATAAGAGGAGGGAGGTGGGTTGGAAATGTTTTCCAGCTAGGAAGGAAACAGACAGGGAAAGCAGTCTGACTCATGAAGGTACTGCAACAAGGATTCGAGAGTCAAAATAGTGGAGTAAGTAGGCTGGCCTAGAGAGAGGGGGGGTTACAATAAGCAGAATAAAATGAGAGCCAACTACTCAAAGGAGTTTCACTTTATTCCTTATGTACTGTGTAAAGTACGCTATTTTTCTATGGGGAGGTCCAAGATTATTTTAATATTTGGGGGGAGACTCTAGACCTTTTCCATGGCTTGGGGAAGGGCTCACCATCACAAAACCTTGGAACTAATGCTATACAGTGAACCCAAGTGATGTGGTGCACTTTGTAGTAAAAAGCAGCAACAGAAAATCTGTACCCAAGAAAATGATCCAGAGCATTCTATCGGAGAGGACTGATTGTGAGAACCGTAATTTTTATTTTGGATTGGGGAGGGAGTCTGGGAAGGAGAGCCCTTAAAAATACTGTTGCCCATGCAAGACTGAAAAGTGATCTAATTTTAAATACAGAACTTGCACCATAATTGCATTTCCCACTATGTGTGCTGCACAGCTGCTGTTCTATTGTCCCCCCCCCCACTCCCCTTCCGCAACTCGGCTAGTGTAAACAGACATGTGTTTTGGTTTTGTGCATCCTCTGCCAAAACAAACCGCTAGAACGTGCCTGGATTTTGGACTGAACAGACTTTATGAATGACTTTTAATGCCCTGCTGTCTCAGTATTCAATCTTGTTTTTCCTTTCTTGTCGAGCAGTTGGTTCGAGTAACTTGTTTATTCTTTTTCATTGTGCAGTTGGTTCGAGTAACATCTCTCACATTCTCTGCAAGTAATTATTTCTTGGCATTTCAAATGACCTACAGTATAACAGTACTAAGGAAAGACATGGCTTAATTTTATGTTTAGTGATGATACCAAGTTGCATGATGCACAGATATGTTGCTGTAGAACTATGCAATAGTTTTGGATGTATCATATGAAGGGTTCGTCTACATAGACAGTAAGGGTGAAAGAAGTGGGCCAGTGTCATTTTCCATTCAGTATCAACTTGGGGCCTGAACATTCCATTTGGCTTCTTCAATTCGGCCAAATTACTTTGGTTTCTAAATTGGGGGAGGGGGGAATCCTGAGGTCAGAAATTAATATTAATTACTGTAGCTTACTTGAGTCAAGTGTCTGCATGCCACTGCTTGGGACTGCTATGTTTGTGGTGATGTTACACAGTCTGCAATGAGTATAACTGCTGCATCCCAGTTCTGCACTATAGTAATGATTAGTATTCATTGTTGAGCTCAAGGCTTCCCCCCACCAGTCTCAGTTTTACCTTAATGCCAATCATACCTCTCAGTTGTCTCAGATTATGAGGGATGTCCCTCATTTCACCCCTCACATGGAAAAGATGCTGTCCATACAAAGAATGTGTTGTAAATGCAGACTTTAAAGAAAAAATCAGTGTTCTAAGATTTATACAAGTAAACAATGTTTTCTACAGTGTTCTGAGCTTGTATCTTCATGTTTGAAGATGTGTCCCTCATTGTGAGGGTCAGTTTCCCTCATTTTGAGTGTCTGTGACTCATTTCAGTTAGAAGATATTAAGAGGTATGATGTCAATCACAATCTTTGCAATGGCCCCATATATTTTAAAACTTTATAGTAACTCATGCCCAAAACAAAAGTTATGCATCAAGGAACATAAACACAAATTAAAAGACAATAAATTTAGAGCATCACATTTATTTTCCCAATGTTTTACCATGCATAGATAGTGTTTTTCTTTTCCTTTATTTTTTTTTTTATATTTAAATTGTTTATGTTTTTTTATATTGACTGAACTGAAGTAACAATTAAGACTGCCGCTACCTGCTGGCAGCCAAACGTCTTGTAGTCAAACTTTGCAAGGTCAAGAGATAGAGCAACTGTGCATCAGTGCATGCCATCACCGATGACTCATTTGGAGTCAGGGATGCTGTCTACCAGTGGTGGCTTAGATACTGTGATTGTTCTTATTTGACCAATAATGACTCAGAGTGAGCCATGCATCACACCTGATCACATTAAGCTTGATGGTGATGGCTCTGTACAAGTTGTGCTATATTTAGAAGGACTTGCGGTAGTTGTGTTTCATAATCATTATACTGCAAGCCCTGCTGGCAGTGGCAAGCCAGACTGTGGTGTTGTCAGTGTCAGTGGGAGTCCGAGAAGACTTGCCATCAGGAGGTATAGGAGTGGGAACAGCAGCAGATGTGGCTTGCTGGGCAAGGGTCTAATCAAATGGATAGCTGAAGCTGATTCATGGTAAGTAGAGTATGAGAAAGACTACAAATTCAATATTCTCTGGATTTGGCTTGTGGTTAGGCAATATCAGCAGTTGTGCTGAAACATCTTTCTTAAGTGACCAGTTTCAGAAGGCATCTAAGAAAATGCAAAGCCAGTTCAGCCAGTGTAGGACAAATTATTTTCCTGTCTTGCCAGGATTTGATGGGAAAACTGCTTTGGCTAGACAACTGCTCTGCTAGATAAGCCTCCATCGTGTGCTCTGGTGAGATGTCTGTGCTTTCCACCAAAAAGTCTGTATGGTGCTGGCAGTCAGTACCAAAAAGCACCCAAAAGTCCTTTGTTGTCTCCTGATAATTACTGCCCACATTGTCTTCCACATATTCATGCTGACACCTGGCACTGGAAGCATGCAAAGTTGATGGAGGAGGAGGAGAGTATGATCAGGCTGACTCCTGGTTGTTTCTTCACGTTGTCTGTGCTGCATCTTTGAACTGTATGCATCAGTTTCTGCTCAATATAGTTGGTATGTCCAGTGGGAATGCACATAACTTTATATCTGGGATCCAGCAGTGTTGCTGTTGCAATTCCAGTGCCCGATCTAATGGGTTCAAATCTGTCTGAAATTTGTGTCAGAAACATCTGTTACTTCCTTATCGAGTACAGTACTACACACTGTTGCTTGTGCTGCCACTGAGATGAGTCTGAGGAAGTAGCAGTATCATAGCTGTCTTCGCAACCACCATCACCTCTGTCATTCTGACCACTGCCACCAGTGCCGTGGCCTCAGTGACCACTAGCACCAGCCTTGCTTTGTTAAGTTTCAGTAAAAGATCTTAAATAGTGGCAGGTGTGTCATTCAGGTAGGCTCACCAAGGGAAGGACCATATTAAGGGTAGCATATTCAGCATGGACATGTTTTGCTGGCCTGTTCTTAAAGTCTCAGAAGTGGTACAAGTTTTTGCAGAACCACATCACTACCCTGGAAGAGATATCTCTCACAGACCTCATCATTGAATTCCACTGCCCAAAATACAGCTTCCTGTTCTACCAGTCTCTCCAACATATAAATGAGAGAGTTCTACTTTGTCATCACATCACTAATGAAGTAATGGTGTTGAACACTGTGCTTCTGCTGGCACTGGTGGAGAAGCTCAGTGAATTTAGAGGAATGAAAGGAATATCTATCAATGTCTCATCACAGTGTCAAGTCTTTCTTTTAGCTGTGCATGTTTGTCAGTCACGATTCACCCCCAGATTCAGTGCAAATGCAAAGTACTGCTACTTACGCAGTTCAAAGATCTACGTAGATACCATTATACATGAACTCCACCTCCTTCTTGTCCACCAAAATAATACAAGAGATGCTGAGATAATGCATTATGTGGTTTGGATTACCATTCACAGAAAGCCAGAAACAGACAATGATGGCAGAAAAATACTGTCCATCCTGTCTGCCCACATTACACCATTCTATCCCAAGATCTATTTGTTTCTGTGGGGGTCTATTCAGATTAACAGACTTGAACTGCTTGCATAGTCAGAATAATGCTTGATAGTATACTTTATATTAAGATGATAGGAGGCTGTAGCCCTTGTATGTGTAAACTGTCTCCCACTTCTTAGTGGCTGTATCCTTCAACTGCTATATTTTACATGCATCTGTCCAGGTTCTTTTTAAAAGCCTGTTGTCATCCAGTTGACTGCCTACTCCAGTAAGATGTTCCACACACTAGTGACACTCTGAATAAAACAGTTACCTCTAGTCTCTTTCTTACAGTGTTTCTGTGTTAACTGGAAATTGTGTCTCCGTGGGTTATGTGTGTATTTTCAGTGAAATTCCCAGGTCCTTCATCAGAGGCTTATTCTGTTCTGATTTTTATGTCTAATATATCTCCTCTCAGTTGTCTTCTTGCAAAGGTGTACAGCTCCAATGTGTCCAATTATTTTTAATCCCTTTGCTTAATCCTCTTGAATAGATGTACATCATGTCTATAATAAGGGTACCAGAAATATGAGCAGATGGCGTGCCCTTATATATGATCTATACAGTGAAAATATGGTTTTGCTAGCCCTGCTGATGAATGAGCTTTTCATTGTCTTTATAAGTCTATTTGCTTTTGACCTGCATACCACATTACTTGTCCCTGCCTTTAGCCTCTGCTGGCCAGGTTCTTTAATTATAAAAAGCATAGAAAAAGAATGTTGAAAGTGGATTGGAGAAGAGCTAGTTTCACCCGTGATGTTATCCTGGCATAACCTCACAGGTGAAACTAGTGCTCACAGAACAGCCTAATGGTCATGAACACAAATGGATCCATTTTACAATTGCAGTAAGTCACTTCAGGGAGTGTTTTGCCAAGACTGCATCACTTTGTGGGTGGTTGAAGGCACTCGACCTGTGGCCTAGTGTCTCACAATGCACCAGAGGGTGGATGTTACCCCACGACGACACATGACCTGGGTTGCCTTACTGTGTATTTCACTACTTGTCTCTGAATGTTCATCATTATGTACACAGCATTCCATTACAAATATTTTATACCCTGTTGACTGTAATCCTATTGACTGCTGCTGCTTAGCACAAGGCTGTCGTTCAATCATGTAACTGTTTATTTGCATATATACTTTACTATATTCTCTCCATCATGCATTTTTGTCACACAGACACTGACACTTTAACCACAGTCATTTATTTAATATCCTTTTTTGTCTTCAAGTATTGATTGTATTTGCCCCCCCCCCCCCAATGCCAGGCTATACCTGGAAACAAGCTTCAGTTCAGTGTGTCTCCTTCAGTCACCAATTAAAAATGATAAATTGATTGACAGATAAATGGATGGATGGATGGACAGATACAAAATAAATAAAACTTTGAAGCAAATTTCAAAGTAAACAGTACATTCTGTGCTCTCCTATACCTATCTGGACACACAGGGATTCATTCTTTAGTGATGGTAATCTTTCCCTTCAGCATATACAAACTCAATACAAAATCAACTATTGAATCTCACCTGTCATCAGAAAATTCAACATAATCTTTGGTGCAGTCATCTCCTACCCCAGGTTCCATCAAACGGAACATCTTGAAAGTAACTCGGATCTTCATGCCAGGGGAAGCCTGCCAAAACAGCAAAAGAGTTTAAAAACTGATGGGTATCAACATAGATTAGAGAAGTGGGGTTGGGGTTGGGGGACAAGACATATAGAGAGGTAAATGAGTGGGTGAAGGGAGGGGAGCCTCCAGTTTTTACTGGTTACAAATACTGAATTGGAAGCATTGTGGTTAAATGACTAGAGCAGAAAGGACCAACAGCTAAGAGAATCAGGTTTGAATCCCACCTTCCAGGTAGACTGGTTTCATTAGTATAGCAAATTGGCTACAGGTCATGATATCCAGTTGGGCATTCCAGTTCCCAGCTCTCTGTCACTGTGGTCCAGCATTTACATTCAAAGATCTGTGAGCCAAAAAAATGGGGTCTGACACTGGAGTAAAGGGGAACAGTTAGTTTCAAGGGCCCCACACCCAAGTGTGGGGCTGGTCAAAATGTTTACTTTGTGTGCAAAACCTTTTTTGTTTGTTGGTCAGTGGTGCACCAGGGACCCTGTGCCTGATTCTCTATCGGAAGGGGTCCCAGTGCCAAACCCCCATAACTTGCAGCAAATGTTGTTGTGCTCCAATGTCAAGGGAGAGGTTTGCTGCAATCCGTGAGATGGTTGGCAGCAATGCGCCCACCGATGGGAGACCTGCTGGGAGGCTGGCAGGGTTGTGCAGGACAGGACGGGGAACAAGGAGCACAGGTAGGGCATGATGAATGACAGGGGGTGGAAACAGGTCTCCATTGGGGACACTGCATGACTGCTGCTGTGCCAGTGCTGTCTGTGGGGGGGGGGTCACCGCCACATGCCTGGCACCAAGGGGGCACCAAGGATACCTCCGGGTGTTATGAGGGCGTGGCATGTCGCAGATGGGCAGCAGCACAGGTGCCCCTTCCCACCCAGCTACAGCTCCGGGGGTGGTGCAGAGGCCATTACACCAGCCCTGGGCTGGTTTAAGCCCTGGTGTGTCCATCCAGCTTTCAGAATCCTACAAATGGGAGGTAGTATAGTGCAGTGGTTTAAGGCTCTGAGCTGCAAATCTGGAGACCTGGGTTTGAATCCCACAGCCCCCGCTTGCATAGTGTGCGACCCTGAGCAAGTCACAACTTCCCTGTGCTCCCAGGCTGCCCCTGTAAACAAGCTCTCAGCTTAGTGTATCTCACCTGGTTCAACAATTGCAAAATAGAAAAAAATAGAAATGGAAATGTTGCAGCCTACATCCGCCGCATGTCTCCATGTGCTGTGGCACACCACCCACTTGGGCACAACCCTGCCACATGCCCATTTGGTGCAACAGACCCTGCTGTTGCTGCAGCCTCTGTTATTGAATTGCAACTGGCAAAACATTTGACACAAGGTGACCCTTGCATCAAATCTGATAGACTGGCACTGTGCATCAGTTTTTGGACTTTGTGAATCAGGCCCAAAGGGCAAACCTTTGAATTGTTAGGGCTAGAAACAGTCAGGAGAATCATTCAGGGGTGGCTGCAGGCCACTGCTGATGCCCTATGCTGTCAATGAAACTCATAGCATGTCTCTTGCAATCCCTATGAACCCTTTTACACAAGTCTTCCCCAAGATCATATAAACTCTGGAAGGTGGGGGAGCCTTGCAAAATGACTTCACAACCCTGAGAATTTTTGTGAACTGATTCCAGTAGAAACAATCTTTTTTTTGTAAACTGAAAGCTTAGAGTCATGTTAATACAGTACTGACAAATTCTGTTGATACAGTTTTCATGTACTGATACAGTAAACATTTACAAGAGTGGGGTAAAATGATGACATAAAAAAAGATATCACAGTAGAATACTGAACCATCAGAAAACTGCTCTCACAGTGCTGATATATCACTAGTGCAGCACTGAAACCAGCCGTTAAAAGCAAAGAAAAACAGAAAAGTCCTCAAACTGCAATTTAAAGACCATAACTTGTAAAGTACTACAGTGTATGGCGGAATGCTGTTCTGCATGGAAATCCATGCCTGAAACAGCCTTGTTGTGCTGCAGCAGTGATGTCATGATGTTATGTTGTACTGAGAATGTCACTACTACAGCACAACGTCAAACGTTGTTACACAGGAAGGGTCTGATCGCTGACCCAGGAAGTCAGTGGTGCTGGAAACAACTGCTGCAGCCCGCACTAAAAGTAAGGCAATTTAAGTACTGGGGACCTTTTTTTTGGACAACGGACTTTAAAGTATGGTAGCCCATACACTATAAAAGATGTGTATGAGCAATCATACGTGAACAAGACTATTCTTCAATCGAGGTTTCCATGGTAACGTGACCTTTTAAGCTGTGCTCTCAAGGTCTCTTATTACCATGGAAACCTCTTGACTGAAGAATAGCCTTGTTGTGTATGACTGCTCATACACAATCCTGTATGTTGTACATATCTAATATACAATAACCTGACACAAAACAGGCAATTTATCATCACTTGTGAGTGGGCAGGACTTTCATAACTCACTCATGGCTCTGTCAGTCATGAGTTATGGTCCTTACCCTTCACACTTGAAGATAAATTGCATGTTTTGAGTTGGCCCATTGCATATTTGCTATATTGATAGAGTTTAAAGATGACAGGAAACAGTTTTTACACCTCTGCAAGTCTCCAGTTATTTTACTGTCTATCCAATATTTTGATATGTTTTGTTGAATTAATAGCCAAGTTTTGTTGCCTTTTTAACTACCCTGAATCCTTCTCTCCTCAGCAGTTGCTGCTTTCTCTTTTTGTACTGCCTGAACATTCTATGACATCAGCAATGCCATCCCGGGCCATTCAGATAAATTGCATGGAATGGTGTTATGCCACAGAATGTCTAGGAAATATGAAAAGAATGAGCAGTAGCTGGTGAGGAGAGTGGATCTCTATGAAGATGTGTGGACACCGTAAAGCTAGATGATTTATCTATCAAAAATCGGTCAAAAAATATCAGAATATATTACAGACATGGAAAGAAAGATGGATGGGCAGTTATGTACAAATCATTTCCCATCCCCTTTAAAAGTGCTGCATACTGATACAGCATATCCATAAAGCAACCCAGTGAAAACCAGAACTTTGTGAAAACCAGAATGCCCCCAGAGTCAGAATATGCCTAGAACTGGAATGGTGTCACTACCCATTTTGTATTCCAGCTGCCTTCAGACTGTTTACAGCAACATTCAGGCTTCAGAACTATTCCAGTTCTGGGCCCATTCTGGTTCTCATAAAAGAACGGACATGGAATAAGGGTTCTAGAACCAGAGTGCACCTAGAAACACTCAGAATGCAGCAACTGGACCAGTTTTGCATTCTGGGTCCCCATAACAGTCTCCTTCCTCAGGCAGGAAAGAGAGGATAATGTATGGTCCTCTATCAGTAACCAGTCTGTTAACTGTCGAGAGGTTGCCAGGGCGACTGTGTAAACCTCGAGAGTGAAGCTCGAGAGGTCGGTCACTACAAGCAAACTCCCCAGATCGTTAACACAGCACCGCCGTCGATAGAGGACCATACATTATTTTTTTATAGTGTATGGTCCCACGTAAAAGTAAAACAGCTGTTTAGTTTTGACAAATAGTCACCACCGCGGCTGTTCAGTCCTTTCCTAACCGCTGCATTCATCCGCCGGTTCGCCGCTTAAAAAAAAAAAAAAAGGCGCCATGACGCGCAGATCGCGATCATTGTTAGTTAACCCATCGATGTGACATAGCATCAATAGGTTAACAACATTGCTACATCACATCGATAGGTTAACAACCTTAGGAAATGATGATCTCCTAAGGTTAACAGCATTCTACCATACATCATAAAAGGAATCTGTCCATTCTGGTTCTAGATTGATTCCAGTTTTCACTCTTACTGCACTTATACTGCTTAACATGTAATGATACAGTTTAAAAGGCAGTGTCCCAATTATTAGAGCTGGCTGCTGACAGGTGGCCCTCTACCTCGGGGACAGGGGTAGCAGGCAGCTCAGAGCTTAGCCGCCCTCTGGTGGAGGCTGGAGAAGCAGTGCCTTTCTGAAGACCTTTGGTGTTAGGCCATTCGGGGGGGAGGGAGGAGACCCCATCTGGAGCTGTGGTACGTATGTGCGCCTCCATGCACATGCACTACAACTTCTGGGGGTCTGGGGCATAGGTTCCCAGGAGAAGAGAGGAAATGGTGGGGGTCCACTAAGGAGGATACCTCTAGACCAACTCAGGGGATCTGCCGGGGCGCACATGGCGCTACAAGCACCCGAAAGACCCAGAGTCTAGTAGGCTGGTGGACGATGAGGGAGAACCTGCCATAGGAGAATAAAAAGATAGTTAAGACTTTGTCCCAATGATGATTTGTTCATAGATGGCTTTACTGAGAACTTTGCAGTTTTTAAATTATTAGAAAAATAAAATCCAGTTTTTGCAAGTTCATATTTTCACAAATGTTTTAGAAAGTGTTTTTATGACAATTGAGTTTCTGCTACTGTGGGTGAAAACTGATTTGGGGGAGCCAAGACTTCCATTTTCATGAGTGTTGGCAGTCACAAAAGTGGTCAAAAGAAAGGAAAACTGCATTAAAGACAAAAAAGAATACTTGGAGCCATTGTCTGAAACTACGTACGATTGACAGAGTAGGGTGTACGGTTAATTCTTCAACTTAAAAAAAAAACAGTTTTTAAATTATTAACGAAAGTAGTTTGTTACAAGTCACAAAAACAGGGCCCATTTTCATGAATCAAAAACCTGTTTTTGTGACTGCCAAACCTATCTTTTTGAGTGTTCACAGTCACCAAAGTGACTAAAATAAGAGAAAACTTTGCACAATAAATACATAAACACTACTTTGAACTGTGCTCTGAAACTTGTGTAGTTGACAAAATGGGTTTTAAGGTTGATTCTTTAAGTGTGTTTTTCATTTTGGAACAAAAAAAAAAAAAGAACCAGGAGACTGAACTAGTGCCAGGCAAAACAAGGAGAGCCATGGGACTGGAAACGGGATGCATGAAATAAGGCCTTAGGCACAGCATCTGATGCAACCTTCAGAAGACAAACGGGGAAAGAGGAAGGGCCCAGCATGGTCTAGAGGAGAAGATTCTCTCCAAGAGCTACTGCTATGGTACGCCCTTACATAACAGTTCTATCTTCATCGAGGGTATCTCCTCCATTAGGCTACATCTTCGGAATGATTCCCAAGCAGTACATAGCAACATAGGAGGATGGTGCAGGCTGATGTGTGATCAGAACAGAATGTTTTACAGTACAGCAAGCCCCAAAACCAGCACATCCATGAGAGACAGTGTCCAGACTGTAATGTTTAAATGAAAAATGTGCGCAAAACCCCATGAGGCATCAACACATAGGTCAGCAGCAGGGATATTTTTGAAACTGACAACAGAAGTGGCTGTACCCCTTGCAGAGTGACCACGGACAGCACCAGAAGTTCCTTACCATACACCTCCCATAACAAAACATAATCCAATTTGCCAGTTATTTTGAAAGGCATCATTTTGACACAAGGGCACCCTCATTCCTGGGGGCAAACTAAATAAAAAAGCTGAGACTGTCTTTGGAAAACAAAAAAAAACTCTAACAAGGAGGCTCACACATCAAAGCCTGAAGTTCAGAAATCCATCAAGCACAAGTTATAGCAGCTAAAAATAACATCCTCCATGTACAGGAAAACGAAAGCCACAACTCGTGACAGGCTCGACATGTGCCAATGTCAATTACTCAGATATGACATACAAGTCCTATGGTAGGACTAGATTATGGATAGGAGGTGTCATATGTAGGATACCTCTCAGGAAAAAATATGGGACACCTCTAAGTGGGCAACTGTACGAGAAGCAATACAGGCATGGAAAGCTGATACTGCAGCCAAAAATGCACCGTAACAGAAAAATACTGCAAGCTTGAATCACATACTGAAAAGAAGTATTCAAACGCACAATGGCTATGTTTTCAGAAGCCATGGATGCAGATGTAGACACACCAGGTCTGGATGGACCAGAGACCCCTCATCCCATGACAACAGATGTTGCAGGAGTGGAAACTTTATCTGTTGAGGCCAGAACAGAATAATGAGGACTAGAATGGCACCCCCCCCCCCAACAGATGGAGCAGCACAGACAAATATGACAGGTGCCATCCCTATTAATAGTGGATCAGGGCAGGCACTAGTCTGAAAACCATCTGAAGACCATATAGGACAGTTGTTATTTATTTTTATTTATTTAGTTTTTGATTACCGGGTAGGTGCGCTAGCCATAACAATTACTATTTTCAGGCAAGACCCGGGAGGGCACAGAAACAAACATAAGATACAATTACATACATTTTTAGAGATTGTGAATGAAAATTTGTACAAACAGGCAAGGAAAACATGACAGGTAGGATATAAATATAGTGTCACAGAAATATGCAGGAAAGAGAAAAAATTGCACTACAAAATTAAAATATAAACATTGCAAAAATAGATCAAACATTGGAATGAGGAGAAAACAACAATGTCAGTAATACTGTAGTTATCAATGGAAAAATTTGGAAGGATAGGAGTACAGTAGATAAAAACAGGAGGAAGAGTAAGGAAATACAGTCAAGGGAAAAAATGGTATGAGATAGTGATATAGAGGAGGTGAGCCAGGCAGGCTGCAGGTAAGTGCAGAATTGTTGGGGAGGACAAATCTAATATAGGCAGGGGATACTGAGTAACGGGGGTCAAAAGGTCTAATGTGGTTTGAAACAGGAGCATTTGTAGGACAGAAATAGATGGTTTCAAAATTCCTTCTTGAAAGTGACATGGGACGGAGCCTGGCAAATAGTTAGTGTGAGGGAGTTCCAGTATTGAGGGGCATGACAGGCAAAAGCACAGGCACCTTTAGAAGTAGTGCATCTAGGGACATGAACAGGGGCATAATCTGCAGAGTGTAGGTCATAGAAGGATGACTGTTTCTGAAAGAGATCCACTAGGAGCTTGGGAGTTTGTGATCTAATAATGCTGTCAATAATGGAGCCAAAGGCATATGACCTAGACACATGAGGCAGAAGCCATCCAAGGTCTGAATAAAGGATGTAGTGGTGTTTCAGCCTATAAGAGGAGGATGCATACCAACAGATGTTATTGTAGGTAACATCCCATTTCCAAAGACTTGATTTACATGCAGAGGTATAGGTGGCAACCCCATAGTTAAGTGAGGGCAGGAGTATCCCACGGGCTATGGCAAGTCTAGCAGAAGGGATGAGAGCATGGCTGGTTCGATAGGCAATACCAAGTTTAGTGTTTATCGACTTGCAGGTTTGTAGAATATGGATGTCAAAGTTTAGTGAGGGATCCAGAGTGACACCCAGATATTTAAAAGAGTTTACCCCTCCAATGGATTTGCTACTTAAGGTGGAGACTTTAAAAGTGTGTTGGGTGTGTTTGAGTTTACAGTTCGAACCAAATAGCATAGCTTGGGTCTTAGACTCATTTAGGACAAGTTTGTGACAATCAAGCCACTGTTGGATGAGTTGAAAGTCATGGGAGAGCCATTCATTGATGTTGTCAGTGCTTTTAGCACTGGTGTACAGAACAATGTCATCTGCATACAACAGGGAGGTAGTCTTCGTAAGGTTAGAGGTGATACTATTTAAGAAAATAGAGAAGAGCAGCAGGCCTAGTATGGACCCCTGAGGTACACCAATGTTAATAGTAGACTTGTCAGAGAGGGTAGAGTTATATTTTAAGATTTGAATTCTTTCAGATAAATAACTACCATACCAGTTTACAACATTTGGTGAGAAGCCAAGAGATCCAAGTGTGGCAATGAGGATAGAGTGGTCAACATGATCGAATGCCTTAGTCATATCGATAATGGCCCCAGTGAGAAAAGCAGAGTCCATGGCCACTAGGACATCAGAGGTTAGCTTGAGTAAAGCAGTGGTGGTACTGTGTCCCTTTCGGAAGCCGTGCTGAGCAGGAGTTAGGAGGTCATATTTAACGAGAAATTCTATGGTTTAAGTAGCTACAAGTTTTTCAAGAATTTTGCTAAGAATAGATAGGATTGCAATAGGTCTATAGTTGGATGGGTCACCTTTATTGTAAGCAGGGGTTATCCTAGCCATCTTCCATATATCAGGGACGTGATTTTGGCATGAGAGATTAAATATCTTAGTTAGGGGAGCAGCAATGAATGGTGCAGCTAGTTTTAGTAGCTTGGGCTCAAGATTGTCAGACCCTGCCGCTGCATGCTCGGAGATGTTAAGTAATTTTAGTACCTCACATCTAGAGACGGACTTAAAGAAGAATTTTGGCTGAGTAACATTTGTTGCAGCATGTAGGTTTGGTTTGACAGGGGAAAGAGGAGGTGTATTTTGTTAGGTCAGAGAATTGCTCATTGAAGAAATTAGCAATAGTCCGGGGATTGTTGCAGTGGACGCCATGGAGTGACATGTCGTACGGGTGTATGTCGAGTTTGAGCCCATGAAGAACTTAATGGGGGACCAGAATTTTTTGAATCTCCATAGGAGTTAATTAAAAGGTCTTTACAGTAGGAGCTTTTGGCCTGTTTGGTATCATTTTTGCAGGAGTTTCACTGAGCTTGGTAGGTGTTTAGGTCTGCTGTGTGGCTGGAGCTCTTTTAACGGATCCAACATTTATCTCTTTGACGTAGCTTACTGAGCAAGCCATATTTTAGCCACTGGGTTTGTCTGTTTTTTACTCAGCGTGTTACCAGTTTGCAGTGCTGCTCCTGCAGCACTAGGAAGTGGGACAGGAAGATGTTAAGAGAAGACTGAGCATCGTTAGATCCTAGGAGAGAAAACCAGTCAGTACTAGCTACATCTTGAAGGAAAGCTTGGGAGTTGAAATTTGCATAATTACAGAAGGTAATGAAATGGGGCTTCGTTTGTACTGGCCTCCCTTTACCCCAGATGCAGAAAGTAGGGGAATGGTCAGTGATAGCATCAGCTGGTACGCCTGAGACGACAATGTGCTGAGGGTGGTTAGTCATAATCCAATCCAGCAGTGTACCCATATTAGAGTGAGGGGCAGTTCTGGTAGGTTCTAAGATTAGCTGGTGCAGATTAAGGCTTTGTATACTAGACAGGGATGCAGGTTGGGAGCTACCCAGCCAGTTTATGTTAAGGTCCCCAAGGATAAGAACTTCATTTCTCCTGGAGAGAAGGGCAGTTTGATAGAACAGTTCCTCCAGTCCTTTGTGACTGCTCCGGGGGGTTGTAGACACAGACAATATGTAATATTTTGGAGCCGAGAGTGAGAAGGGTATGAAGCACTTCACAGTGACTGAGGGGGAACGAGCCGATACCAGAGAGTTGGAGGTGATTTTTAAAGTAGACTGCTGTGCCGCCCCCTTTTGGGAGGGGGTCTATCTAGTCTCAAGAGATTATAGAATGGGATAGCACACAGTGAGCCAGGGGTGGATGATTTAATCCAGATTTCAGTAAGGCAAATGATATCAGGCTTGTAGAGGGAGGTCCATGCTTCAAGTTCAGCAAAGTTTTTCTCAAGGCTCCTTATGTTATGGTAAGCAATTATAAGACCTTTGGCATTATGACTAGGATTAGTTATGCAATTTACTGGACCAGGGTTTGGCTGAACATCGCCAGAGAGCAGTATGGCTAGAAAAAGTAGATACCACAGCTTATTGCACATGAAGGGGCATAGGGTATGTAAACGAAGGGAACAACTACTTTTTTTTTCTCCCCTCCTATGTCCCAACCAGAGCCGCCCCTTCAGGAGTCACCAATGAAATCCATCCCTGCCACCGACTTACCTGCTACTCGGGGTCCCTCATCCTGTCACAGATTACCTCCCGGGCGGGGTTCAGGTGGGGCGAACCCCTGTACCATAATGTCTTCTCCGGTCCCTGAGACAGCGGCAGTCAGTGGCACATCAGGGCTGGGTTTAGCGCTCCATCTACCCGGCTCTGGAGGGTGTTTTTCCTTTTTCTGCGAGGACGTTGCTAGCCCTTGACGTCAAGGCATGAGCGCCGACATATGCAACGTCCTCCCCCCCTTGATGATGCAGCCCCTAGAGGTGATTGGTCCATGGGTCTTCACCTGTGACCAATCAAACCCCTGAGGTGCCAATGAGCTGTTGTGCCCCCAGCCTCCACCAGAGGTCACTGTTCGTCGGGATGGATCACCCACTCTCCCCTGGAGAAGGTGAGCTGTCGTCAGATGCTCAGCCTTTCTCCCCTCGGCCAACCCCTGGTGACCTGAGTCTCCTCCCGAACCCGGGTGAACAACTATTTTTGTGGACGTTTGCAATCATAAGGATCCATGTCTTATTTAATAGTAGTATAGTGGTGACACAGTTAGGTTCAGGCACAAAAAGGACGTGAGAGAAATAAAAATCATTGGGTAAGTGGTGAAGGGGAGCTGTAGCAGCTCTGGAGACAGGTAACAATGATGGGTGAAATAGTGGCAGTGTGGAGGCAAGGAGAAATAATAATGTGTGAAGTTTCATAGTAAACTGCCCAGGATTATGTGCACAGGTCAGTAACTAGTATAGATGCAGGGAGGAAAAAGGGACCAAAGATGGAGCAGGGCTCGTGCTATCCAGAGGACCCTGAAAAAATTGTTCCAGGCAGAAAATTAGAATAGTAATTCAAGAGAAAAAACGCAGACAAGTAGTCCGGACAACTGATGGGCTGAGCTACAAAATTAGGAAGAAATGCTTGAGAGACAAGGTAGGGTAAGTAGAACGGAGAAGTGAGGAGATTAGGGTGAAATCCAATGCCCCGGTAACCAAAGTGATTAGGGAGGAGCAGGCATGGAAAGAGAGGGATAGAGGATAAACAAGCAGAAGTAGGGGTGTACTGATTGATGTAGGGCAATAAGCACTAACCTAACTCACTATTACACTAGTTGCCCTAATAGTAGGACATATGGAATGCCTGGTAGGTGAGCCAATGAGATAGGAGCTGTCAGAGAGAGGAGGGACAAGAAGTGTATTTAAAGGAGGCCTTGGTGGAGAAGGGGGCGGGAGAAAATGGGCAGTAGGTAGTCCACTTAATTTGGCAGAAAAATCAGCTATATTAGAGCAGAGAAAAAGCACTCCAATCAGCTGGGCTGAGCGAGAAGAGAGAACCAATCCCAGTCCAGCAGCCAAAACGCCACACCAATCAGAGAAGAGCCATAGCGAGGTGGCTCCAGCAGCAGTACCTGTTCAGAAGAATCCAATGCGGTGAGCTCGGGAGGCAGGCAGAGTTGGCGATCCAAGTTAGGCGGTGGCTGCGGGGGTTTCCGTGGGGCTGCCTAGCAGTCCAGAGCGCTGCTCAGGTGTGGGAGAGTCACTGGGGGAGCAAAGAGAGAGTTGAATAAGTATTAGTGTAGAAGGGGGCAGGAGACTAGCAGCAGACAGTCAGCAGGGGCTGGGAGTGATTAAGGCTAAGACAAAGGAGCAAAGCAGTGAGAATAGGTATGGGAGGGGAAATCAGAATGACAAAAGGTGAGGTCAGCGCACCAAGGTAGGAAGGCTGAGGAGCAGAGGGGGGTGTATCAAAGAGGCAATACTTGAGAGGAAAAATGGAGACAGGAAGAAGGTAACACTTATGTGCAAGTTAGGCTCAACACCTTGGCATAAAGGAAAAAGCTGAGAAACATACCTCAACCAAAGCAGAGTCAACTGAAGTGAGCAACCTTATAGGTGCTGGCACAATAAAATGTCCTTTCGGAGGACACTGTGGGCCAGTCAGCATAATAATGTCACAGTAGAAGGGAGTAGTATGGGAACCATTTGGTCCAATATGACCGATAGACAGTCCCACAGAACCCTGAGTGGACAACACAGGTCAGAGGGAAACCAGATGAATGGCACCATCAATTATGGCCGCAGGCATCAGACCCAGGAGACATAACACTGACCTGGCAAAGATGTGGTGGCCTTCTTGGATCAAGTATACCTGGGCAAGAAGGGTGGCAGTCAAGTCCTGTGGCAAGAAAAAAGCTACGGTCCATCACCAAGACCAAGACCACCCTAATATATAGAGAGCAGCGGCATTGAGGAAATACAGACTGCGGCAAGACACCCCCCAGGCCCCAAACATCAGTCTAGTTCAGAAGACAGTGTGAAAAAAGAGCTTCCCATGACTAGGCTGGCAGCAGACAGACATCTATATAAAGGAAGACATAAATCCCCACCCTAGAGGGGTTGCACTGAGCACTACTAGGAATCTTGTTAAGCAACATTTGAAACTGACAGTGTCTGTTCTCCAGTTTAAAGTGGGTATATTGCCTGGGGCACTGGCTGATGTTATGTAAAGGCCTACAACCAACATATCTAGGTGGCAAAGGCAAACGGGGCCAGAGGAGGCATAATTCTGCATGCATAGGGAGGTTCCTGAGGTGCATTCTATAACCCATCATTCTGTATAGACCTTAGTAAAACATCTTGAAAAACAGGGAGATCTAACCACCTTCCATCACTCCTGGGGGCAACAGCAGCAGCAGAGGGAAGGGTAGAGTTGGAATAAAATAATGTGTAACTAGGGGCAGCAGCAACATCTGAATGGATGCCTTTGTGTGCCTTGGCATGAGCACCACGGGGAAGAAGACCCGGGATAGGACTACCACACCTGCCACAACCTTGCTGATGGTATGTATGATTACCCCTGGCAGCAATCTCATGAGAAGATCCCCTATTGTGCCCTCTAGTGGGAGTTGGATAAAGGGACCTAACAGACCTTAAAGTCATTTTAAAGGCTTGAAGCCACAACGTGCTTTTTCAACATCATATCCAAACAGTTCTTAAATGGGGTGTTCAGAATCTCTTGGTATACTTCAGTATCAGATCCTCCTACTCTGAGCCAAGAATGACCCCTAAGGCAAATACCAGAGGCCTGGAAGAGGCATCAGACACATCATAAGTCTAACGTAACAGATGTTGACCAACTTCAGCTTCAGCAGATAAGGTGCTAACCAAGTCAGTTTTAGTAGGACCATCAACTAAAGCCTGGGCAGCAGTACAAGCAGCTTTCCAAAGGTTAATCTGGTATTTAATAATGTGTGCCTAATAATTTGCAATCCTAAGGTCCAAGGATCCTGAGGCAGAAGTACGCTTGCCCATAACATCCAGCCTCCTAGACTATCTGGAAGCACGGTACTCATGTGTTTAGGAGCTTTAGCGCAATCATGAGCAGCCATAATGACTACAGAGTCAGTTTCAGACTGCGTTGCATAATAAGATTCAGCAGACAGAGCAGAGTATTGCTTATCAGCCTTTCTTGGAACTGCAGGCAGGGTGTTGGCTATACCATGCAACAACGGTAGCATCCTCGAAGGCAGGATATACAGGTGGAATTATTATGAAGGGGTAGAAAGCACCTCCAAAAATGTCATCAAATTCCTCTTGGTGAAATCCTCCTCCTCAACAGTAAAGCCACAGCAGACAATCTGCTGCAACATAGCCTGAAAAGAAGGGTCCTCAGGAGGTGGTCATGGAGTATAAACTGCAGAGTCCTCACTACAGGATGAGAGGGTGAGGCCAGAGGGCAGATTCCCTTCTTCAAACCACCACTCACCCTCATAATCCTCTAAATCTCTCTCTAGGTCCATGAAGTCAGGGTCATTATTATTATTCTTCCTATTCTTCATCAAATCAATCAATCAATCATCATCCACCACCACCGATGATGACAAAGGGGGCTACAGAAGGAACCAGCAATGCTGGTGGCAACTGAGAGGAAGGAATCTACAGTGTGCTAGTAGAGGCAGTCAACAAAGGCCCTGAAACAGATAGCCCTGAGATGATGCCCGCACAGCCAGGGAGTTGACAGCACCCTGAAAAGGGTTCAGGACTACCTGAGTCGAAGTGCCAGAGTCCAACGAGGTTGGCAATGGACTGTCCATAGTAGGTAAGGCAGCATGTTAGCCAAGCCCTGACCTTGATGCCTCAGTGAGGAGCTATTGCCGATGCAGCTGAAGTGGACACTGAAGCAGATGTACCCCATTTCAGCTGCGACTAGGACCTCACTGGCAAGGCAGCAGTGTCTATTTCTATGCTTGTTTTATGGCTGGATGACAAGGTGGCCTGTGACGAAGACTTCTTTTTCCTGGTCTTTCAGCTTCAATGACCACTTCTTGGTCAACAGTGGGGGAGAAGCAGGCCTGGAACTTTCAGCTTTTTCCATAGCTTTAAGCACTTTTTGAGTGAGGAAGGCCCCTAAAGCACTATGACAGCATCACCTTGTAACCTAATTAAAACTTTGGCAAATCTCACAGCCCCTCACATTGTTAGAAATGTCCCAAACAGCATACACAGATAGTGTGAATGTTGTCTTTGTAGATTTTATAAATGCAAGCACAATAACAGAATAAAGGCTCTTTGTCTTTCAGCTGCATGCAGAAACGATAATTGAAATACTGAAAAGAAAATAAACAGCAACAGCTTTTCAACATGATTTCCTTTAGCAGGTCTGGTGAGGATGATTGACAATTGGAGAGAGAACTGAGGAGTATTGGGTCCACCCATGTTATATATGCATCCATGCTGCATGTCATTGTGGGCAGCCCCCGGCAAACAAAAGTTTCCATGTGGTTCTGATCCTGATGGCTTACAGTTCCAAAGGTGTAGCCAGATGGAGGAGATATCCTCAATGAAGAGCAGTACTTTTTTAAACTATTAATGAGATTAGGTTGTTTACTTTCACTGTTGGGGCCTGAGCTCCCATCTCACAAACCCATTTTTTATGAGATGCAATTTCTGCTTTTGTGACACTCACAAATGGGAAACCTATAGATGACTTTGCTGGGCCATGTGCAAAGCAAGCTACATATTTGTGGCAAACCACATGATGATGTTGCTGCTTTATGATAAGCCTGTAGGCTAGTCATAAAGCAGTAACAAGCCTAGCCTGTAAGCCCACTCACTAAGTCTGCTACAGGTCTAGTGCTGTGTGTGATGATGGAGCTGCTTCGTAAGTATGCGTGCAGCAAGCCACAAGTCTTGTGCACTGCATGTCATTAAGGAGTGTTCATCATGAACTGTAAGAAGGTCTTAAGCTACAGGTGTCAGTTCTATAACTTTTTCAACAAGCATCAAAGTTAATTATGTATAAAAAAAATAGGTTAATGCATTTATTAGGGTTACAGTGTACAAAGTAAGGAAATGAAACACTAGGGTTGAAAGTCCTTGTACCCTGAAGAATCTGCGATGTGGCGGTCCTCAGAGTTTGAACAATCATGCAACACAGTGTTGGCATTATCCTAATAACACACCAATATCCCCAACGGTTACAGAGCAGTTGACTGATGAAGAAACAGATATAATTTACAAACCGCAAAGGTGCTTGGTTAATTTTTTTTTTTTGGTAGAACTGAAACTGCCAACTATGCTGTACTTACTGTTCTTTACCAGTTACAGCAAACCTGGGATCACACAGACAGTGCAGGTTACCATGTGCAGGGGAAACCAATTATTTCTGTATTAGAGCAACATATAAAATAGCCACTAGAGGAGTGGGCTGCAGTTTCAACTCAGTAGGTAAATTAGGCACTTGTCAGTATAGATCAGTTATGTAAGACCTTACCGTAACAGAAGATCTTCTAGGAATGTCTCTTGCAGTAAGTCATTACTTCTGGGAGTTCCCAGCAGGTGTCACTAATCACAGCAGCTTCTTTCAGCAGTCTCCAAACCAGGAACCACCCACACTACCTCACTTCCTGGGCTGTGCCTATAAAAGTGGGTGGTTCCTGGCAGTCTCCGTTCCCTGCCAGTTTCAGCTCGTGAGGTGCGGGACCAAGGGGAACCGAGGTACCACAATATCCCAACTCTATTAGTGTTTTCCCTATTATAGAAGGCAGGGGGATGGTGGGTGGGAAACTACTTACTGCAAGAGACATTCCTAGAAAATCTACTGTTACGGTAAGGTCTTACGTAACCGATCTATCTTCCACAGAATGGAAGTTGCAGTAAGTCATTACTTCGGGGAGATTCCCAAACAGTTATACATCAGTGGGGAGGCCAATTATGGCACTGTGCCTTATATAGTAGTGAGGTCAAATGACTGGTAATGTTATAAAGGCAGTATCCCAGTATAATGCCTGGCAAAGATTCGGGCTTTGTGTGTAGGCAACCGCATTATAATGTTGGTGATAAAATCATTGCTTAGACAAGCCAAATTGGTAATAGTGCTCTCCTGAGGATCTAGGCTGATCAAAACCCGATCAGGGTATAATGCATCTATTATAATAATAAGTCATGTGATAGATTCATCCTTATAATGGAGTGACCGGTAGGTCCCAGTGGCTTGTAGGTGAAAAGACAGAACTTATAGTGAATAATGGACTGAGTAAGAGGTTATATTTACGATATGTTTCTGGTTATTCAGTTTCTGATAGAAATGAACAATTCGCTGAAGTATTCAGCGATAAAGTAATTGAAATTGTATAGGGTTCTTGTAAGTAGGTAGTAATACGAATTGAAAGTTGAAAATGAATCCCAACTGATACAAATGTGTCCATTTGGGAGTGCTACTTTGTAGCATGTCAGGACAGCGTTAAAGAATGTCTGTTAAATTATTATAAATGATATAAATGTATCCATTTTGGAATGTATAGGCTACATAAGTAGCCATCAGGGTAATAGCACAGAGATGTTTGCTACAAGTCACAAATGATACAATGTATCCATTTAGTATTGTTACTTAGTAGCCCTTAGAATCAGCAAGAGATGTCTGCTGTGCAGTCAAATGATGTAAATGTACCCAGTTTAAGGTTAAAAGCTGATAAAATCAGTAAGAAAAGTTTGTTATATTATTCTGTATTAGCAATCTCATTTACAAGCAGTCCATAAGTGGTACGCTAGGAAATGCAGGCTTCTCAGGTTTTTACATGAAAGCTAGTATGGTGATCCCTTTATGTCTTCTGTTGGGTAAACAGATATCCAAATGATGGCCTGGATGGTGGGTAGGCATGAGCTGCACGGCAACATCCAAGGCAAGAGATGAAACATGAGACTGTGCAATGGGGTTATTCCACGCACCCTGTAAATAAATTTGTTTTTTTAGTGCTTCCATTAAAAATGGTCTCTTATTTGTATTCAATGGTTGTTGTCAGCCCTGATTGAGGCTGGATACAAAGTCCACCACGAAAGGGCATTATATGACGCAGGCAGGATCCAGATGTGGTGGTTTAAGTGACCTGTGCTTGGTCTCTGCTTAAAATTGTCCTTTATTAGGGACATACATCTCCTTGGTTCTCTTTTTTTTTTTGTATAGTTTCTTCATTGAAGAATTAGATCTGATGTCATAGTGATTCCTGTGACATAATATAGGCATGATATGTCCATTATCAGGTGAAGGAGGTGAAAAATGCCCAGATTATGCTGGTATGTAGCATATGGTCCATATAATTCAGTATCCAAGTATTCAGAGACTCTGGGTAATATTCTCTTATGAAAATTGGAATCGACAGGGGTATTAGATAGCCCAGGAAAGTTGAGCTTTGTCATTTTATGTGGCTCCAATGTATAGTTGAGCCCAAATATCATGAAATGTTATGAATAACATGCTCAATAGCAGGTATCTGTAGGATAGTAGATGAATAAGTTTAGCTTATGAGCCCATCATGATTGTTGTTTGTGACGATAGTGGGCGTTATGAATGTATGCCTCCTAGTAATATAATCATACACTCCTTTGGTAAGGATTTTTAATTTTTTTTATTTAATATTTTAGTTTGCCTCCTTCTCTCATGAGTTGTAATCCCATAATATGTAGTGGGGTGTCCCCATGGGTATATGCAATAGAGAATAAACAGCCTTTGCCATCCAGTTCGGAGCCCCCGAGTGGTGGACATCAAAATAATAATCTCTGTTCATGGAGAAATAACTGCTGAAGGTATGATTTCATGATAAAAAAAAAAAAACTGCCTCATCGACGTTGAAATGTGGCCCACTGATGGGGGAGTATAAAATAGATGCTCTGTCGATGACATAAGTACTCCCTATCAAAAGGAGGATTATGATGCAGGTTCCATTTGATTAGGAAAAAGTTCCATAGTGGAATATAAGGGGCACCATCGACGGGGAGGGGGGGGTTAGCCCCATTGATGAGTATAGAAGCCATGTGCCTCATCGACGGAGGAGGCAGTCCCACTGACGGGAGAGTAAAATCCATGTGCCCTGTCAATGGTGGAAGCAATCCCATTGATGGGAGAGGCACTGTAAGAGCCTCCGTCGGTGGGGGACTGTGCCCTGTCAATGAGTGTGTAAAATCCAGATGCTCCGTCAATGGGGGAGGCAGGCCCGTCAACAGGAGAGGCTGTCATCAAAAGCAATATGTGGAAAGCCTCAGTTGATAGGGAATGTATGTCCCATCGATGAGAATATGTAGAAGTCCTCCATCGATGGGGAATGGATGTCCCATCGACAAGAAACATGTAGGAAGCCTCAGTCGAGTGGGAATGTATGTCCCGTCAATGAGAATATGTAAGAAGGCCACAGTCAACGGGGAATGGACATCCCATCAATGAGAATATGTAGAAGGCCTCCGTCGATGGGGAATGAACGTCCCATTGATGGGAATATGTAGAAAGCCTCCATCGACAGGGAATAGACATCCCAATGAGTTGATTGAAGAGTCTCTGTTGATGGGAAATGAACAGCCCATCGATGAGCAACATGTAGGAGGCCTCTGTCAATGGGGAATGAATGTCCCACCAATGGAAATATGTAAAAATCCTCTGTTAAAGGGGAATGGATGTCCCATCTGTGAGAAACATGTAGGAGGTATCCATCAATGGGGAATGAATGTCCCATTAATGGGAATATGTAGAAAAGCCTCTGTCAATGGGGGAATGGACATCCCGATGAGTTGATTTAAGAGTCTCTGATGATGGGGAATGAATGTCCTGTCTATGGGAATTATCCTTGAAGCCTCCATCAATGGGAATTAATGTTCCATTGATGGGAAATAAATTAAAGCTTCTTATATTCTCCATGATGTTTGTAACCATTTGTTTTCAGGATACCAAGTCAAGTCTCTGATGAGACAGAGAAAAACTGTGTTGTGTATAAAGCCCAGGCACCCCAATCTATAAAGATGAAAGATTAATTCTCTTCAGAGACCTGCATGCAGAAGATTGTTCAAGCTGCTGTGTGAGCTGAAGCCAGCGGGAAAATGAATGGAGACTGCCAGAAACCACCCACTTTTATAGGCACAGCCCAGGAAGTGAGGTCATGTGGGTGGTTCCTCATGTGGAGACTGCTGGAAAAAGCTGCCGTGTGATAGCAACACCTGCTGGGAACTCCCAGAAGTAATGACTTACTGCAAGAGACCATTCTGTGGAAGATCTTGCATTGGCCGATTCACTGCATAGGTCCTAACACACAACATGGTGTGTAGTCATGCTCTGATATACACATGCCTTGGGTGTGTTGACAGGCAAAAGGCAAAGCCAAGTCCCTTCAACCACCCGAGAAGTACATACATTAGACACGGACCATGAGGTGCATTACTGCACTTAAAGTGGGTGCAAAATTAACATAAAGAGGAAAAACAACACATAACAAGCATTTGTCAATGCTGAATGTTTGCTTGCCAATATTGGCATTGGACGTGCAGCAGTTAGATGCAGAATAGGAATGGCAGTGAAGTACTGAACTCGTGCCAACCTCACCTCCACCTTCACCCTGCAGAGATGGACAGGCATTGGGGTATGCCTTTGGGTCATCACCCATAATGCTCATGGCATTTCACCTCACCCTATCCTGCAGACACCGACACGTGTTGAGGTGCATCTTGGATGTTCAGATTGACAGTCACTCCATGTCATAAGGATGTACACTGAAATGGGTGCAGTATAGGAGAATGCGGTGAACTGTGGGGCCGAAGAGTCCAAGGCACACCTCAGTGCCTGTCACTGGCTTCAGAGTTGGGGTAGGGGTTGAATGGCATGAGCATTACAGCTGGCAATCCAAAGGCACACCCATGATGCCTGTCAGTCTGTACAGGGTGGTACATTATGGTTAGAGACCCCTAATTCCCTGGGCATTTGTTGGTATTTGCACTCCAAATTTTCAACATGGCCTTTTTGTGACCCCCAACTCATGAAAGCATTTGGGACCTTTGCTCATGAACAATGGCAATGATTTGTTAATCTGTCCCGATCGTTGATTTCCCATAGCAACCGCACCATTCTGCGCCAGATGTGCGAAAATACAGTTTAGGCAGGATGTGAAAAATGACAGCTGTACCATTCACAGGGAGGTGTGAAGAGATGGCAATGTTGAAAATCTGGAGTGAAAATATTAAAAATGCTTCAAATTACGAGCGTATGTGGAAACTGCGCAATGCACGCTTTGCAATAGTCAATTTAGTGGAATCATTTCGCCAAATTTTCAACATAGGCATTTTGTGACCTCTGCTCGTGAACAGTGTTACAATGATTTTCTTAATCTGTCCTGAACATTGATTTTCCACAGCAACCGCACCATTGTACACCAGATGTACGAAAACACATTTCAGGCAGGATGTGAAAAATGACAGTTGTACTGTTCATAAGGAGGTGTGCAAAATTGACAATGCGGAAAATCTTGTGTGAAAATATTACAAATTCTCAAAGTTACAAGTGTGTGTGTGTGTGTGTGTGGGTGTGTGGAAACCGCGCAACGCACGCTCGTAACACAGTCATTTTATGGACTTTTAATCACCAAATTTTCAACATAGGCATTTTGTTACCTCCGCTCATGAACAGTGTCACTATGATTTTCTTAATCTGTCCCGAACACTGATTTCCCACAGCGACCGCGCTATTGTGTGCTTGGAAGTGCAAAAACAAATTTCAGCCAAGATGTGAAAAATGACAGCTGTACTGTTCATAGGGAGGCGTGAAAAAATGCCAAGCCAATGTTGAAAATCTGGAGTGAAAATATTACAAATGTGCAAAGTTAGGAGTGTGCATGGAAACCGTACAATGCACGCTTATAAAAGTCATTTTTGTGGAATTTTTTCACCAAATTTGCAACATAGGCATTTTAGGAGGCCACCTCATGAACAGTGACACTGTTGTTTTGTTAATTGGTCCCGAAAGGTGATTCCGTACAGTGACCGCGAAATTACCTTTTAAGACTGAATAACAGCATGACAGTGACTGAATTCATGAGGTGGAGTCCCAAGAACCCCATGTTGAAAATGTGGTGTCAAAATTCACAAAAATGGTCAAGATATCTACCTAAGTTGAAAACCCCCCATTTATGCCATTATACAGCTTACTGGCATTTCTTCAGTTCGTGGTTGGCTTTGAAGAGTGCAGGCATATTCCTGGTTCACCAAAGATCATCATGCCAGGCTCCTGAGGTAAGTATGGGGTGGGGGATGTGGGGTGTGCAGAGGGTGGCTGCAGGTTATGGGAGGGGCACCAGAGACAGCAAGGGTGCATTTTCCGTTTTTACAGGGGAAAACAAACAAAACAAAAATGACAATGCGGGATGCATTTGTCACACTGGAGTGACCCCCCCATCATGCCACCTGGGTGTTTGTTGGTAGGGGGGGTGGGAGCAGATGGAGATTAGGCACCCCCATCAGCCATACAGTGTGCTGGGGGGTGCGCATGAGCCGAGGGGGATTGGGCACCCCCCCTTGACACACAACAAATGAGAGGGGGGACATTATGCCAACAGGGATTGGTGTACCTCATCTGCAAATAACATTGGGAGGAGGCATGCTGACAGGGGGATTAGGCACCCCCGTCTGCTTTCATGGGGACGGAGAGGCAGCCAGCAACAGCTGCTGCTTGCCATCAATATGCAAATTGCCTACACATTACCATCGCTGATTGCAGCAGTGGTTTTCTTTCAACTGCATGCCACTGCATCTGAACTGCTGTCATAGAGCGCACAGCCATTCATTGGTGTGGTCACACCTGCAAAATGGATCAGGGCATTGGCAGAGTGGGCGGCACATCTCCAAAAAGTCATATGGTGGCACTATGTTTCTTGCGCATGCACGCACAAGCAAATATAAAAATGCTGCAGGCTTGCGTCATTGAGAAACACTACATGGCCTTGTGATGTGTTTGCACCAATGTGTAACAACCCCCTCCTTTCAGAAGGGAGAGATGGTTGTTCAACAGATGCATTCAGAGGAGGAGCAGTGCCCTGGCATCATTCTCTTTGGTGGTAGATTGTGGGAGAAGCTATAGGCAGAATAAAGATACAGTGTTCTCATGGTGCCAGTGAGTTTTGGGGTATTTTTGTGCAGTTCTCAGGTTTAGGTAGCTGCTTGACTGGAACCTCAAGGCTTCAGGTGCAGTTACCTGGCAGGCACCTCCAGGGCATGAGCAAAGGGTCAGCTGAGCCACTCAAGGATGGAGTGCCAGTCAAGTAGCAGGGGCACATTCAGCAGAATGCTGTGGTGCTATGGGTATTCCTGCATGTTAAGTATGAGTGAGTACTCACCAGTGTCCACTATGCAGCTAGCTGCAAGACTTGGGCCAAGGACACAGGAGTCATTCTGAGCTAAGAAGTGGGACGCCAGCCATTCTCAATGCCTTGAGAGTGGCATGAGGTCCAAGAAATCTCAGTCAGAAAAGCATCATTATGCCACTAAGAGAGATCCTGGAGGCTACCAGAATGGGAACCTGGGTGTCTGGGATGGATCCTGAGCTGCTGCCTTCTGTGAGCATGGGTGTGGTGCATTTCCCATAGTGTGGGAGATTATTGGGATCACCACGAGGGTGTCTCTTGGAAAGGGAAATTCTTGTATGCATTCTCCCATTCCTCTAATAGAGAAGGTCCTGCTCAAGCTAAGAGTTGAGAGTGCCAGTCTCATTCTCATAGCTGCCCTATGGCCTCACCAGATGTGGTTTCCACTCCTACAACATATGTCAGTGGAGCATCTGGTACCTCTACTCGTGTTGGGGTCTGTTATCACAGGACTGGGATCTCTAGTCCATCCAGACCTGAAGTCCCTACACCTGCATACATGGCTCCTAAAAACATAGCCATCACATGCTTTGGGGACATACGCTAAGGTTGCTAATGTCCTACTCACAGCTAGGAAGCCTTCCATACTTATTCCTTGAAATGGAAGTATTTCACTTTGTGATCTCCTTTTTGGAACATGGACTTTCTTTTTTTTATAAACACATTCTGTGAATTCTGTATTCCTCTCTTAAGGTGCATTTGGTTGCCATGTTAGCATTCCATACCCCACTGATGGCCATACAGCTTCCCAACTACAGATGTCCTGTACTTTTATGAGAGGTATTCTTCATATGAAACCTCCTATCCATAATCCAGTCCCGCCTTGGGACTTGAATTTCATACTTGAGAAATCGATGGTGGCTCCTTTTGAACCTGTGGTGACTTGTGGCTTACGCTTCCTGTCATGGAAAACATTGGTTCTAGTTGCCAAGACTTCTGCTTGAAGATCCTCATTTGATTTTTCACAAGGACAGTCTATTTGCACAGAAATCCTACGTTTCTGCTAAAGGTGTTATTTGAAATTACATGGAACCAGACGATCCACCAGCCTGTTTATTGCCCTGAGCATGCTGACCAGGGGAGGAAGTGCTCCATACTGCTGATGTACACAGAACACTGAGATACTATGTTACTTCTATGAAGGGCTGCAGAAAGACTTCCCAGCTTTTTGTTTCATTTGCCCCTGGGAAAGAGGGTGCTTCTGTGTCAAGACAACCTTTCCAAATGGCTGGCTAACTGTATAATTTTTTTGTTACAGGAAGTACGGTGATGAACCTCCTGGTACTGTTTGTAGTCACTAAGGGTATGGCCACTTCTGTTGCTTGCTTCTGAAATGTCCATGAAGCTGACATTATGTGCTACTGCCACATGGAGCACTGTCCACACTTTCACTAGATGCTACAGTATAGACATCGTCTCCCACAGACATGCCAGTTTTGGACTTGCTGTACTACAAGACCTTCTGTCCTGATCACATATCAGACTGCACCATCCTCCCAGGTTGTTTTAAACTGCATGGGAATCATTCCAAATGTGTGACCTAATGGAGGAGATATCCTCGAAGATAGAAGAGTTAGGTAAGAACTCACCATAACAGTAGATCTTCAAGAGAATCTCCTCCATTAGGCCATGCTGTACCCTCCCTCCTTCCCCCTTTTTGTTTGAGGGTTACATCAGATACTGTGCCAAAGGTCTTGTTCCATGCATCCTGCTTCCAGTCCCTTGCCTTTCCTTGTTTGCCTGGTACTGGTCTTGCCTCCTGGTTCCTCACAGTAAGAGGCCCTCTGAGGCTCATCTCTGGCAAGAACTGTGGAGTGTTGGAGCCACCCACTATATCTATCTATCTATCTATCTATCTATCTATCTATCTATCTATCTATCTATCTATCTATCTATCTATCTATCTATATAATAGTGGCACGGTAGTGCCACTATAGTTAGGGTTCAGGAGCCATTTCCATGTTAAACCCAAAATTTTGCACCTTAATAACTTTGCAACCGTTTGATGGATTTACCTGAAATTTGGAAAGTATGATCAAGACCCATAGGCCTTGGGATCTGCCAGGTTTTGTAGTGATCGGATATACGGTTGTGGAGTTATTAAGCACGATCTGTGCGCGCGTTTATGCTTTTCTGGAATTCTATGGTCGTGCCTACAGGTCATACGGTTTGCTTGACCGGCCTGAAATCTTCAGGGAACATGCAGCCGGGGTCCCTGATGTGCCTTTCGAAGATTTGGTGAAAAAATATTAAACGGTTCAAAAGTTATTCAAAAAACAGTTTCCCATTATAAGTCAATGGGAAAAAGTTAACAAAAAGTTCAACACTTTCGCAAATGCATTTTTACTTTCGCAAATGGGCCTGTTACTTTCGCAAATCGGCCATTTTGTTTTCAGTTGGTGATCAGAAAAATGGTTGGCATTTAAATTTGGGACCCTCTAGCAACCTAATTTTTTGTATTCACCTAGTCGGACCCTGAGGATGCTTGCCATGTCTTTATTTTGTGGTAAAACACCCCAGAAATATGTTTTTCAAATGTCTGGAAAAAGTACTTTTGCAAATTACTTTCGTGCTCATGAAAGTGTCGCAAATTTTTGCGAAAGCTTTCGCAAATTGCGACAGTAATTTTCTAGTCTGTGGGAAAATGACAGCAATTCTTTGGCACTGCACTGCAAAATAACTGTTGGGAGTTTTGGGCTGAAATTTAGAGGGAACGCAGCCGACATCTCACAGATGTGCCTTTCAGTGTTGTATTGAAAAAAATATTACATGGCGGCAAAGTTATGGCACTCCAAAGTTGACAGTTTTTCCCATAGGATAACATTATGGCGCCCGAAGCATTACAGGAATCCTTTGGCACCCTGCTGCAAAATAACGGTTTGGTCTTTTTTCCTGAAATTTGGAGGGAAGACAGCCAACAGTACACTGATGTGCCTTTCAGTAGTTTGGTGAAAAAATATCACATGGCGGCAAAGTTACGGCACTCAAAATTGACAGTTCTTCCCATAGGATAACATTCTGGCCCGACACTTAACAGAAATCATTTGGAGCCCTGCTGCAAAATAGCAGTTTAGTCTTTTTCCTGAAATTTGGAGGAAGACAGCCAACAGCCACAGATGTGCCTTTCAGTAGTTTGGTGAAAAAACATTACAGGAGGCAAAGTTATGGCGCTCGAACTTTCTTTTTTCCCATAGGATAACATTCACAGCGTTGCCGCGCCTTTCAGGGCCATTATCTCGGAAGCGGTGCGAGATACAGACTTTAAGTCTGAAAATTTCTTAGCCCATTGGGGCTAAGATCTAAATATGCAGACAGCTGTAAATAATATGACTTTTAAATTTTTTCCTCTCGTCATACGGTTCCTGAGATATAATGTATTTAGTATTCCAAGATCTCATTTTCTGCTTGATACTCATTATTTTGCATACATTATTTGTACTCACTGTCTTTCTCAATGCAGGTTTTGGGGAAAACCAGCCTGTCCACTTACATTACTGTTACTGTTGCCCTTTCAGCTTGCGGATCCGTACCAGTTTCACTTACCATTGACGTCTGCGCCACCATGTGCGTTATCCTTTGCGTTTTCATTTGCGCTTCTGTTATTTTTTGCCATTTCTGTCTACAGTACTGTTTATCTTACTGTTTCACTTTACATCACCATGCCCATTGACATTTCTGTTTGCAGGCACCATGTTACTATGTGACAACACATCACGTGGCAGACCATTCCCGTCTCGCCACCATGTGCGTTACCCTTTCTGTTCTCATTCGTTGCTTGTGTTACCATATGCGCCACTGTTAGCATTTCTGTTTGCGTTGCTGTCCCTGTTAGTATGCCACAACACATCATGTGCCGCTCCACATAGCATTATACAGCAGGAGGCGCGGGGCCCCGCCCGCTACATTCATTCACTATTTCTTGTTATCATTCTCAAAAGAAATTAGGGGCAAAAACTCCGTTTGATGCATTAGTTAGGGTTGTTCCACAGCGACAAAAGTGAGGAAATTAGCTGTTAGGGTTGAAAACCCCTTGGACCCCGCCCACCCCCAACGGCATTGGGGTGCGCATTGGGATCGTGGGTCCTAACTCTCACCCATTCTCCTGTACTTCTGCTGCTTTACACATGTCATGGGGTGAGAGTTGGGGCTGGCAATCCCAATCATCGCTGGTGAGGAGGAAGTGAGGGTCAGGGGTTTCAACCTAACAGCGATGCCTCACTGTCAGCTAACATGTCATCAAGCAGTTTTGCCTCTATATTGTTATTAACACTGCATCATCACGTGGGTGGCTCCTGCTGCGCAAAACTTTTTTTTTTTTTTCTTCTTTTAATTTATTTATTCATTCATTATGCTTTTGTGGCTGAGCTGGACCATTAGGATTGGTCCTGATCATGAACCCCCAAGCCTCAGCCTCCAAATTTATGCCAGCACTCCTCAGTCACCCCTGGCTTGCCCCCTAGAGGGTGGGGTTGCGGCCCCATCCCCACTACCAGGGCCACACTACTAATATCTGGTCAGGGAGCTGGCCTCAGAGGCTGATGGAGGCTGGGGGCAGAGTGTCATAGAGATGGCCAGCTCAGTGATTTTACCCCCATTAGCAGGGGCAAGGACATGCAATGACACCAGCATCTGCCCCACCCCCTGTGCATGATGGTGCCATGTGTGTGAGATCTCCCAGCCTCCTCCAGGAGTTCTCAGTGCACCGGCACACAATCCCACCTCCCCCCCAGAGAAGGAGAGCAGTCGACAAGATGCTCAGTCTTTCTCCCCCCAGCCAGCCCTCCAATTCCCCGGGTCCATTCCTGAACCCGGGTCGCTGGTGTTGCAGACAGAAATCTAACCGCTGCACCGGCGGGCAGGCCAGCAAGCATTTCTGTGTGGTCCCAACTCTGACTTGTGGTTCCAAAGGTGTGGCCTAATGGAAGAGATTCTCTTGAAGATATACTATTACATTAAGTCCTTAATAAATGTTCCTTCCTCAGGGTGGGGCAGGTTATCTAAATTCTGTGACACCTCAAAGAAGATCAGGTGCTTTGCACTTTGATATTTACAGAGTGCCCTCTGCTAGATAGTTTTCGGTTTCTTTACTGGGTCCCCTCCTTCCTTTCAAGGTTCACTTGAGAGGAAGGAGTGGAGCCAGGACAGAAATGGAAAAACATTTGCCAAAGGTCAACCTAGCAGTAAAGAGTAAGGTTGCCACCTACCCGTTCTTTTTCTAATGATCCAGTTTTTGGGTGCCTTCTCTGGTCCTCCAGTCTTCCTCATACTCAGTCCAGTAATTCAGGGCCAGCACAATCACACGCAAAATCAATTTTTTTTTAAATAAACCACAGTCTTTCTTTCCACCACCATTCACCATGCCAGACACCAATTTCTTGATCGGCTTCTTCCAGCCGGCAGCTGCAAGTAGGATCGGATGTCATTCAGACAGTGATGCTGGCTTACACAGCTGGGCAATGAGGAGCCTCTGTTTTTGTTGCCAGCCAACAGGGTTAGGCAATTTTCTCAGCAGTCACAAGGTCAGGTTTCTTTAAAGGTTCATGGTTCTCTCTCTCTGGGTAGGCTAGCCTGGGAAATGTCTGAGAGGACAGATATCAGGGTTTGGGGGTTCAGGAAGAAGTATGAAGCCAGTCTGCCTGTGCTGCAGGACATGGGAGAGCAACAACAGTATCAGCATTTAGTTAGACAAAGTAACTAACCTTGCATTCATAGTAATAATATTTAAAATGAAAGAAAGGCCACAAAGTCTAAGGATGCATAAAGTAAGTTACTTTATGCAACCTTAGACTTTGTGGTCTCTCTTATTTTAAATATCATTACTACAAATGCACTGTTAAATAAAAATATCAGAGCAGAAGCATTCCATGTCAAGCAAGCGAAATACAATATGGTACAGTAAGAAACAGAGTGGGCAAAGTGCTGTAAATCAAAGCTGCAATTTGGAAAACCAATGAAAACAAAAAAAAAACCCGCGTATATGAAAGCGCAGATAGCGGACTCTAGCATATTTATTGCAACTCCATGCCGCCATGGTCGCCACTGTAGTGTATCACCAGTCTAGTGCAACTTCAGGTAAATGGCAGAACAGTGGATCTGCATGGTTAAGACATGTGCCATTTTGTATACCACGCTCTTCTGCCTTTCGAAATGTTCACCACGTGGTATTGGCCATGCTGCTTTTCTCCTTGCGGAGTTGACGTGCTACTGAGCAGAAGACCGCTTCCATTTCATATTTTTTGTTGAACGATGCACACAGATATTGTTTTGTGAATGTGAGCTTAAAACTCGCATATAACTTAATATGACTGACAAGTGACATTTGAAGGGGTGCAGTTTGCAAGAAAGCAGTGTGGCTAACCAAAAGGAGCGGGGCTTTGGTAGTCCATTTTTTTGTCTGAATCAAAGTTGGCAACCCTAGTAAAGAGAAACTAAATACATATCAAAATGCAAAGCAGCAAATAGTCTGTGAAGTTGCACAAGAATTTAGGTAAGCCATTCCACCCAGAGGAAGGGGTCTTAACCCTCGAAATGTTAATGGTTTGTGGGAGACCCATACAATCATCTGTGTGGTTCAAGTAAATATTTCAACATACTATAAATAAACCTGGCCGAGTGATCCTGTTTGTTCCTGTAACCTGAAGTCTACTGATCCTGATAGGAACAGATTGCGCTCTGATTTTTTAACTTCACAGTACTGCGGGAGGGTCTGGATTCCTACTGGGATTAATGCTACCCAAGTGTGTCCTAGGCCAACTAGGAGGAAGACCTTACAACCATTGGAAGAGCAGTAACCTCAGCATAAATCCCACCTTGGTGTGTCTCACTTTTTAAAGAAAGAAATACAAGCATTTCTTATACATTTATTTTTTTAGCTGACTGGGTCTTCTGCTAGAAGACTGTCACTAGAAAAAGCTAAAGGAATATTTTCTGTGTTGTAGTGTGCCCCCTTTGGAGTGCCATTGTTGATTTTTATTCATTTTTCTTTTAGTTTAATGGTTTCAGGTTGCTTGACATGAAAGTTGCTGAGACAGTGGGCCACACAACAAGCTAATAAGCTAAGCAAAAGTAACATTTGTTTTTTTTTTTTTTCGACTGTTCTCTGAGGTAAGTATAGGGGGAGGAGGTGTTTTTTTTTTGTATTTTTTTATTTATTTATTTATCCCTCGGCGACTGGCCCCCTTCCACTGCCCCCCCCCAAATCACCACCACTGGGCGACATGCTGGCCATCGCCTCTCGCCAACTAAGGTGCCAGCTGGCCCGCTGTGGCAGGGAGATCAGCTTTTTCCTGCCGGTTGGCTTTTCTCCTCTTCCGGTTTTGTCCCACCCCTGAGCATGGAGCTAAGATGTGCAATGACGCCAATAGCCACGCTGTGCACACTTCCATGCATGGCATGCTGGGATCTTGCTCAGTTCTGCCACCCTTGTTTGGGTCTGTTGTGTCGGCCCCAGCCACCGCTAGGGGCCAGTCAAGCAGTGGACTCCATCTCCACCCCTCCCTAGGAGAGGAGAGCGGTCCTCCAGATGCTCGATCCTCTCCCTCCCTGGCTGACCCCTGGCAATCTGCTTGCACTGTGAAATGGGTCACTGGCGAGGCAAGGCATCACTGTCTCAACCCTCCATGCCACTGGGCCAGTGATGGGAGGAAGGAGTTCTGAAGGCGCAGGGATATGTTTGGTCATAAGGCAGCCTGGCAGGGGTACTGGTTCCTAAAGGATTGATGCTAAGATTAGGGTATGAGTGTCTGACTGTCTCAGCCAATCTGCCTCCAGGAGTTACCTTTTCTATAATTATTTTTAAGTAATTTTCAGTAGCCTTACTGTGGCTTGTATCGCTATTAAGGTCGTGGGCATACAATACACTCATTTGCAATAGTGGTAAACATCCATGAATAAGAGGCACAAATAACATATGGGGACCATGAAAAATGAGGACATTGTGTCTTGTGATGATCTCACAAACCAAGAGACTGAACCCGGAGTGGTTTGTATGGTCATCACTAACCAAGGGGATGTGAAAAGAAATGAGTTTACACTCACTATTGTATTTGGTATAACCGGTTAAAAAATAAATCTAACCATGTGCATGCATTTCATGCAATGACTTGTTAGATTTTAAACCACTGCAGCTGTACAAGTATTACCGTTAACACATGCATAGAATAGGTACCATGTGATATAGGTGATTGCAATAATAGCGATCCCAACATACGCAAGGGCACACTGTCAAAAAACAACAATGGCTATGTGCACTACAGCGCAACCCTAAAGAGCGATGGTCGAGAACGTGCTCGATGTGCACAACAGGTACACAGTTTTTTTTTATGCAGGGGGACTCTGACCCTCGCTCCCCATCACTATTATAATCAACTCCGGGAAGGGCCCCAACACTGGGGTACAGAGGAATCTTTGGGAGGGAGCTATTCAGGAGGGGACCACATCTGGGAGGGTAAGGGAGCAGGGAACGCAACATGAAAAAATGAAAGTGCCAACAATGCAAAAAAAAAAAAAAATGCAGCACTCCTACCCAGCTCCTCCCACACCAGATGCATACACTGCCTCCACGAGACCAAGCAGTAAGTTCAAAATCTCTTGGTCAAACTACTTTTTATAAACTTGTTCACGTCACATCCTTCTTACTGTCACTCAATACTTTCATCGCGATTCTTGTCCCCATACCCTCGCTTTTCCTACCTTCACTATTCTTCACCACTCACTCTTTTTACAGGTGATCAAACTGAGTCGCTCAATTTGACTCGCCCGAATCACAGGTCACCCATAGAATATCATAGCCAGGTATTATGGTGAGCCAGCACTACTGAAATCAGGTTAAAATTATAATAGCCAAGTTATCCTATGAACATTTGACTGAAATTCATTGCATTTTCAAAGATAAACTATAACCAGAAAGAGATGACTAACTGTAATACTACTACTAGTTAAGTGATTTTTACAACCTGAAAACTGGGTTGCAATTCTTATGCACATTTTGTTTTCTTCTCCTAGCACAGCGAGAGGGTGAAGACTCAAACACTGAAACTCATCCCTGAGCTCTTTCACTTTTAAAACTAGCAATTATGAAAAGAAAAACTGTGAAGAGTACGGTAACATTTATTATATTTTTTGGTTACACACCCATGGTATGCGAGGCTGTTCAACATGTGTCAAACACCCAAGGATGTGTCAGAAATATAAAATAATGCAAGGGGTAGTGTGTATAATGAGGATTTTACACACTAAAAGGCGTTGGATGTTCACATAATCCAGAGAGAAGCGAAAAGAACGAGGGATTTCTACAAGCATCCAACACTGAGTGTGTGTGTGTGTGTGTGTGTATAAAACTTGAGTTCTACCCACTACCCATTTCTTGTTTTATATAATTACTGTGGAGCATTTTTCACCACAGCAATTACATAAATGCAAATTGATCTCCATGCTGGTAGCCATGGTCAGTCTGAAGCAGGGAGGCAGCGCACGCATGTGTGGAGTGAGAGAAACCTGGCATGTGTTTGCCATTATAACCCGCTGAGTTATAGCAGTGGATTAGAACCTGGTTTCCCTAGGGAAGAAAATGCTCCCCAGTTAGAATCTTGTTTCATACTGCTCCCTAGGCATGAGCAGTCATTGTGTGGGTTGAAAGAAAGACATCTTTTTCCTTGTGTTTCCCCCCTATAGATAGTAATTTCACACAATTATTTGGCATCTTGCCATTTCAACTCGGTGTGCCAGGGAGGTATGGGTCCAGCAGTTTGTCAGACCTCACAGGTTTGGAATGGTTCTGTGAATTCACATTTCAGTGTCACACCTTGCTGTAATGCAAATGGACCACACAACTAGGCCAGTCAGCTGTGGAGAACTTACTTGCTCGTCTCAGACGCTAAGATGCCAAGCTCACTGGTGCAGTCTTTGCTTTACTGCAGATCATATTAGGAATAATACTTGCAGTGGAATTTAGCTTTAGTGTCTTTGTACATTGATGAAAATGGCCATTATTTTCAGCAGTTACCCTCTATGAGTAAACTATTGAGCAGTGTTTACATTACTGCAGTGGAGCAGAATCTCCACTGCTTCGTTCCATCTGCACTGTCTCTGGAGCCTCCAATCAGCTGTTTACAAAGCCCCCCCCCCTTGCTGCAAGCCATGCCATGGTGGGGCCATACCTTCAATGGGAAAATGATGTAGAAAGGGAACAATTTTACTCCATGGTGAATCGAGCACAGTATACTGTTTACAACGCAGGGTGACATGCTTGATCCACTGGACGTCCCCTCTCCTACGTCGGATCCAAAAGCAGATTCAGATGCCATCTAAAGTGCTTCAGTAAGTGTTCACACAGCAGAATTTGCAGTGCGTCAGTTGCTGCACATGGGTTGATGCACTGCAGTAGTGGTGGTGTAAATGGGGCTTTAGTAGCCCAACACCACTGACTTGATGTCACCACCACCATCTAAGTCTGCTATGGGGAACTAGGGATAGATGGGTTAGCTGTGACCTATTCTAATTCAAACTCTGACTCATCCTTGTCCAAAAGTTCCGGATTTGCCCCCAAAAACATACATTTATCAGAACGCATCAGAACCAGGTCATTAGCAAACTGGGAAAGGGTCAAATGACAGAGCCAATTCACCTCCTACTCCCTCCATAGTAAGCATTTTCATTAGGTGCTTTAATGTATACAATTATTATTTCACCAATTTTCTAATTTTTAACAAAAAATACATTAAAGTCAAAACTGGGTCACCGGCAGATCTGAATTGGAAGGACTGGAGTGGGTCATGTCGATTTATAAATGACCAATTTCCAGAGTCACGCAGAGATGAGATTGTTCTGGAGTGGGAGGAGGTCCAGACTACTACATCTATCTTCCCATCCCTAAGGGGAATCACAATACAAAAGGGCCAACAAAACAAGGTGATCAAGGCACCAGTGAGAAAGTTTTATATCCCTGCCTTTGTTCCCCCGTTCTCCCATAACAAGCTAGCGATGATCCTGGGGTAACAGACACATTTCTGCAGCATCAGCTCTTTACTCAGCAGGAAGTACTGTAGTGACAACCCAGCCTCTTACCGTGATAGTCCACGTGCAGTCAATGTTCGGTGGGTAAAAACTTGGGTAGAAGGGAGAGCTAAAGTTTCCTTCTGATTCTGTAAGAACCTGGTCACAGTCTGCAATAAGAATTTAAGATAAAAATAAGTAAATTAATTACGGTCATGCTTTTTCCTACCTTGTGGAATGGACCCCCACCAACCAAAGTTCACTCAGAAGACTCCCATTTACATTTTAAGTCCTTACTAAAAACATTTCTTTGCTCCAAATACACAGCATCTGAATTACGTACCTCGTCCATCAACTACTTGACAATTTACCTAGTTTATATGTACTGTATAATTACTGCAGAAACTACATTTAAGTAATCAGTTAGGGTTGAAACACAATGTCTCAAAAGTAAGTGAATGGAACATCAGCGCAACAAAAAAATCCTGATACCCCTTGGCGCATCTTTGATGTAGTGTTCCTCTGGCTTTCAAAGACTCCATGAAGCTTTGGCAATTATCCAGCTTTGCCACCGCTCTCAAAGCATTGGCATTTGGGAAAACTGCTGTGCCTTTAAATGTACCCAGTATCAGAATCTGCATATGTTTGGGGGGTAGCAGCATTCCCCCAGGGATGGGCTCCCAATGGTGCTTTTAAAATTTACATTTCTCAGATACTTGGCTGGGTTCCTGGAGTCTGTATTTTTTTCTTTTAAACATATAAGCCAACTCAAGGGATGGTCTCCCAGTGTTGGGGAATCTCTCTTTAAAAGGAAACCAACACCAAGGATGGGATCCCAGGGTCAGCAGCAATGTGACCATGTGAGCTGGAGTACACCCATGATGTGATTACAAAGGTTTTCAGTTCAGGTACCCTGTGAAAATCACAAGTGCATGAAAACAATCATCCTAAAAGGCTGCTGCTAACGCATGACCAGCGTTACAAAATCGATTCCAATGTTATCGTTAGAATTTTCATTCTGGAAATAAAAGGCAATTGTTTGTGGCAGGAATTAACAGACCTGAAAGTTTCAAGTTTCATATTTTTGCTACTGTTTCATTTGTTTAGACAGAAGTGTCCCAATGTGGATATATTTATGCGTTTTTGACAGAGTGGGCTCGATTTTCTAAGGCCGATGCAAAGCTTGCATCAAACCCTGCATCAAAGCCATTTTCTGGTGAAGCTGTACCAAACTGCACCAGATTTTCTATTGTCGGGTGCAGTTGCAACAGTTTTCTAAGTTTACAGAAGCGTGCACCAGATATTTGGCCCAAGCCTCGTAAAAAGGGTTGCCCAAATGCCAGAAGTCAGACCAGGGAAGAGTTGGTCTAACTTGTGGCATTTGTCGCACGAGATCGAAAATCTCGATCAATGGTGGGGAGAATGCCGCGAGCCCAATGCACCGCATGACTGGTGAACTAGGGACTTACAGCTTTCTTGGGGCTTGGAAAACTGAACCCAGTATGTTAAAAACTGGCTAGACACTGGCGATGCCAGTCACCTAGGTTTGGAAATGACAGCAGATTGTCGGGGGGGGGGAGGAACTGAGTACCCTGGAAGACATTCTTCTTCGAGGGTGGGGTGCAGAAACACCCTACAGTGCTACTGCCACCTGGGTGACCATAGGTGGTGGTGCAGCTGGGGGCGATTACATGAGGGAGGGAAAGGATGTCGTTGGCTGTCACAGTGCATGCACATGCCTTGCATGTGCAGCTGCCAGACATCTTTCCAGGGCAACATCCACAGGGGATGGGCTGTAACCAAGAGGGAAAACCCTCATCTTAGTAGTATGATGGCTCAGAGTGCCTGTAAGTCCAACACCCCCCAACCTAAGGCAGCCTCTCCTACTTCACCTTGGGGATAGCACCATCCCAGGAGCCTCACTGCAGGAGATATACCACAAAGTCCTGGCAGATGGCAGGGTGATGGGGCTGGGGCAGTTCCAAGAGGGATAGATGCAGGAATACCCCAATGGAGGAGGAGGAGCACAAACAGTTAAAAAAAAAAAAAAAATTCTAGCAGACCTACTGCTATAAAGCTTTCAGGATTCAGGGATCCTGCCCCAAAGGGCATGCAAATCAAGTTACAGATCTCTAGCTAATACCGTCAACATGGCTGAACTACAAGTGGCAAAACAGTGGTTTAACATATGCTACCACACCATTGTAATCAGTACAATATTTATCATTAGAAAATGGGCTTCAGAATCTGTGCCACTACAATGAGTATCATATTTAATATTTGATTTTATAACATGGCTTCAGAATCTTTTGGAATACTAAAATCTTACTGGTCTAAACACATCACATGACAATCGATTTATCTCTGGTATATGCACAGTCTGTAACTAACCTACCCTAATCTACCTAGCAACAGCCTAACTTAATGAAAATAACTCCTTTTCCTATTAAAATATAAATGTTTTCACTTTTTATATGCAAAAATCCACAACAGGGCATAAGTTTCTTCAAAAGAAATCTGCTTCCTGGGTTTATTTAAAGGGACTTCACCTTTGTTACCAAACTGGTGTAACCCCTCTATAAGTGGGGGTTCTCAAAAGTCTTCCTTGGGTGTGTTTAAATGCCCACTGTCAGGTGGGCGTTCTGTGTCTTTACAGGTGTAAAAGTGCTTGCATGCAAGTGCCCTGTTAGCCTCTGTGCCTGTCCGTTTCAGAGACATTATTTTTGTAGTGTATAATTAATCTGGGTAGGGGCTGAGTGTTTCCAGGCTCGAGTCCCGCCTGAGCTGCAATAATATTGTTCTGTTCTGCCATCGCGAATGGTGCAGAGGGAGCTCAGTTAGAAACGGTAATTGTTTGCCGATTAGCTGCTCTAATAATAATGGTATTATAGTTTGTCTAACCTGCCTTTCTTTCCAGCATGGACATTTCTGTATTGCATCAATCAGTACCTTTCAGGGACCTTAAAATGGAGTCTGTCCCCAGGGGTCTTGTGGGAGTGAATTTCTGTAGGAATTGTAGTTTTTCATTTTGGCACCTAAATGGACCTGGAGGGAGAGCCCTTGCTTTGACAGACAGATGAATCAACCAACCAAACCCCTTTTTGGATCAGAAGGAAGTTCCGGTGCTGCCTGCAACAGAGTGTTAATCTGAGTTTGGAGTTGAGAGAGTGAACTGCTCAAGACATTCGAGCAGCTTGAAACTGGTGGGACGGCTGTGTCTGGTCTGCCTGCTTCATCTTGCCTTCTGAGGGATCTGCTAGCGAAATTAATCGGACTGAATCCAAACCTGCTTGTGACCAGAAATACCGAACTGTGACTGCCCTGTTACCCGAAGAAGACCGAAGATTTGCTTCATGCGATCGGCCTGTCAGGAAGTCTGAAACCACCACAGAGCGTGCGGTTTGCGCAGAGACACTGACTGCGACCGGACTGTCATCCGAACTGTGGTACTGCTTTTTATTAACTATAAGTGTGCTGAATGTTCTCAGTGGGTCACAATTTGGTTCCCCACTTTCCAATTGTGTCACGCTTGCTGGAAGCTGAATCCAGCACTACCGGACTGCCATCTAAATTGTTCTCCTGGCCTGGGCTCTGCCACCTTGGCTCAGCCAGCTACTCATGCTACAGAAAAGACCATCGATGAGACCTGCCTGGGGATCAGCCCCCTGCTCAGTGTCATGAACAGGAACGACACCACGGTGAATAGTGTGGGCCCCGCTTCTCCTGGCAAACCAGCAAGTCATCCTGCAGTCTCCATTTCATCCATCCTGCATCCTGTACTGGGTAGCGTGAGTAAACACCAGGGTATCTCCCTGCAACATCAGCTAAATCAAAGTGGGTCATCTGATTTATTTATTTTTTGTTTGTTTAGTTATCATGAACTGAGCCATCTGGCTCTGGATTACAAATTACGGGTTACTGTGCACGACTCTTTCTTCCCATCATTAGGGCCCCGACCAGCTGCGATGCTGGCCTACCCCGGGCAACACTTCAGGCTAGCCTGCATCAACAACTGGGTACCCAGAGTGTGTGTGTGACTGTGTTGAGGGACTCTAAAGTGCATGCCTTGTAGCCTGATTGAATCAGTTGCTAGACGAAGCAACCTGATTACACCCCTCCCTTGTTCAATCCCCCTGAATAAATCAGATCTGACTCTTTTTGCACTTAAACTGTTTGTGGTGCATCTCTGTACTAATAGCACTGTATTGTTGTTGCTGGCTGTCTCTAATCTTATTTTACAGGGGGTCTCCAGGGTCAGATAGGTGGAACCGGCCCTGATGGCAAGTGCAATCAGAGTGGGGATATATTCGTGGTTTGGGGGCTATTGCACCTGTGTATTCTGTTCATTGTTTAGGCCACTAGAGGGGAAGAAGAGGGGGTCACAGGGTCCCGGAGGGCTGTACCCAGGTCAGCTACGCTACCACCAACCCTATCCTCCAGGTGGAGGAACCTGTTTTCAGCACCCAGGCCCCTTAACCTGCAACTAGTCATGCAGGCAGGAGTAGTGGCCCTTGGGATCGCACCACCCAGGGTTACATTAGCTATTCTAGCTAGCAACAACCTTACAGGAAATAAAACCCTTTTTCCATTTTATAAATACAATAACACACTCCAGGCCTTCCAGTTCACCTGAGGCATGCATTATTTCAGTAGAAACACATGCCCTGTTGTAGGTTACTGCTTACCTGCATGTTCTTGTTTTAGCTTTTAAGTTTCATTTTCATGGTACACTCAATGCAAAATGCATTCTAAAATTAATTGAATTATAAAGGACCTGCCATTAGAAAGCCATAGTAACTGATCCAAGCAATTTTATACAAATTCTTTAGTATTGCCCTCCTTCTTTCACCTTCCCAACACTACCGTGCTTCTAGACCCACCTTCCAGGTCTATCCCTTCTGCACCCTTCTCCTATTTCCACCTTCATCTCTAAATTCTTGTTCGAGTCCCTTGTCGTCCTACCTTTTCTCCCTCCTCAATTCCCCCTTCTACCTCCTACTCCCCTCAGTAAAATTCTCTGTGGGCCAAGCTGCTTTCTCCTTCCACCTCCTCAAATTATGGAATTATGGATCTCCCCCCCTCGCCAATTCATACTGCCTCTTCCTCCCACTCATTCAAATCTCTCCTCTGTGAATTAATTTTTCTAACTCCTGCAGTTGCCCCCGATGCTGGTTTAGGTTTTATTTTTGCCACCCTTCAACTCCACATCCCTTTCTGTCCCTGCTTCAGTCATAATTCAGTTCCCCCTACTCCAGCCATAATTCAGTCTCCCCTGCCTGCCTCCCTCTCCCCCAGCTTCCACCACTCTTGTGTCTGCTGAACTCATGGTGCCTTGTTACCCTACAGTTTGGGCTGCTACTGTACTTTTGTTTTACTGAACCCACTACAGCCTTGTTCACCCTACAGTTTTTCCACCATCTGTACTTTCATTGTATAATTTGTTCATCTTGTTACTATTTTATTACCGTATATGTTTTGCCTTTATTTTTTTGGTAACCTAATTGTTATAACTTTACACGTGTACCTTCCCATCCCCGAGAGGGGGTCTTTTCTGCTAAACCTTTTGAAGTCAATCACTCTCAACTAGCAAGGTTTATGACTGAAACTTGCTAGTATAAATTAGGGAAGATTAGAACGGACTCCAAAAAACCCAAAAAGCAAAAGCAAGAACTCCCTAGAACCTGGTCTCCATTAGTTGCTACTATGTGTCCACAGAATATATTATATAAAATGATAGCAAGATCCTTGTTTTTGGAACTGTGTATTTATTCTATTTTCTTTCGACAGATGTTTTAAAGTACAAAAATATGGAGCGAAGAAACAAAATGAGGAATCATCAATGAAGTTGGAATTTAACTTTTGTATATGTAACTTCATTGCTCACGACTGCGTAATGCGAAGTGAATGAACCAATTAATTGGTAGTCAGTTTATTGTATATAGTTATTAGCAGTCTTTTATAATAAAAATACATGCTCCTTAGTCTACAAGTTAGGAAACACATGACAGATATTTAATTGGAGATTTGAAAGCAATTTATTTAAAGGTATCATTATTGGTTTTTAATTGGGTGAAGCACTTTATTCACAAAGTTATTTAATAGTGATATGATGTATAATCAATTCAAGAATGTGATTGGTGGAGGTTTTAATTAATGTACTAATTTAAATATGTTCACTATGTGGTTCTGGTATTCTCTGTGGAAGTACCAAAGGGTGCGAAACATAAGGATCTGTCTGGAGCTACACACAGTGTAGGCTGGTACTGCTAAATGAATGTTAAGCTACTAAGAAAGCAGCCTGTCGTTTGTGAGAAGGGGTGTGTGTGCTTGTTCTTTTTTATGAGATTAAGAAAATCACAGTGACACTGTTAATGAGCGAAGGTCCCAAAATGCCTGTGTTGGAAACTTGGTGACAAAAGACCATAAAATGACTATGTTACAAGCGTGCATTGTGCAGTTTCCATGCACACTCATAACTTTGAGAATTTGTAACATTTTCACTCAAGATTTTCAACACTGTCAATTTTGCACACCTCCTTACGAACAGTACAGCTGTCATTTTTCACATCCTGCCTGAAATGTGTTTTTGCACATTTGGCGCACAATGGCGTGGTCGCTGTGGGAAATCAATATTCAGGACAGATTAAGAAAATCATACTGACAGTTCATGAGCAGAGGTCACAAAATACCTATGTTGAAAATCTGGTGAAATAAATTCCACTAAATGACTGTGTTACAAGCGTGTGTTGCGCAGTTTCCATGTACTCTTGTAAATTTGAGCATTTTTAATATTTTCACTCCAGATTTTCAACACTGCCATCTCTTCACGCCTCCCTATGAATGGTACAGCTGTCATTTTCCACATCTTGCCCGAACTGTGTTTTCGTATATCTGGCACAGAATAGCACGGTCGCTATGAGAAATCAAAGTTCGGGACAGATTAACAAAATCACAGTGTCACTGTTCATAAGCAGAGATCCCAAATGCTTTCATGAGGTGGGGGGGGGAGGTCACAGAAAGGCCATGTTGAAAATTTGTAGTGCAAATACCAACACACACCTGGGGCATTAGGGTTTCTAACCATAACATCCCACCCTGAACAGACCAACAGGTGTCAGGGGTGTGCCTTTGGATTGCCAGCAGTAATGCTCATGCCATTCCCACTCACCCAGAAGCCAGTGACAGGCATGAGGTGTGTCTTGGACTCTTCAGCCCCAGAATTCACCCCATTCTCATATACTGCACCCATTTCAGCGTATGTCCTTATGAAATGGGGTGACTGTAAAGCTGAACACTCCAAGGCACACCTCAACACTAGTCGGTGTCTGCTGGATAGGGTGAGGTGAATGCCATGATCATTATGGGCGACGACCCAAAGGCACACCCCAATGCCTGTCCATCTCTGCAGGGTGGAGGTGGGGTTGTTGTGAGTTCAATACTTCACTGCCATTCGTATGCTGCATCTGTAACTCCTGCACGTCCAATGCTAATATCAGCAAGCAAACATTCAGCATTGATAAATGCTTGTTTGTGTTGAACCCAATTGCCAGACTCTAGCTCAGCTCTCCAGATCCTCTCCAATTTCCTGAATACCCTCTTCACTGTCTGCTGGGCCACAGAACTGAGTGTTGTCAGCAAAGAGAGAAATTATATGTATGATCACCTCCGTTATGGTGCTGATGAAGATATTTAAGAGTACCGTTCCAAGGATGGACTCCAATGGTAACCTGCTCATTACCTCCCTTGCTCTTTAGATTTCCCCGATGACCACCACTCTCTGCTGTCACCCTTACAGTACATTCTTGATCCATTGCATTAGTTTGTCCTCAAGCCCTAAGTCATCTAGTTTCTTGGACTTGTCTTCTGCATGGGACTGAGATGAATGTTTTGCTGAAGTCCAGGCATAGTATGTCTACCATCTGACCTCTGTTAACATCCTTCATCACCCAGCTAAAGAAATCATATTTGTTTGACATGATTTTACCACACAAACCCATGTTCTCTACTATCATGCAGCCTTGTTGCCTTAAGAAACTCTACTAGTCTTTCCTTAATGACAGATTCCGGTAGTTTGCCTGTCATTGAGGTCAGACTGACAAGCCTATAGTTCCCCAGCACATCCCTCCCTCCACTTTTGTGCAGGGTTGCCATGTGAATCACTGTCCGGTCTACTGCCACACTGTCGGTCTCCGGGTAGCTAGTGAAGAGATCTTTCAGAGGTCCTGCAAGTACTTGCACCACCTCCTTAAGCACCATGGGGAGCAACCCATCAGCCCCCAGTGATTTATCCACCTTTCAGGACCGTAGTTCCTTAAGTACCCTCTCAACTGGTACTGGTCCCACATTAAGTCCTGAACCTCCTTTCAACCACATGTGGAGTCTGCACTGTGGTAGCAGCCACTCTTTTTCCACTGTAGATACTGAAAAGGAAGTATTTTCTTAGTATGTTAGCCTTCCATTATCATCTTCCACCCACCCCTCCACTTGTTTTTTTCCTGACTGTTCATTTGCTTGCTTTCCTCTTCTATCTGATGTAGTGGAGGAAGGCCTTGCCATCTCCCTTGGGCCCCTCTGCAATACTGAGTTATGCTCCTACTTTAATTTTCCTTACCACCCTATCAGTTTTCTTCAATTTGTCCAGGTATAAACCAGTGTTCCCTTCAATCTTACTGGCTTTGTATACCTCTTGAATGCTATCTTTTTTTCCTTGGCTCAACTCCCCAACCTCCTTTGTAATCCTCATAGATTTCTTCTTTTTTTTTTTTCATCTTGGGACAGGAGTTTGTGATGCCCTGCAGGCTTATCTTCATTATACCCCATTTTCCTTCCTTTCTCCTCTGCCTCCCTACCACCCTCCAGCTTCACCAGGAGTAGCTTGCTCATCTCTTCAAAATCCAGAAGTCTAGGAGTTTGGTACAGGAGTTACAATATTAAACCATACTGAAAGATAGTTGCTGTTGCCTAGAAGTTCCCTAACCCTATCTCTCTGGCCAGGTCCTAATTTCTAAGTACCAGGTCCAAAATCACCCCCTCACTAGCAGGTTTCCTGACCCCTTGGCCTAGAAGGCAGTCTTGAAATGCTTCCACCAGTGTTTAACTTCTGGAACTGCCTGTCAGTGAGACACTCCAATCTATGCCTGGCATAGTGAAGTCTTCCACTAACACAGCCTCCCCCCGGTGTTGCTCTTATTTCTTCACCTAGTTCCTAGTCGGTCTACTCCTTTTGTTGTGTTGGTGTGTAGACTTCCCGCATACAGATTCGGTTTCAGTGCCCTGACTTCAGCCACCTTTTTTTTTTGCTCCTGACAAAGCCGGCCCCCATCGGCCCTGCGGTGCACCCTGTCCCATCCTCCCAGGATTTACCTCCACCACAGTGTTCTTCCCTGGCTTGCCCCACAAGGTGGCCCCCCCAGGCCAGGAGGGGATGCCCCGGAAGACGCACTGTACTCTGTTTCCATGGGGAGCGCCTCAGTTAGGCTGCGCAAGTCCTCAGTACGCTGCGGGCAGCATCTTGTGTCAGTCTGACATTTCCCACTTTTTAGGGCTCTACCCATCTCTCATGTGTGTGGCCGCAGTGGTATCGTGGGGGTGGGGATGCTTGGCAGTGTGTGGTGACCCACATCACCTACAGTGTCTCCACAAGTCTCTTCTACCCATACCCCTGTCCCTTCTGCAGATGCATAGCCTGAAGTGATTAGATCCCAGTTGTGGTACTTTGTTGCACGTTTCAGATATGGCCACCATGTCTAGCTGGGATTCTGTCACCACTGCCTGAAGAGCACACATTTTTTTCTCCATGCTCCTGGTGTTTTTGCATAGGGTCTTCACATATTTCCACCTTGCTGTTTTGCTTTAGTCCAACCTACTCCCATCCTTCCTGTTTGTGGTCTATGCCCTGTAGCCAAATATTTGCCCTTCTGCTGCCTACTGGTGTCCAAGATGTGTCCTCAACAGTCCCATACTTTCCCCCTTCATAGTCTGTGTAACTAACTTTGTCAGTCCTTAGCCTTGTATTACTCGGGGAATTTAGTCTACTCCTAGATACTGCCCTGGATCCAGTAACCCAATACCACCCTCCCCCTTGTCCAGCTGCCTAATCACCCCTCTAGTTTCTTACCTAGCATGATGGTGTCCCCCTCCACTCAGATGTATGTCCTCCTGCAAACAGGTAAATACAGCTTCCCAGAGGGTTCCCCAGTCCCCACAAACCAGAACCCTGCTCTGCATACCACCCTTTCAGCCATATGTTAAATGTCAAGATCTTTCCTGGCTTTACCTGTGCATGGCACCAGCAGCACTACTCAGAAGGCTTATTCTAAAATTTAGCATCAGAAAGAATCTCTCTTACTGTTCAAACGATGCTCAAGAGACTCAAAAAACAAGTTAGTAATTTGCATATAACTACTGTAGTACCACATAATACACAAACAAATTACTACATTTAAAGAAGCTCAAAAGCTTGTATCTATTACACATACATATATTGAAACATGGAAACATTGAATTTCTCGGCAGGAAAAGACCACTTGGCTCACCCACTCTGCTCATGTGTTCCCTACCTATTCTACATCCACAGACCCAATTTGGACTCAGACAACCCTTCCCCTCCCTGCCTCTGCTCGAATATGCCCCTTTGTTTATTCCATGTGTGCTTAAAGCCCCCCACCACCATTTTAGCCTCCACCACTTAGGCTGGCAGTCTGTTCCAGGTATCTACCATCCTTTCAGTGAAAAAATATTTCCGCACATCTCTCTCCTAACTCCCTGCCCCCCCACTTCATCAAATGCTGCCTAGTCCTAGTGCTTGTCCTCATTTGGAAGAGGCTCCTGTCCTGCACCCTGCTCCCCCTGTGAGGTACTTGCAGGTCTCAGTCATAGGTCAATTACGAACAGAATTCCGTAATTTGCCCTATGATGCTCGCCTTTATCTCAAAGGTTATAGCCATTTACTTCTACTTCTTTTTATTTCCACACAGTACATATCAGATTTGGTCTTAAATTCTGCCATGCTCTTACTACCCACCACCTCAACTGGCAGGCTGTTCCAAAAGGGACACCACCCTCTGAGAGAACCACATATTCATTTTCTTCCTGCAATTTAGTTCACCCTTGAGCTGTAGCATATGTGCCCTCATGTGTCATGTTGCAGGTTTCTTGTTTCCAAGCCTAAACATTCCCATAAATCATAGTTGTTAAAAGCTCTACAGGCTAAACATAAATCTGCTCTTAGACTTGGACTGTATTCACTGGAATACCGCATGCTATCTAGCCTCACCTCATAATCCAAACCCTGCATTCCTGCCATCATCCTGGTTACACAGGTTGCTCTGTGCTGCACCCCTTCAATGTTTTAATCAGAATCTTAGAATATGGCACCCCAAACTGGGTGCAATATTTCAAATGAGGTCTCACCAAAGAAGTGTACAGGGGAAGCATCGCTTTTCTATCTCTGCTGTTTATGTGTCTTCGAATACAGCCCAGTATACCATATGTTGTTTTTTTGGCAGTCACTCTACAGTGTTTTTTTTAAAACCAAAATCATTTGTTACCATAATTCCTAGGTCTTTCTCCTCAGTTGTTTTGTTCTGCACTTGTCCTTTTAATGCATAGGCTTTTTTTTTTTCCTTTATATATATGTTTTTTTTCCCCCGAAATGCATTACCTTACAGTTAAATGTTCCTGAGCCCAATGTACAAGTCTGGAGAGTTATCTCTTTTTTTTTTCCCCTATTTACTATACTTTTTGCCTGTTCCGGGATCAATGATTTCAGCCCTTGGTTATGGCCCCCTTGTATCTCCACCTCCGGCGATCTGTGCTCTCCCAGTCACCCCTGGCTTGCCCTCCAGAGGGTGGGGTTACGACACTAGTTCCCTTCCAGTACCGCACTACTGGTACTGGTCGGGACAGCAAGTACCAGAGGCTGATTGAGGCCATGGGGGAAGGGCACCATGGAGATGATCCAGCACAGGGTTTTTATCCCCTGAAAGCAGGGGCGGGGATGTGCAATGATGACCAGTTTCCGCCCTGCCCCTGAAGACATGCTGGCACCGGTGTGGTGCAGTGAACCCAGCCTCTGCTGGGTGCCGCTGTTCACCAGACACTCAACCCCACTCCCTCCCAGAGAAGGAGAGCAGTCCTCGGGATGCTCAATCCTTCTCTCCCTGGCCGGCCCTCTGATGACCCAGGTCCATTCCCGAACCCGGGTTACCAGCATCACAAGTTGAAATCCAATTGCTGCACCAGTGGGCCAGCCCCTGGAATGTTATCTCTGAAGATTTTCACTCTCAGAGCTTTTATTTACCACTGAGCCTATTTCAGTGTCATTGGCAAACTTTTCCTGCCAGACTCCCTCATTACACATCATAGAGGTCACATACAGTATATATATTAGACAGGGCCCCAAAACTGATCCCTGTGGCACCCCACTACTCAGAGAGGACCATTTGGAGTTTTCCACTCTTAATGTTGCCTGTTTTCTGCCCATAAGCCAAGATTCTACCCAAGCACCCAATCTTGCGTTTACTCCCACATTCGTTAATTTAGCTGTTAGTTGTGGATGACGAACCATGTCAAATGCCTTGCTGTATTCAAGAAAAATGACATCCACTGAGCTCCCCCATCCAAGGACCTAAAGACTGTCAAAGAATTTCAAAAGGTTCGTCTGGCAAGACCCGTCTTTGGTAAAACCATTTTGTGTGGTATCAGTGAAATTATTTGTGTTGGTGGTTTTGTCCATTTCTTCCTTCAGTATTTTTTTAAAATTTTACCCCAGATCAATGTTAAAGGGGCACATTCATGCCCACTGGCTGTCATAGTATGAAAGTCAATGAAATGCTCTTTGAAACAAGGTACTGAGCTCGTTTGTAGCTGGAAGCACCTCAGAGATGCACACGACGGAGTCTGTTTAACGTTAATACAACATTGTAGCCATTTCTAAAATGTTGTGATGTCATCGGGGAACAAGCTGTGCCTAACTACACCGAATCAAACAGCTTGCCCTCAGTGACATCACAATGTTCTAAAAATGACTACAGGGTAATACTAATGTTGAACAGACTCTGTCGTCTATATCTCTGGGGTGTTTCTAGCCACAGGAGAGCCCAGTACCTAATTTGAAAGAACTTTCCATGGGCTTTCAAATTATGCCAGCCACTGTACATGAATGTTCCCCTTTAAGATACCTGGTCTATAGTTTTCACAATCCGACTTTCCACCCTTTTTATGTTGTCTTGTGCATGCAGCGCAGACAACATATTGGGGTTGCTTGAAGTGGAAGAGCAGGTTTTGGAGGTGTGGCTGTGTTGTGGCCAGTGATGCCACTGCTTTTTAGGGCTGGGTTCCGTGGCACGAATTCGACTGCACGCTGTCTATGACCACAGTTGCAAAACGTGCCACCAACTTGAAACGTTTTAGCCACTGCATTGAGGGCGTGACCCCTCGTTGCAGGGTGTGCCTTGCCTGCTGTAAAATTTCAAGAAACATGGCAGGCGGCTACTCACCACCGCCGCTCACAGTCCCTAGGAAGACAGTGTGGGGGGTGCCCAATCCCTCTGGTGGCATATGTGACCCCTTTACTGATGTGGTCTGCCAAGGGGGTGTCCAATCCCCCTCAGCATCATGCCTCCAAACAGATATGCTTACAGACAGGGGTGCCCAATCACCCTGTCAACATGTTAACCCCCCTCCCCATTTTCCTGCTGCTGTCCCACCCAGACTGTGCATCACACTGGGAGCCCACTCCAGTGTGGCTAACATGCCCCACCAAAAGAAATGTGCCACACTGGGAACCCCCCCAGTGTGGCTAAACCTGTAAAATTAAAAAAAATTAAAAAAGTCTGCGGTGAATTTTTTATTTTTGTTACCTGAAATAAAGGAAACTGTCCTTGCCATCCTGTCCCTTCCCCTAGCCTGCAGCCACCCTCTGCACACCCCACCTCCCACACCCCCTAACCCCATACTTACCTATGAAGCTTGGTGCGACGATCTTCAGTGGACCGGGAACACGTCTGCACTCTTTAAAGCCAACCGCGAACTGAAGAAATGTCGGTAAGCTGTATAATGGCATAAATGTTTTTTTTTTCCAACTTTGTTGCATATCTCAGTCATTTTTGCATATTTTTGCACCAAATTGTCAACATGGGGTTCTTGGGACCCCACCTCATGAATTCAGTCACTGTCCTCTCATTATTCGGTCCCGAAAGGTGATTTTGCGGTCACTGCGCGAAATCGCCTTTCTGGACAGATTAATGAAACGACAGTGTGACTGTTCATGAGGTGGTCTCCCAAAAAGCCTATGTTGCAAATTTGGTGAAAAATTCCAAAAAATTACCATGTTACAAACGTGCGTTGCGCAGTTTCCACATACGCTTGTAACTTCAAGAATTTTTAATATTTTTTACTCCAGATTTTCAACATTGCCATTTTTTCACACCTCCTTATGAACAGTATAGTTGTCATTTTCCACATCCTGCCCAAAATGTGTTTTCACACATCTGGCACAATCGCTGTAGGAAAACAATGTTCAGGACAGAGGAAGAAAATCACAGTAACACTGTTCATGAGCAGAGGTCCCAAAATCCCCATGTTGAAAATTTGGTGAAAAAATTCCCAGAAAATTACTGTTACAAGCGTGTGTTGTGCAGTGTCCATGTACAGTTGTAAGCTGGAGAATTTTTAATATTTTCACTCCAGCTGTTCAGCACTGCCATTTGTGCACACCTCCTTATGAACAGTACAGCTGTCATTTTTCACATCCAGCCCAAAGTGTGGTTTCGCAGAAGCATTCGCTGTGGGAGATCAACATTTGGGACAGATTAAGAAAATCATACTGCCACTGTTCATGAGCAGAGGTCCCAAAATGCCTATGTTAAAAATCTGGTAAAAGAATTCCAAGAAAAGACTGTTACGAGCATGTGTTGCACAGTTTTCATGTACGCTCGTAAGTTCGAGAATTTCTAATATTTTCACTCCAGATTTTCAACATTGCCATCTCTTCAAAGCTCCTTATGAATGGTGCAGCCGACATTTTTATGTGGTGCAGAATGGCATGATCACTGTGGGAAATCAACGTTCAGGACACATTAACAAAATCACAGCGACACTGTTCATGAGCAGAGGTCCCACATGCTTTCATAAGGTGGGGTCACAAAAAGGCCATGTTGAAAATTTGGAGTGCAAATACCAACAAATGCCCAGGGTATTAGGGTTTCTAACAATAATGTCCCACCCTGTACAGACTAACAGGCGTCAGGGTGTGCCTTTGGATCATCTGCTGTAATGCTCACACCAATGCACCCCAACCCTGCAGCCACTGACAGCCATCCAGGTGTGCCTTGGACTCTTCGGACCCAAAGTTCACCCCATTCTCCTATGCTGCACCCATCTCAACATACTTTCTTATGAAATGGGGTGAGCGTAAGGTCCAATGACCCAAAGGCGCAACGTGACACTTGTCAGAGTCTGCAGAGTAGGGTTAGGTGAAATGGCATGAGCGTTATGGCCAATGACCCAAAGGCACGCCCTAATGCCTGTCACTATTGGCAGGGTGGGGTGGGGTTGACGTTGGTTCTATACTTCACTGCCATTCCTATTATGCGTCTCACTAACACCTGCACTACCAATGCCAATACCAGCAAGGCAACATTCAGCATTGACAAATGCTTGTTATAAATGTTGGTATAACTACTGTCTCTCTCTCCAGCATGAACACCACTTTTCCACTGTCCAAAGTATTGAAAGATTTTTGCTGCTGGTCCAGCTAATTCATCAGCCAGCTCCTTGATAATTCTAGGATGCAGACTATTAGGACCAAGTGCTTTATTTGGCTTTATAGACCTCAACCTAGTTTTAATGTCCTCCGCCTCAATCATAATTTTTGAACTATTACTAATATGCCGTCTAGGTACTGGATTCTCACCTTTGGTCCTGAAAAGGGTACAGAAATATTTGTTAAGCATCTCTGCCATCAGTTTACCATTTATTACCAGACTTCCTGATTCATCCACCGGAGGGCCAACTTTTGATGCACTGCTCCTTTTGTAATTAACATAATTATAAACAGATTTCTATTTATCCTTATCTTTGGTTGCCAGCTGAAGTCCGTGTTCTCTTTCTGCTATCCTAATAGGTTTCCTGCACTCATTTGTTCGTTCCCTGTATAAATCCCATGCTTCCTTTGAGTAAAGATTTTGTTTTGCTTTTCTGTGTGCATTTTTCCTTTTCCTTATCTTCGCTTTAACCTTCTTATTTAATCAACATGGTATCCTTCCCCTATTACCATACTTCAACTTTTCAGGTATATATTCATCTATAAATTCTCTTAGTTTGTGCAGCAGTGTATCCCACATTTCATTTTGGTCCTTATTTATTAGTCGAGATGTCTACTGCCAGTTTTGTAACTCATCCCTCGTATTCTGAAAACCTGTTTTGTTAAAACATTTGATTTTTGTTATACTGCAGTTCACTTCTAAGACTTCAAACATTACCACATTATGATCACTGCCCCCTAGCAGTTCAATTGTCATGCAGTGTGTTATCTGGTCCTCTAAATGAAGCATGTCAGCTCAGTCTCCTCTCTTCCAGGCTGTACATGTTGAGATCCTTCAGTCTCAACTCCTAGGGTTTTCTTGTAAACCCTGCACTATTTTATTTGCCCTTCTCTGGACCACTTCCTCCCTGTCTGTATCCTTTCTGAGGTATGGTCTCCAAAACTGGACACTGTACTCTGGGGTGGGGGTGCACCCAGGGAGTGATATAGAGGCACCACCAAATCCCTCCTTCTGCTGGAGATGCCCCTTCCCTAGGCACCCCAGCCTCCCACTAGCCCTGCCCATGGCTTTGTCACACTGTGTTGCCACCTTGAGGTCCTCTGATACAATAAACCACAAGGTCCCTTTCATGTCTAGAGACTGCCAGTACCTCCCCAAATCCTATACCCAGCACCAGGGTTACTATGCCCTAGGGGCATGATTTTGCACTTTTTGGCATTGAACCCCAGATGCCATGTATTTGACCACTCCTTAAAATCCCCTAGATTCTGTGCGCATTATCTCCACCTTCTCCTGAGTGTCCACACTCCTGCAGGTTTCAGTGCCATCTGCAAAAAAAACATACCTTCCCCTCTAATTCTTCTGCAGTGTCCCCTATAAAAACAATGAAAAGGACTGGTTGTGGTACACCACTGGTCATTCTCCCATTCCTAGAGTGAGTGCCATTAGCCACCACCCTCTTTGTCTGATCTATTAACCGGTTTCAAACCCAGTTTGGACCCCACATGTAGCGGGTCAGCTTCCTAGTCAGTCTCCTGAGCAGCACAGTGTCGAAGGCCATGCAGAAGTCCAGACAGGTTACATCCACTGGCCTCCCTCCCTGGCCACACACATACACATACACATATATATATATATATATATATATATATATATATATATTCATGTCAAAAAACTGTTTAATGCATCAGTTAAGGTTGTTCCAGAGCGACAAAAGCGAGGAAATTCGGTGTTAGGGTTGCCACCCCTTGCACCCCAAGTCCACCCTGTCCCCACCAATAGGCATCAGGGTGTGCGTCGGAGTAGTCTGTCCTAACGAAACCACCAAAATGCACATCTGTGGGATGTTGGCTTTCATCCCTCCAAATTTCAACCCAAAAGACCAAACTGTTCTTTTGCAGCAGGGTGGCAAAGATTTCCTATTCTTTTGGGCATAGTGTTGCAAAGTAGTGTCGCAAATCACGACACTTTTGCAAAACCAAAAAACACTAAAGTGTCGCAAGTGCAACACTACAGTTTACAAAAATTAAAAACATTTCTGGGGTGTTTAACCCCCAAAAAAGACATGGCTAGCATCCTCGGGGCTTGACTAGGTGAACACAAAAATAATTGTGCCCCTAGAGGGTCCCAAATTTGAATGTCAAGCATTTCTGTGACCAGTAACTGAAAAAGATGGCCGACTCATGACACTACAGGGGTAATTTGTGACACTAAAAACTGCATTTGTGACACAGTCAAACTTTTTGTTAACTTTTTCCATTGACTGTAACGGGGAACTTGTTTTCTGAATAACTTTTGAACCGTTTAATATTTTCATACTGGATTTCATACTGGAAGTTTAAGCAAGTCAAAAAGGTAATGCCTATATAGACTTCCCCCCACAATTCAGTGGTGGTGACAGAAGTCACCAACTTCTGTAAGGAATTTATCCAATCTATTTTTGAAATCCCCAAGCTATCAGCATCCACCACATCCTGTGGCAGTCTATTCCACATCCTAACTGTCCTACACTTAAAGCCATTTCTTCTCAATTTAGTCCTTGCCGTTTCCTCCCTCAGTTGTTTATTATGTACTCTCAGGTGATAGAACTTTACCACCGATTCTAATCCTAGTTCCAATTTAAGATCTTCATCTCCTAAAGCCTTATATAGTAACAATAAGTCACCCCTTACCCTTCTATTTACCAAAGGCCACAAACCCAGGTTCTCCAATCTCTCTTCATCCAAGTTCCCTTGACATCCAGCAATTAGTCTGGTAAAAGATCTCTGGGGCCTCTCCATTATCCTAATATCCTTTATGAGGAAAGGACAGAAAACGGTGGAACAATAGTCCAAAATGGGCCTAACCATTGTTCCATACAGTGGCAACAAAACCTCCCACTTCTCATACAATTGACCAGCTGCATAGCTTTATTTGATGAGATTTTACTTTGGGCACCATTTTTAAGGTCACTCTGTAGATACACTCCCAGATCTTTTTCACACTTTGACACCTTCAATTTAAGGCACTGCATATAATAAGTCTGCTGTATATTATGCCTTCCAAAATGCATTATAATACATTTCTCCCTGTTGAAGGTCATCCAATTTTTATTTGCCCATTCCATTATATGAATTAAATCTTGTCCAAATAGTCATGCATCATCAAATGTATCCACCACTCCCCCCCAGTCTGACATCATCAGCAAATCTTATTAACTTATTTTTGCTTAATATCTTCAGATCACTAATAAAAATGCTGAACAGTAACGGTCTAAGCACTGAACCCCGGAGAACACCACTCACCACCCTTAGTGAATCAGACAAATGACCATGTAGTCTCACTTTCTGCAGTCCATTTGTCAACCATTGTTCAACCCAACTTACTATGGCTGAATCGATCCCCATTCCAAAGAGCTTTTCAATAATCTTACAGTGCGGAACCAAATCAAATGGTCTACCAAAGTCGAGCATTACCATGTCTATATTCTTCCCTCCATCAATACGCCTACTAATAAACGCATAGAAAGTGATCAAGTTTGTTTCACACGATCTGTTTGCCACAAATCCATGCTGACTTTTATCCATTAAACCATTACTTCTCATATGATCAGTAATAGTTTCACACAAGATACCTTCAATAATCTTTCTTATGACAGAAGTCAAGCTCACCGGCCTATAATTTACTGCCTCACTCTTTTTTTTCCCCTTTTTATAAATAGGCACCACATATGCCAATTTCCACATCTCTGGTACCACTCCCTCTGCCAGTGATTTCTCTCCCAACCTAGTGATAACCAGTAGTAGCGCATCTCAACTCCTTTAAGCAGTAGGGATGGATCCCATCTGGTACTGCTGCCTTTTCAGCCTTTAATCTCTTTATCCTACTTCTAACCTTTTCCTCAGTTATTATTTCTTTGGGCTCTAATATACTTTTTCCCCAGATGCCCCATCTCTACAGCTCCATCATGTTTTTTTATACACTGCTCCAAAGCATCTACTAAATTCATTTAACACCTCCTTGGGTTTCGAGGTCATAACCCCATCAATATTTAGTGGATCAACCATACTACTTCCCCTCCTTTTACTATTTATATATGCAAAAAAACTTTTGCCATTATCTTTGCCCATTGCCAATCTAAATTTCATCTTTTTTGCATTTTTAATTTCCTGCTTTAATTTTTTTAGTAGAATCTTATACCTGTTTTGAGATGCTAAAGAATTTTTTTTCTTCATTTTCTGGAACATTACTTTCTTTTTCTTACATAATCTGATTATAGGTTTTGTAAGATGTGGTGTTTTTTTACATTTGTGATTATATACACTCCTCTTTGGTATATACTCCCCATTATCTCATTTATTTTTCCTGAAAATAACTCCTAAGATTTTTCCATATTTAGGTCTTTCATCACACCTCCCAGTCAATACTACTCAACCTCCCTCTTATAGCTGCATAATCCCCCCCATTATATAAAAACTGCTCTGTTCTCCCTTTCACTATATTGGTTTCCCAAAGCATCCTAAACGTAATGGAGTTGTGATCACTTGTACCCAATTGTAGCTGAACACTGATCTGTTGAATTACGTCAGGAATATTTGTTAGAATAACGTCTAATATTTCCCCCCTTGTGGTCTCCTGTATACACTGTTTGACACCTACCACCATTAACTCTTTCTGCATCCTACACTCTAAACTATTTCCTTCCATATACTCCCCCCATTTAATGTTTGGCATATTTAAATCCCCTATTAGCATCATAGAAACATAGAAGTTGACGCAGACAAGGACCGCAAGGCCCATCCAGTCTGGCCATTTCTTTTTCTACCTTATAAATGTGCCATCGGCCTTTGCTCTGTCAGTGGCCTATCTATTCATATTCATTTGTATTGCTCCCTTATGCCTATCCCATGCCTGTTTGAAGCACTGCACTGCATCATATCAATGCCTTCTGCCAAACCAATAATATATTCAACAAAAGCTTCAGTGTCCTCCATTTTTGTATCCGGTGCTCTACAAAAAGTTAAGAAACTACATGTCTTCCCTTTTGTACCCAACAGTTCACAAAATCTTCAGAAGGCACATCCGGGACCCTGGCCGCATGTTCCCTGAAAGTTTCGGACCGGTCGTGCAAACTGTGCGACCTGTAGGCGCGAGCAAAGAATGCGCAAAAAAGCATCAATATGACTTTCTAGTGTGCTTTATAGTTTCATAACTGTATATCTGACTGGTATGAAACTTGACAGACCCAGAGACCTATGGCACTGCCCTGTGCTTTCCAAATTTTAAACAAATCACGTCTTACGGTGGCAAGATTATTAAGCTGCAAACATTCAAACTTTTAAATGGGGTACTCAACCCTAACTACAGTGGCACTACCATGCCACTATAATATATATATTATAGTGGTATGGTAGTACCCTCTAGATTAGGTTGAGTACCATTAGAATGAAAATGTGAAATTTGTCAGGTTAATAACTTTGCCACCGTATGACGGATGTACTTGAAATTTGGCAGGCAGGGAGTGGTACCACAGATCTCTGGATTTGCCAAGTTTTGTACTGGTCAGATATACAGTTCCAGAGCTATAAAGCACAATTCCATGTTGCATTTAGGCTTTTTTTCGCATTCTTTGCTCATGCCTACAGGTCGCACGGTTTTTGTGACTGGTCCAAAATCTTCAGGGAACATGCGGCTTGGGTCCCCAATGTGCCTTTCAAAGATTTCATAAAAAAATATTAAATGGTTCAAAAGTTATTCAAAAAACAAGTTTCCCATTTTAGTCAATGGGAAAAGTTAAAATATTCAACAGTGTCACAAATGCAGTTTTTAGTGTCGCAAATGATCCCTGTAGTGTCATGAGTCAGCCATTTTGCTTTCAGTTAGTGGTCACAGAAATGTTTGGCATTTAAATTTGGGACCCTCTAGGGACACAATTCTCTGTGTTCAGCTAGTCGAGCCCTGAGGATGCTAGCCATGTCTTTTTTGGGGCGTTAAACACCCTAGAAATGTGTTTTTGAGTTTTTTGTAAACTGTAGTGTTGCAAAGTAGTGTCGCACATTTGACACTACTGTGATTTTTTTTTTGCAAAAGTGTGACAAATCACAACACTACTTTGCGACACTATGGCCCAAACAACAGGAATTCTTTGCCACCCTGCTGCAAGAGAACAGTTTGGACTTTTGGGCTGAAATTTAGAGGGAGGAAAGCCAATATCCCACAGATGTGCCTTTTGGTGGTTTGGTGACAAAATATTACAGGGATGAAAAGTTACAGTACTCCGAAGTTCATGATTTTTCCCATAGACTAATATTACGGTGTCCACCACACCTTTCAGGGCCTGTATCTTGGAAACGCTTCCGAGATACGGACTTTGTCAGAAAAATGCTTAGCCCCCCAACTAGGGGGCTAAGCATAAAACTAGCCAGGAAAGTCATAATTTATCTGAAATTTATTTTTTTTCTATGTCGTACAGTTCCTAAGATACAAGCAATTTAGTATTCTAAGTGCTCATTTTCTGCACAGAGGCTCATTATTATGCATACATTCTTTGTATTCACTGGGTTTCTCTATGCAGCTGTTGGTGAAAAAAGGTGTGTGCTTTCGTTACTGTCACGGTTAGCGTTCCCACTTGCATTTTTATAACCGTTTGCGTTACCATTCCCGTCTACGCCACCGTGTGTTACCGTTTTCGTTTGCTTTTGCATTTGCATTACTGTTACGATTTGCATTCACACTTCAATTTGCTTCCTTTGGTGTCATTGTTGCTGTTACCATTAGCATTTGTGTTTTCAATTGCGGCACCATGACTGTGCACGCTTGCGTTTGCGTTTGCATTACTGTTCACTTTGGCGTCATAGTTGCCGTTACTGTAACTGTTTGCATTTGCAATTGTGTTACCATTACTGTTTGCATCTTCGGCACCATTTGCATTTCTGTTGCCGTTAGCGTTTCCATTATCGATTGCATTACTGTTTTCTTCTGCAGTGCCATCGCCTTAACAGTTTGCATTTCTGTTTGCATTTGTTACCATTGGCGATACCATTTACGTTACTGTTTTTGTTGACGTTTGCATTCTGTTGCCATTATTGTTTGAGTTACCATTTGTTTTTATTAACGTTTGCGCTTGCGTTTCTCTTACCATTTGTGTTACCATTTACATTTGCATCACCATGTGTACTACCGTTACTATGTGACAAAAAAAATCACATGGTGAGAGGGCTCCGCGCTCCCACCACCACATTCCATTCACTATTTATAGTGCTCATTCTCAAAAAGAAGGGAAATTCATAGCAAAAACTCAGTTGAATGCATCAGTTAGGGTTGTTCCACAGTGACAAAAGTGAGGAAATTCAGTGTTAGGGTTGCCACCCCTTGCACTCCAAGCCCACCCTGTCCCCACCAACAGGCATTGGGGTGTGCGTTGAGGTTGTTGGTCCTAACTCTCACCCCATCCCATGTGTAAACAAGCTGAGGTGCTGCAGAATAGGAGAATGGGCTTAGAGTTAGGACAGACGACCCCAACGCACACCCAGATTCCTGTTGGTGGGGATGAGGTGGGCTTAGGGTGCAAGGGGTGGCAATCCTAACACCAAATTTCCTCATTTTTGTCGCTGTGGAACAACCTAACTGATGCATTAAACTGAGTTTTTTTGCCATGAATATATTATAGTGTATAGTGGAGTGTTGTTCTGTATAGAATTCAATCCCTTTGAAGATGCTGTTCTACCACAGTTCCAAGGTCATGGAATGTGATTCTACCCTACTGTAGTAGAACAGCAATCTAGAACCTCTAGAGACTGCATGAGTCAGTTTCATTTTGAAAGCAAAAAAACTCAAAAACACATTTTTCACACAGTACTACACACTATAAAAAATACAGGATGAGCAACTCTATACACAACCAGTGTGTTTTGCCACCTCGGGATTCTGATTCCCATGGACCTCTCAAGCTTCACTCTTGAGGGACTCAGCATCCCTCTGTGGCAGAACACACTGGTTCTCCATAGTTGCTCATCCAGTATTATGTTATATACACACACACACACATATATATATATATATATATATATATATATATATACATATACATACATACACACACACACACACACACACACACACACACACACATATATATATATATATATCACACACACACACATTATAGTGTATGTATGACACACACACATATATATGGATATTTAAAATAATACTATTGAAAAGCATGTAAAAAATTTCTGGTAATACACTGGAGCCAAAGTGATAATAGTATCATTGGCAAGTGATAATACTATTGTTTGGAGCTCGTAATACTATCGTTTAGCTCCGAACAATAGTATCACAAAACCTTAAGAGCGCAAACTCAATACCATAGACTTCTTTCTGACATCACCAAAGCTGTGCATGGTGACGTTACTAAAACCGCTCCTCCTAATTGGACGCGGTTTCGTTGTGGGTGGGCCAATTATTTAAAAAAAACAAAACATGGTGGGCGTCTCTCGCTTAGCAAGAGAAAATTATTCCTTTAATTCAGTACCCATGCTTTTTTCCTATCTATCCTTTATACACTTCAACAACAATACCTAAAGGTAAGACAGCCTACCAAAGAAAAGGCATGAGGTAAACCAAGCTAGCAGGTGGGCAGGCGAGCGAGTGGGATGTACATGGCAAGAGTGACCCCTCACTGCGGTGGGAACCTAGCCTCACAGCACCACATAAATGGCTAAAAAAAAGAAAAAAAATCACTTGCATCCATATATTACAAAAATTAAAAAACAGGCGAGTGTCTATCACTCGGGAGTAATACCATCTCGAGGTTCTGGGGAAAAGGGAACCTCTTGAGCTTCACTCTTGAGGTTCCCTTGTCCCCAGAACCTCTTAATCGTATTACTCCCTTGTAATAGACACTCGGCTATCTATTATTCTATTTATATTATGGTAGCACGGTAGTGCTACCATAGTTAGGGTTGAGGAGCCATTTACACGTTAAACCCAAAATTTTGCACCTTAATAACTTTGCAACTGTTTGACGGATTTACCTGAAATTTGGCACACACGATCAAGACCCATACGCCTTGGGATCTGCCATGTTTCCTACCGGTCGCATATATGGCTGTGGAGTTATTAAGCGTGATCTGCGTGTGTTTACCCTTTTTTGGAATTATATGGTCACACCTACAGGTCTCACGGTTTGTGCAACTGGTCTGAAATTATCAGGGAATGTGGGCTGGGGTCCCCGGTGTGCCTTTTGAAGATTTCGTGAAAAAATATTAAACGGCTCAAAAGTTATTCAAAAAACAATTTCCCATTATAAGTCAATGGAAAAAGTTAACAAAAAGTTCGACAATGTCGCAAATGCAGTTTTACTTTTGCAAATGGCCCTTTTAGTGTCGCAAATCTGCCATTTTGTTTTCAGTTGGTGATCAGAAAAATTCCTGGCATTTAAATGTGGGACCCTCTAGCAACCTAATTATTTTTGTATTCACCTAGTCGGACCCTGAGGATGCAAGTCATGTCTTTATTTTGTGGCAAAACAGCCTAGAAATACGTTTTTCAAATTTCTGGAAAAAGTACTTTCGCAAAGTACTTTCGCACTTGCAACACTGTCAAATGAATTTGTGAAAGCTTTCGCAAAATTGCGACAGTACTTTTCTAGGCCGTGGGAAAATGACAGCAATTCTTTGGCACCCCGCTGCAAAAGAACGGTTTGGTGTTTTGGGCTGAAATTTAGAGGGAATGCAGCCGACATCTCACAGATGTGCCTTTCAGTATTTTGTTGAAAAAATATTACACAGTGGCAAAGTTATGACACTCCAAAGTTGATGCTTTTTCCATAGGTTAACATTACGGCGTCCGATGCATTGCAGCAATTTTTTGGCGCCCTGCTGCAAAATAACAATTTGGTCTTTTGGGCTGAAATTTAGAGGGAAGACAGCCAACATCCCACAGATGTGCCTTTCAGTGGTTTGGTGAAAAAATATTACAGGGAGGTAAAGTTATGGCACTCCGAACTTCTCTTTTTTTCCCCCATAGGATAACATTACGGCGTTTGCAGTGCCTTTCAGGGCCCGAATCTTGGAAACGGTGCGAGATACTGACTTTTTGTCAGAAAAATGCAAAACTAGCTAGAAAAGTGATATTTCATATGACTTTTAATTTTTTTTTCTATGTCATACGGTTCCTGAGCTATAAGCAATTTACTATTCCAAGTCCTCTTTTTCTGTTCAGAGACTCATTTTGCATGAATTCTTTGTACTCACTGTCCTTCTATATGCAGCTTTTGGGGAAAATTATTGTGTGCATTTCCATAACTCTTACCCTTAATGCTCTCCTTCTGGTTCTGTACCTGTCACTTACTTTTCCCGTCAATGCCACCTTCTGTGTTACCCTTTGCGTTTTCATTTGCGCTTCTGTTTCTGTAATTTTAACCATTTGTGTCTACAGTATTGTTTATCTTTGTGTTTCGCTTTGTCGCACTATGCGCATTACCATTTCTGTTTGTGGGCACTTTGTTACTATGTGACAAGAAGACAATATGCGGCAGAAGCGTGGGGCCTCCCATGCTGTATTACATTCACTATTTCTCAGTACTGTTTATTTTTGTGTTTCACTTTGTGTCACCATGCGCATTACCATTTGTGTTTGTGGGCACTGTGTGTGAAGACATCACATGGTGGGAGCGCGGGGCCCTCCCGCAGCCGCATTATATTCACTATTTGTCATTCTCAAAAAGAAGGGAAATTAGAGGCAAAAAACTCTGTTTAATGCAGCAGTTAGGGTTGTTCCACAGCGACAAAAGTGAAGAAATTTGGTGTTAGGGTTGAAACCCCCCCTTGGACCCCCGAACCAGCACTGGGGTGCGCATTTGGGTCTTCGGTCCCAACTCTCACCCCATTCTCCATGCCTCTGCTTCTTTACACATGTGATGGGGTGAGAGTTAGGCTGAAGACCCCAATGCTCATCCCAATGCCAGTTGGGGTGGGCTGGGGTTCCAATGGGGGTTTCAACCTAACACTGAACTTCCTCACTTTTGTCACTGTGGAACAACTTAACTGATGCATTAAACAGAGTTTTTTGCCTCTAATATATATAATCTATAATACACACACACACACATACATATACACACACACACACACACACACACACACACACACACACACACACACTCTATATGCATACATGTAACCAGCCTTTCTCCTTTGCCGACTTGAGACCAGTTACCAGAGAGAACTTGAAGGATTAAGCTAAACTCTGACAGCTGTTCTCTAGGAGGAAAATTGCCTGGAGACAGGATGTTGGGATGTTCATGCTTTGAGTGGCCTAACTTAGGTAAGAGTGGGACACTAAAATATGAATATGTATGATTCTGCCCTTACCCCAAAAACCTTTATATGGGGAAGGCAGTGGGGCACTGGGAGCCAGCTTGAGCGAGAGAGGAGCAGACAAGCCTCTCTGGCTACAACTGGGCTGAGGGAGCATACAGTTCCGGGGCAGTGGCAGGGTCTCTCAGGCCTGGTCTCCAGGGAAGAACATTAGGAGCAGCTGAAGGGTTAGAGACTCTGGGAACTGCCTCGAGAGAAATAGAAACCATGAGTACCAGAAAAGCATGTTGGGAGAGTGGTGGGCCACCCCTCAAGGGAGGTCATTGGAACCCTTGCAGGTTCACTCCCACCATCTGCAGAAGAGAAAGGGATAAGTCGGTCAGTGTTAGAGCAACTGTGAGTTAACTTTGCAAAATGAAATACCCTGTCTGTTTTTTTTAAAAGTCTTAGGCAGTTCAAATTGTAAACCCCAGGCAGTTAGCCGAATGAATGGGCATTGGGTAGGAGGGAAACCTGGCAAGGGTTAGGGTCAGTAAGTCCCTGGAAATGGGGTCAAACATGGTAGTCTGTTTTTTGGGCCAGTAGGGCTATCAGTGTAGTGCTGAAGGTAGGCACACACCAAGGTTGGAGCAACCTTGCTTTATGCACTTAGTAATGATCTCATATGCCGATACAGTTTTCAGATTTAATTTTGTTCTGGACATACTGAGACACGTACTGGCATAGCTTGCCCCCAGGTAGTGCTTTCCCTGCTGGGGGGGGGGGGGAGTGCCAGGACTCCATATACCCTGAAAGGGAGGTTAGGAATCTGCAGGGTTGAAAGATAGCCAGTACTTTATACTAAATCTAACTGTGCCCCTTTAGTTCTGGGGGTGAACCAGGAAAATGTTATGGATGTGGGGTGTGCAAGTAAGCTGGGTACCATCAGACCTGTGATTGGAGACAGCAGTCAAAATGAAAGCCACACTGGAGGTGGGTGTTCATGTAGAGCCCCAAGGGAGTTTTGAAAGAACTCATGTAGGGCATGGTCCATGGAATACTGAAGTATAATGTGTGCAAGTACCATTATGAAGATACATGGCCATTAAATGCCTAGGAAGTGGTGTGACATCTGGCAGCTAATAATAAAACCACCATGCTTAAACCCAGTCCCAGTTTGGATATTATTATTTTGTGTCTATTCTCACGTTATTGGTGCCCCAGAATATGGTCTAAGGGGCCACTGGTCCCCGTCGCCACTGACCCATGATGGCAAGGTGACTGGTGTTGATGCAGAACTAGTATTCATGGTGTAAGGAGGGCACTCTCAGATGAGATGCCATCATATATCCCCTAGACACAGGAGGGTGACCTGGCCCTTATACACACACACACACACACACACAGTATGCACTCATATAAATATACACACAACTGTATACTTACTGGTCAGTTTTGGAATCTGGTAGAACTCTGCAGAGAATCCTGGGTAAGTTGAGCTGCCATCATTGATGAATGACATCATCACTACATTTCCAGAAGACAGCACTGCCAGTGGATTGCTTGGTGGCCGGTTCCCACATTTCCTGTGGGGAATAGACAGTGAAACCAGAATGAAACCTGGCAAACCCCTCCAATGCCATGCACTTACAGTGCAAGCGCACTGCCACTAATAATTCAGCAATCGTATAAGAGAATTGGTCTAAAACTGAACATGAAGTACACATAGGGTGAAACCTCTGACTACAATAGCAATTCCTTAACAGTTTCAAGGCAAAATTGGTAAATTAAACCATTATGACTAAAGGGGATAAACTTTGCTGCATTTTTTTGTCCAACAATGAAATAAACCACCAGTTTGTAAACATATATTTTTTATGTGGTCTAATAGTTATGTAGCAAGTAGCCCAAGTGTACTGCAAAAGCAGCCCAGTTCTTCAAAAATCCAGCCCTTACTGCACATGACAGTGTGTGTGTGTGTGTGTGTGTGTGTGTGTGTGTGTGTGTGTGTGTGTATATATATATATATATATATATATATATATATATCTCAGTACAACCCCCGGCATTAAAAGGCTTTTGCTGTGCTGCATATGGCAACAACCACCTACGAACAGTGCCATCTAGTCGTCATGCAAGATGCTGCAATACCATCACAGCAGCACCCGCTGATGAGAGAGGCTGACAATAAATGGAAAATCACAAACTCTGTTTAACCTACCAGCTAGGATAAATTTCCCTTTAAAATAGTTACAGCTACTGCCTCTAGCACCAAGTTCCTCTTTAGAACTGTGTCAGCTGCTTAGGCACATAAAAAGCATTTGTTATGACAAGCATTTTATGCCAATACCAGCATGTCACCCTCCCAAGAAACACGGTCTCTGATGTGGGTGAGACAGTCTAGAGAGACACCACAAAAGAACAATGGTCTTGGCCTTTTTTTTTTTTTTAATTCAACTTTATGCTGGTCTTGCACTGTGTGTCTGTCGCTCTCTCGGTTTTGTGTCACTGTCAGACAGACTGTTGGATTGTAACAGGTTGCTCTCTATGTGACGGTTTATGTCTGTATCAAGAGTTGTAGGCATTGGGCCAAGTTTATTTGGGGAATGGGGGCACATGCTGAGCTACAAGCAGTGGTACAAGCGAGTCCTTTGAAATGAAGGTAGAAAATCATAGCAAAGTGTAAGCCCCCCCAATAATGGGGGCTTACCTTAAGGGCAGGGGTTCAGTTAATTTATTTATATTGGAAGTCTAAAACTTCCATGAGTCAAAATCTGGAAGTCACTCCAGATGTTTGGAAGTCAAAATACTTCCTGGATCCCTCATTTTGGAAGTCAGTATTTTAGGAATGTCCATTTTATAGATGTTAATATAAATATAAGTGGTAAAATACAATTCATTTTGCAAAACCCATAATCTTTTGACTTCCATGCCTGTAATGTTGGAAGTCATCAAATGTTTTGTTTTACATTTAGAAGTAAATGACTTCCTCTCTCTTTATTTTGGAAGTTTTTGCCTTATTTTTGGAAGTCAAATACTCCCAAAATGGAGTTAACTGAAGCCCTGCTTAAGGGCTCTCATTCTCCAGAGGCTCTCTCCCATCCACACTCCATCCTTTTACCCTCCATTCCCTCCAGGACTTGAAGCATGGGACCAGTAGAACACTAAATTCTGTGTGGCCAGTAACTCTGGCAGGAGTTGAGCTGCTCCCTACCAGAGCTTTACAGCAGCAGCCTCACTGTGTGTCTCACAATCTTGCCTCGAGGACAGGATAGCTGTGTTTGAACCATGACCTGATGCCTGCAGTGTCATTGGGTGCCTTTTGCAAGCTCCCTGACCACAGCAGGCGAAGTCTTGTTGGGAGCACAGCTGCCTGTGCTGGAGTGCCATGCAGAAGAGTCACATGCATGCATGACAAGAAAGCAAGACACACTGGTTTTGAATTGGGCCACAAGCCTGCCACAGTTCAAGTGTCCCTGACTCCAAGGAAGAAAACGGAGAGGGGACATTTCAGAGGAGTGTTTTTTCTAAAAATAAAAATACTTTCCAGCCCCACATCAAGCAGAAAAGGCAGGTAAAGCAAACAGACTGGTAATGTATTTTAGACTCCATGCTTGCACGGAAGCCCAGAAAATCAGAGCCAGAGTTCCTAAAATAAACCGTGGGGCATGACTGCCCCTATAACCCCTGTTCCATCCTCAAGACCACCAGTGGGGCTGAGACCAGCCCCAATCTTCCTTATGGGGCCTAAAAGAAAGCAGCAGGAGCTTCAGGACTGCAGTTTTGAAAACTTCCAAAATTTAAACAAAAATGGCAGTCCCTATCAGAATTACAAAGCCACCATGCATGATGTGAAGTGGCAAACAGTGGTATGATTAGCTGAGCACCTACAGTCAATAAAATAATGACAGCGTCTGTGAAACAGCCAATCTGACAGAGTTTCAGCCCTGAGAAAGAGAGAAGACAGTTCACTCGAGGTCAAGGTGGGACAGAGTGAGGAGGTGGACTGTGAAGTGGGCAGCCACTCCTGAGACTGTCTCAGCCAGACCTCTAGGTGTCTGGTAATAGAAAGACAAACTCAGCCAGTGAATAATCCAAGGAGGAGGGTGTTTCAGTGAAACGCCATAGGAAAAGGAAATTAATGTTGGAAGGGGGTAATCTGCCCTCACAGCGATCCCAGCTGGGATCAGATCCAGTGCTCCAGGCATTGATCTCAGCAGGACCAAAGCCACCAAATGTCCCAGAGGAACCTTGAGAAAAGAGGAGAAGCAGAGGGGAACAGCCTGAGGTGACCCCTTGCAGAGGAGAGAGCCACAGCAGCAGTTGCTGTTCCTCATCCAACACTAGGTTGGGGGTGCCTAATCCTTTTGAAAGGAAGGGTTTGGAGAGCCATTGCTGTGTGCTGCAGCTGCCACTTCCCTCTAGGTAAACTGAAAGACTTTAGAGATGAAGGCATCGAAAGACCTAGAAGCAAAGGCATTGAAAGACCTTATATACGAAGATAACAAAAGGCCTGAGAGACAAAGATGATCACAGAATGTCCAGTCAAAGGCTCTTGAGAGGGTTAATCCACAGATTACATCTGTGTTAGTCAAAGCTGAAGAGTCACTGAGTTCCAGTCTGATTCCGAAATGCATCAGGCTACCTCTCAAACATTTGAAGTGCGAGTACTGAAGAGCTGCAGCTCTGGTGAGTTTTCTTGGGGTAGTTAGATACATGAGACAGACAGACACAGACAGACAGATGCATAGATAAATAGACAGATACATACATAGACAGACAGAAGGGGGTAGAAGCCCTGGGCAGGACTATGCCATCTTCTGGACAGGTTCAGGAAGACTTAAAAGGACATCTGGCCTGATCCCATTTTGGATTACAGATAGAAGCCCCTTTGTGTTCATTTCTGCCATTTGACAAACAAAAGTTGTTTAAATTCTTGCAAGTGCATCAACTCATTCGCAGCTTGGTTAGCTACCACTGCCTACCAGCAACCCAGTGCGGTACCCACCACAACATAGAGAGCTCTCGCTAAGTCTAAGACATTGGGTGGAACAAGCAAGCTGCTGCCACATTTGCGACTAGGACTGCTCAGGGATTGTGGAGCTGCTGAAGTATACACTACATCATAAGAATTTCCCCCTTTGGCATCCATTTGCCCATCACATCCCCTTGTGTTTTCCCTACCCCTCACTTTTAAATAAATAACTTGTTAAGCATTTCACTTTTGGTGTGTTGGGTGTTGCTGTTTAGTACTGTGTCATCACTGGTGGGTTATCTACCTTGTGGAGTGGTTTAGTGTTCGAGCCAGTACCCTGTTTCACTGCTACCCCAGGTGGAGGCACCAAACCTCTACCGTAGTATCCTTTTTTTGCCTTGCAGTTGAAAGAATCCAGGCTGGCCCCTCTGAGTCAAAGAGAGGAGAGGTGTTGACCCAAGGCACCTCGGCGGCAATCAGAACAGCCACGGTGGCAGCCCCACTACTCTACTGCAACCAAAGTAGGCCAGACAGGGCCACATTAGCAAAGAAAGATGGGATGCATTTAAAAAATGTATGCTTTATACTGTGTACTGTGGAAGAGTTGGGGGGTGAATTCAAACAAAAACTTGATAGGAAAGTGTAAACTAAAGGCCAGTATTGCTTTTACTTTTCCTTTTTATATTTCATGTATTTTATTTAGTCTTGAGATGCATGTAAATCCGTGACAGTGATAACATACGTGTCATTAAGTTCAAGTCAGTAGATAAACATTCTCCTATTACGAAAGGTGTATATCCAAGCAGAAATATGTCTGCTATGAAGTAAACATCAAAAGTGTTCAATGCCCCATAACCTCCCCAGCACCCCCTCTCCCCTATCTGCCCCAAACCTCGCCAGAACATTACCAACCAGCTTTTCCTCCATACCAGGCAATTTGCAAAAATTTGGATTGAAGGATATAAAGAAGATAAAAGGGCGATACCCATAAGATGTGACAAGTAAAGTAGATCAGGGCTAACTGTGCTCCTAGGACGATAGTGTTAATAGGATCTGTAATGGTTCCCAAATTTTCTTATATCTGGCTAACTTACCAGACATGGTTGCTACCAACTGTTCTGCTTGTAGAGCAAAATAACTTTTTTGCACATGCTGCAATCAAGGCCATATGTGCCTTTTGGTTACCAATGAGGGAGTCCAAAAAATCCCCTATTATACATATCTCAGGGAGGAATGCATCTGAAAGCCCAAGGAGAGTGTCAAGATGAGAACTAATTGAGTTCCAGAAAGGCGTGACCTTGGACAAGTCCATAGAATGTGGTATAAGGAACCAGATTCCTGACCACATCTGGAACAGAGGTCACTGGGAAGGCAACCCATCCTATGGAGCCTCACTGGAGTATAACAGAGGTTATGGAGAATGTGGAATTGCATAAGATGATATCGATTCCATTTTATAAGTTGATATAAGTGCTTCCAAATAAGTGGCCATTTCCTAGGCGATTTGGTAAGAGGAAGAGTCTGATCCCAACTGTAAATCCAGGGACCCTCATTGGCAGCCAAAAATGCTTGTAGGGAATGATAATAGTATGATACCAGATGAGAGGAAGGGGCAGATACAACTGTTGGTAGGACAACCGAACTAATGGGACTTTGCCACTGGCCTGTACCAAAGTAATGTGTAAGCATGTGCTGAATCCAGAAGTATTTAAAGCAATTTGCATTAGTCCACTGATGTAATTCCCTTGCTCTTTGGAATTACAGTAGTTTACCATCCAGTGTTAAATCCTGAACAGTTTTAACACCCATATCAGGCCAAAAAAGCCTGGACAGCATATGTCCAGCAATTTGCAGGCTGGGATTCTCTGTAAGGGGCTGAAGAATGTCTTGGGCAGGGCACATCTTAAGAAAAGAGCAAAACTAAACTTTAAATTAACAAGGATGCCGCAAGAGGACTGTTCTTTAGGGAGGGTGGTAACCTTTTCCTGGACAGGAAGGAGAGTGCCCTGCAAGCCATGGCTTAATTGGAACAAAGAGAACATTCTATATAAACCCATTGGGGGGTATCACCTCGATTATCTAAGGGGCGTACCCAACAGGACATTGTGAAAGTGAAGGCTAAATAATACATAAAAAAGTTGGGGACTTGAAGACCACCACCCTGCTTGGTTCTCTAATTTAGAAAGTGCTTAACATGCTGCTTTACCTTTCCATAGAAAAAAAGTTAGAATTCTACGTACCTGAGCAAACCAGACTTGGTACAAACAAACAAATCATAGGCACAGTGTACAATGTGAGACTGCATCGTCCAGTGAGCAAGTAATACACAGAATACTCAGTAAAAAATATATATACAGTATATACAGGCAAGGAAGTCAAATATTACTGTGAAAAATGCAATATAACAGTTGTAGGCAAGAGAGTTGACTAGTGTGGGTAGGTGGGTAAACCCCTGGGCTGGGGAGTTGACTAGTGTGGGTTGGTGTGATACCAGTTGTACATCTGTATGGGGGATATAACAACTGGGGTAGGACATTCATCTTTATGAAGTTCACTCTGCCCCAGAGTGAGAAGGGTAAAAGAGACCACTGTTCCAAGTCTACTTTAATATGGGAAATAACAGCATCCAAACTGTATTGTTTAAACTTATTGGGAGAGATGCTAAGAAAAATGCCCAAGTATTTAAGTCCATCTCTCCTCCAGGTCAGGCTGAGATGATCTACATCTGCTTGAAAGGTTCTGTTATTAAGGGGCATGATCTCAGTCTTGTGAAGATTGAGTTTGTAATTAGATAGCATACCAAAACAACAGATGATCTGTAAGGTGGGGGGTGGGGTGGGGAATTGAAGTAGCCGGGGAAGAAAAGTTCAATAGGATATCATCCGCATATACAGAAAGTTTATATTCTATATGGTGGATTGGGATACTAGTAACCTGTTGTGAAGAACTGAGCTTCCTAATGAGAGGTTCCAGAAACAGGATGAATAAAAATGTGGAGAGAGGTAACCCTGTCTGGTGTCTTGATACAAAGAGAAGGATTGGGACAACATACCGTTACAGAGTACCTGAGCTGTAGGGGAAGAATACAAGACTTTAACCCATTTTATAAATTCACTGGGTATACCAAATTGAGGCAAAAGTGTGAATAGGTAGTCCCAGGAAACTCTGTCAAAGGCTTTTAGCATTCAGGGATACCAATGCCGCGGGAATATCTAGATCCCTGGATGTCGAGAGAAGACAGGAGATTTTACGAAGGTGGTCTGTGGAAAGCCTCCCCCGGACAAACCCTACCTATTCCTGACTAATGAGGGAATCCTAAACAGCTACCAGCCTTTCTGCAAGAACTTTTGAGAGAATCTTTAGGTCAACATTAATAAGTGAGATCGGCCTATAGTTGATAAGCAGCAAGGGATCCCAATCTCATTTAGGGATAACCACTATAGCAGTCCTAGTCATAGGTAGGTCAGATATGCCATTTTAGAAAATGTAATTGTATGTAGTAAGAAGAATTGATACTAATTGTTCCTTCAGTGCCTTATAAAAATTTGAGGTAAACCCATTGGGACCAGGGGCCCTGTCAGGGGCCAGCGAATCAATCGCCTTGGAAATTTCTGCTAGAGTCAGCAGGGCCTTCAAGAATGCCTGTTGGGGAGCGGAAAGGGTATGGAGCGAGAGACCTTGGAGTAAAGAGTGAAACTGTGTTTGATCAAAAGTAGAAGATGGGGAGCATATAACTGTTGGTAGAAGTTCCTGAAGGCTTCTACTATGTCCTGGGGGATGTGAGAAGTTGCCCTGAATCATTGCATATCGAGGGGACAATTTTATCTATCACTTGTGATTTAAGATGAAGTGCCAGTAACTTCCCTGCTTTTCCCCCCTGGTCAAAGTATTTCACCTTGTAACACAGAATCATATGCTCTGCTTTTTCTCCCAGTAAGATATTATACTGGTACTGGAGGTGTTCCAGTCTTTCCCAATCCAACTGAGGGGAGGAGGAAGAGATATGCCCTTCCAACTGCTTAATGCTAGAGAGCAAAGAGGAAAGCAAGACTCATGTTTGAGTTTTACGTTTAGTGGAAATTTATTTATTAAAATTTCGGATAAATACCTTTGAGCCAATGGCTCTTTTACAAAAGTTCCACGTCTGTATACAAAGAATAGAAGTACAGTTTGTGTGAGATTATCAGGCAAGCAGTTTGAATACAAAATTCAGTATAGGGTATACATGGTCTAAAGCTACAGGTGATATAACAGAACAACTCAATCAGGCATACATTTAAGAACGATGAGTCACAACAAATAATATTTATATGAATTAAAGCTGCCAGAAGGGCACTGTCAAAGGGAAAGGTAGAGTGGAAAAAACTGAGTTGCTACCAATTGTGCCAGGTAGTGTAGGAAAGTGGAAGAGAGAGTGAGTGTAGAGGGGTAACTGGAAGGGAGGTAGAAGAGGAGGTGGGTGGGAGGCAAGGGTCAGGGAACAAGTGCAACATTGTGTGGGGTGAGCAGATTAGAAAAGGGAGAGAGGAAGGGAGTTGAAGGAGGGTAAGAGAGGGAGAGAGGCAGGGGTAGATATGGGGAGGGTGGAAGCAGGCAGAGGTGGTGATAGCAGAGAGGTGCGAAGAACAGAAGTGAAAGCTGAATTAATTCCCCCCCCCCAGGGCAGATTTTAACACACCCCATAGCATATCAAGCCTGGAAACAGAAGGGTAATTATCTGGCATAAAGTTGGTGATAAAGCACTGGATAAATCTTTAGCCTTAAGTATCTGGTTGTTCATGATTCACATCTTATCTCTGGAAAGGGACAGGCTTAAGTTTAATTGAAGAAAAACAGTATGGTGGTCAGAAACAACTTCAGAAGGGTAGTGACACAGGGTTACTACTGAAAGTGAGTGAACGCTCAGTAAAAAGTAGTCAGTTCTAGAAAAGGAATTGTGTGGAAGGGAATGAAATGAAAATTGCTTAGTGGAAGGATTAAGGGTCTGCCACGGATCTACGAGACTGGTCGACCTCATAAGATCCATGAGGGCCACCTGACCAGAAGACGTAGCCTGGCAGGAGAATCCAGATATATCCAACTCATTACACTGAACTAAATTCCAGTCTCCACCCAAAATTATTGGTAGGGAACTCCATAGGGCCAAGACTGGCATAAGGGTGGTGAAAAAACTAGGGTCTTCAGTATTAGGGCCATATATTGCTCCTAAGACTACCTCTAGGTGGCTTAAGAGAGCATGCATAAGAATAAAACTGCCATTAGGGTCTGACCATTCTTGCAAAAGTGGAAAAGGGATTTTCTGGGTTATTAAAATAGCAACCCCTCTCTTGCATGTGTCCAACCCTGCACCAAAAACCTGTCCCACTCAGGACTTCTGGAAAAGGAGGATCTGGGAAGAAAGGCAAATGGGTCTCCTGCAAGAAGGTGATATCTGTCCGGAGCTTATGGAGATGTAGTAGGATCTTGGCCCTTTTAGTAGGGGATTGTATGCCTTTAACATTCCAAGAGTAAAAATTATAAACTGCCATGACACACAGGTAGTTATATCAATAAAATGTCTGACCCCAGATAGTTCCTACAATCCAACATGAGGTTCGTTGCACGTATAAAAAGTTCACTCTGGTGAGACCCCCCACCGACCAATAGTTCCCCGCAAAGTTCCCTCCCTTGTATTAGAAAAGGCCCCTCCAATCTCAATCCCAAACAACCCTGAAAGACCCCCTGATTAACAATATTCAAATTTTTTCCTCTGTAAATCTTGCCAGTACCCTTCCCGCCCCCACAACAATTCGGTGCATGAAACACTCAGCCAACCAGGAATTTACCCCCCCCACCCGGCCAGCCCTGCTCCACCCTACACAGCAACATATTATTAATAATAATCTGAAATGTGAATGAGAGACTGGCAGTACTAACTTCAAACAGGAAAATGAGGAATCAGTCCTGTAATATACTAAAACAGCCTAATTGTTGACCTATTAAGAAAAATTAAAAATAAAAATCAGACATGACTCAAATAACCTGTCAAAGTCCGGACCAGAAATACTAACTCCACCCCTTCCCCTATTAACAGCATTGGGGGATCATGGGTAAATCCTGAAAACAAAAAAGAAAAGGAAAAAAAATATAATCAAAGAGGCGCAGGTCCTTGCTGCACTAATAGGAGTTTCCTGGACTGGTTGTCCCAGCCAGTCCTGTTTAAAGCATCCCTTAGCATTAGGGAAGAGGGGGAAATGTCAAAAGTAAAGATGCCACAATGGATCCCCAGCCCGGGTAGTTCAGTATGCTACCAGCATGTCCTTGCTGTTGCAAATTGGAAAGTCTAAAGGAATAGCTCAAGGGTTAGTGTGCTCACTCCAAAAAACATCTCAAAAGCAGCAGGTCCATGTCCCCCACAGCCCTTTCCACAAGGCACTGAAATGCAGCACAGTGCCTGAAATGCCCTGAGGCAGTCTCAAAAATTCATAAAATTCTAGGGGGCATATAAAAGCAGTCTTCTCCCGATCCTGCAGGGCCATGGGAATTTAATAATACCCACTTCTGAAGTACAAAACCAAAAACCACTGGCTGCCATTCTAACAGTCTAGAACATCTTGTATTCATGGCATCGTATACAGTGCGCTTGTTCAAGGTGTGGTAGTCCACTTGCATCCTAATAGCCCCACTCTTCCTCACCACCACTACAGGCGATGCATAGACTTCTGGACTCCTGGATGATGCCTGCAGTAAGCATCTCCTGAAGGTGCCTCCTTATATCATCTAAGTCAGCAGGGGAGAGATGTCTGGATCTTTCCTGTGAGCCTTAGGTGATGCTGCTCTCCTGTAATGCAGCCAACATCCCATTCGTGCAAGGAAAACACTTTTGTCCTGGTAGCCAACTTCTGGACATGCTCCTTCCACTCCTCCAGGATAGGGGAGTTACTCAAATCAAACAAGGCAGGGTTAATACCACCGCAGTCACTTCTTCCTTGAGCATTGGGCTGCACCGCTGTGTTGGCACAGTAAACCCTGGCTAATGTCCAGCCCCTTCTGACGATCACCTCTCTGTCGGTTGTGTTCCTCACCCACACTGTCACTCTCCGAACATAGGCATGCACCCATGCCGGTAAGACACTGGGTTTCACTAATAATCCAACCTTTTTTTTTTTTTTTTTTTAAACTTTCTATGTTTGCCTCCTCCTCTGCACTGGAACCCCGCTCAGATGCCACCCTGCTTCGCCTCCTTACCTGGTTCTGCGGCAGTCCCCATGGAGCCGTGGTTACACCCCCAGGTGGGTACAAGGTGGGGCTTGAACACCCCGATGCTTCTAGCTTCATCAGGTCCCTGTCAGTCCAGGCAGAAGAGAGCCATTAGGGTCTGCAGTAGTGCTCCTTCCCCCTTTGCACTTGATTTTCCGGTGTTCTGTGGACATCGCGTGAACCCCTGATGTCAAGGCGCATAGTGCCGACGTCCTCCCCTTTGTCTCTCAGCGCATGCTGTGCCCCAGACCTCTGTCTGGGGTCAGTCTTGCACTGGGACCTTATTCCCCCAAGGTCCTGGGGACACTCAAGCCTTCTCCCCTGGCTGGCCCTCCAGCTCTCCGGGCTCGTTCCCGAATCCGGTTCACTGGTGTTGCAAGTGGAAATCCAACCACTGCGCTGGCAGGCCGGCTCCAAAATGCTATTCTTTACCTCCTGTTTTAGCCGCACTACTCTGTTGATATTACACTGCACGTTGGGGGCAACACAATCTCCTCAGAGTCTCTCCTCCAAACTATGCATACAGATTCATCTACATCTTCGGGGTTCACCCTTGTCTCTTATAGGTCTCCTGGATCACTGAATGAATGGGTAATTTCTTCCCTTGCTGTTCTGCTTCTCTGGCTTGGCAAAGCTGAGCTAGCCTCCTGAACATGTGGGCATTTGTGCCAGCACTGTTATCCCATCATACACACCAGTCTCAGGACAGATTAAAGCCAGGGTCTCAACAGCGTCTCCCACTCCAGCTATGTTAGTGGGGAAAGCCATCCATTCTTGGACATATCTGAGATAGGGGTAAGACTTCTCACTAAGCCCCCACATGTGTAGTCCTTCCAAAGGTTGTAAACTCCAGGTGGGATAAGTGTCTGTCATACCAGGTCTTGAAGATGATAGTGACCTGGGAGCCACTATCAAAGATGGCACAGGTAGGGACTCTCTCTATGGTGACAAGGGCTTCAGTTAACAGCCCCACTAGCCTGTACATATCAAGGGGTGCATTTGAGGTGGCTTTCACTGAAGAGTCTTTTACATTAGCTACAGAGCTGGACCTGCATGGGGCCCTGGTATGCTCCTTTACTGGGCCCCACTGAAGTTTCCCTGCGGCTTTCCTTTCTTGCCCAACAGTCTGTTAGCCACTTGAAGGGGATCTGCTGGTGCCTGGCACTCTCCAGTAATGCCCATTCCTTCCACAATGGCAACAGATTATCCCTTCTCACTTGGGTTGTCCGGGGTAACAGGCCTCATGAGGTGATTGGTGTGGTGGATAGCTTGGGGCCACTGGGTACACTAAGGGAACAGAAGGGGAAACTGGGGTGAAAGCAAAGGGAGCTGGAGGGGAAACTAGGGCCATTACTTGGGCCATAGTTACTGGTTCGGGAGCCCCTACCCTTACCACCCCTGGGTCTTTAGCTCATTAACAACCGGACTCAGTTCCTGCAACCGGGCTTCAATCTGAGGTACTATAGGGGGAAGTGTAGGTGACACCCCCAGGCCCATCATCCAACAGGTGGATAAAGTTTAAAAGAGAAAAAGAAAACACATCCCATCTTTGCTGGCAAGCTCCCTGCTGTGTACATAGTGAATTTAACAATTCTAAAAAAAATAATATTAAACTCCTGGACTTGCTTCCAGTGGGCATAATTGCCTCCGCCTAAGCCCCTGCAGGTCTCTCTGGGGCTGGGTCACTCGACTTGCAGCAAACAAAAAGATCAGGGTTCGAATCAGAAACATATTTGCCATTTTAGTGCTTCACTAGTACAGGTGCTTCTGGTTTACATGCTCACAACATCTAAAACTGGCAAGAATACAGATCGCACCAAAAAGAGGACTCCTTATAAAAAATCTGAACTGCAGTCAGCGCACTAAAGTGTTGACCCATTACAGCAGTAAATTGCAAAGTGAAGATCATCAGTTTTTTTCATAATATTAAAGTACACATGGCATTTGCTCTGCACTGAGATTTATTTTTTGTGATCTGGATATGTTGTGAGCCTGTAAATCAGAAGCTACTGTACTTTACTGGTGAAGCAATAAAATAGCAATATATCCCTGATTCAATGATGTTGAATTACAGCAAAAAAAAAAAAAATTCCATGTTGTTGCTGTGTAAGGCTTATCTGGTGTTCAATGCATGAGTTGTCATGACTCAAAAAGATACGAGAAGATGGTATGCAGTGAATCTGACATCTTTAATTTCACAATACAAATAAAACAAAGAAGTCACGTAGTTACAAAAAGAATTTATTAGCAGCTGAAAACATTTCTTGTGTATGATCAACTACAGGTACAGTTTCCCTCCTTTTATGCCATTCTCCGTTTCTATCTTAAAAGTGTACAGAAAGAAGTTAGTCTGATTTAACCATACTGCTTTCATCCCAATGAAATTTACTATATTCCTGAAATGTAGGATGTTAAGTCATAAAGACTGTTTTAAAGAAAGTGACATTATATACGTGTGTATATATAATACACCACACATATGAATATAAACATACACAAACATATCTGTCTGTCTATCTCTCTCTATCTCAAACATTTTACCTGGAATACCACAGATCCCCGGACACTGAAACCCCAAACCGCCACAACAAAAATGAGCAGTTAAAACATAATAAAACCCATTCAGTAAAACCTCCTGACTGTATTATAAAAAATTAAATATGGGCAACTGTAGCCAACTCAGCATATGTTTCCATCTTGCTTTTCATGAAGCATAAAATGTTTTTTTCAACCCAATAAGAACACAATTTAAATAAAACTTGAAAAGGATGAATGTTAAGGGTAAATGTCACAATATAAACACTTAACTCTACTAAGAAACTGTCAAATATGAAGAAACAAACAAAAAAGTCTAAAAATAAGAGAAGTAGTGTGACTGTTTTCTGCCACAGAATTGCCGCAGAAATAACCATCCACCGCCACAGAAGTTCTGCAGCAAATGAGGACCCTGCTGCAGAACTTTGCTCTGAAGTGCCGCAGAAGAATCGGGGCTATGCCTATGAGAGTCCATGGGGGTGGGCACCTGCCCGGGCCCAAGCCTCACATCTGGTGCAGGAGCCCGTAAAGGGTCAGGCTCTTCTCCCCCCAAGGAAACCACACTAAACACTGTCACTATAGCCCAGGCCTCTGCCTTGCCTCTACAGCCTCCAGCATCCAGGCAGCCTCTATAGCATTTATACATTCCATCAACACAGTTAACTTCCCAGTACTTGAATCAAGCATCTGGTCCCACACTTTCACTTTACCCAATTTCATTATGGTGGACAAGTGCTTTTCCTATTTCACCCTCGTCCATCTCGGGTGGGGGTATTCCTATCAGCAACAAGGACCTCTGGGGGTCCATCCTCAAACCCCCATTCCATTCACCTCACTTTATCCTTTTCTTGAGGCCTACATTTCAGTTGGGGGGGGGAGTAGACTTGGGTGCTGGGGACCCCACAGGGGTCTTTACAGTTGGGTCCTCCATGATGGGCATTGCTGGCAAACAGGAGATCCCAGTGGTGCCTCCAAAGATGTAGCCCAGGCACCATGTGCCAGTGGGCTACTACCTCTGTCTGTTGGCCCTCTAACAGGTTAAGGGGCCTGGGTCCTGCTATGGTGGTGTTTGGGGGGTCCTGTCCCAAAGATAATAAAAATAGTGTGGTGCCACCACCAGAGAGAATTTGAAATGGGTCAGGTGACTGGCTGGAACAGCCCCCTGGGATGCTGCTCCTACCCACCTACCCTACCAACCACCCCACCCACTGGATACCCAACAATTCAGTATCACCATAAACCATGAACTGTAATGCTTGGACAGACTCAGAGAATTCCTGCACACCCAATTTCAAACAGTAAACCACAGTTTTATTTGGGGGAAAAAGGACTAGGGAAGGGGTACCGGGACAAAGGATGGCTGTGGAATGAAAAAATGGTTAGTGAAAATAGCCGGCAATGGAAACTTGTGAGCCTACAGGCCAAGCCCTCCCCCACTGGTACCAATGTCCCCAAAATAGTCTCTAGGGGTACCCACTAGGTGCAGGCTTGGTCGGTGCCACGGGTTGGCCAGCTGTTGGGACCCTGAAAATATTTTAGAAGAACCTGATGACTGAAAACAAGACAATTTCATTTTTCCCTCCCAGGAACCAGGTTCTGGGGGTACTCACTATTTGTGGTTCTCAGCACCGGGGAAATGGAGCTCCTGTTTATGTGCAGCACAACAGACACAGGCTGGACTGGATGGAACTTGCTTGACGATGTTGTAGCTGGTGACCTTGATTGTAGTTGTGGCTGCTTGTCACCTTCTGCCACTTCTGACCCATTGCAGAGCATGGTGGCAGGACACCACCAGCCCAGAAGGCCCAGACCCAGTAGTGGCTCCGCAGCCCAGCTCCCCCGATGGGTCTTGGTGCCCTAGCACCTCAGCAAGTGCCGGTGACCTACTGAGACAGCGAGTACCATGTGGAGGGGGTTAGCAGTTTCCCTTCCTGGATCTGGGTGAGGACATCCTTAGCGATGGGGGTCTTCCTGCAGTCCTTGCACCTGAGTTCTCAGCAAAGAAAAGTTTTCAGACAGCCGCTCCAATAAAGTCCAGTGTCAATCAATGTGGGTGCTAGCCCCTATTTTGATGAGTGCAAGTGCAATTCAGCAGGGGGAATTCAGCAACAACTTCCTGCACACCAGTCCACACTTTTCAGTGGACAGTGTCCCCAACCTTTTCTTTGGCTGCAGCTAGGCCTCAGCTCTCAGTCACTTTAACCAGTTCACACAGAACACACACAGCTTCAGCTACTACCCTGATGACCAGAGACGCTCTGCCTCTTCAGAATGTCTTTGCAGTCCCACACAAGCAGTCTTATCAGCTATTCCAACTTTCCAGTGCATGATTTCTGCAGCATTCAGTCTCTCCCATTAATAGTAAGCAAATTTTTCCATACCTGGGGAATCAGCATCACAGTTCAGTCTCTTTCTGTCTTTCCCCATCTCACTGTGTTTCTGCAACACAGCAATCTCCACATAAGGTCTGGGTAAGCCCCTCACATCTAGAGTCCACTCTCACAGGGTACTCCTGACTTGTACAGAGTACGGGAACAGACTGAAGAAATTCCAGAAAGTCCACACTGTTTCAGCCGAAAACACAGCGTTCCGATTGGCTGATGGAGCCCATCAATAATGCATAGCCATAGTGATCAATATTTCCTGCTTATTTATTAGGGCACAATCTAGGTGACAGAATTAGTCCCTCCTTTTCCCAGGAGTCCCTCTGTCCAAGTTTTGGGAATCTTGATCTCCGATTGGCTGCAATAATGGGGTCAAGTGTCAAACATGCCAGCTCCCATTCAGTTCAGTGGAGTCCATAGTGTGTCCCAATCTTATAGGGCAAGTGTAGCCCAACACATTACTTTATTTAGCCAAACACCCCACTGGATTGTAGCCCTTTGTGTGCCCTCCCGAAATGAGCCTACTCTTGTCTCAGTACCCCCAGTAATCTCACTGTTGCTGCCGGCGAAATGCTGTCCCCCCCCCCCCCAGACAGCAGGCAGCATCTAATTAATATGCATGAGACTTATTCATGAGCCCTCGTTGTGCCCAAGTTCCAACTTTTTTCCTATTCCTCCTCCATGGCTTCTCGCCACCTCCCTTGTGGTCACCAGTCCCCATTTATTACACCAGGGCCAACAGAACCGAGACACACACTCCTCCATCAGACCGCAAGGCAGCAGTCAAACCTCAAAGGTACTCACTATGCACATGTGTGAGTGCCGGCAGCATTGGGGAAATGCTGGCGGCTTGCTGTTTGTTTTCTCAGCCCAAACGGGGCTAAAATTAAATGCAGAGCTGTTCTAGGGAGTGAAAGGAAAACCAGCCAGCAAGTGGGAAGAGGACAGAGGGGAACCAGCTGGCACAGGAAAACTGGGACAAACAGGAGAAATATGGGGCAATGAAGGTAAGCCCCCAAAGGGGGGTTACATCTCTGTTCAGCATTTAGACTGCCAGGTTTGTGCCACTTACATGTACTGGCTGCAGACTGACACATGTCAACATATATTATGACAGTATGGAAGCCACATCCTAAGAAATAGCCCTATTTGACACGAAGGATTTTCTTAAAGGGTACCTAAACAAGCAGTTTTTTAAAACTGCAAACTCCAAAATCTGGCTTCTTAGCAAGGAAAAGTAAAGGCTGCTGTTTATTTTAGTAAACTGCATTTATGTAACAATATAAATGCAGTTTCATAGCTTTTGAAAATGTAAACGCCAGCCTTCACTTTCAAAAACAGCCCTGGTTTCTCCCAAGATGTCTGCCAAGTGTTTAGTGATGAGTCATGATGACATCATCAGAGCCAGAGCCAGAGATCCATATATTTCTGTAGTGCTAACTAGTTCTTTTTTCCCTCTTTATTTTGAATTGTTGTACCAGAATGATCAGCACCATGTATTAACTCATGGATTATTTTGATCAGTACACATGTTAGGGTATGATTCTGTTCATTTTGTTTACTCTAACTTGCGGAAAATGTTTTGCAATCCAGCCGACTTTTTCTTTGGCAATCTGCATTACAGTACAACACTTCAAATACCTGATGATCTAGTGGTTATGTGATGCACTGAATTTTGTTTTTTGTTAACTAGGAGAGACACCCTAAGCTGAAAGCTTGTTTACTGGTGTGGCCTGGGAGCACAAGGAAGTTTAGTGACTTGCTCAGGGTCACACAGCAAAGTACCAGTCTTGCTCAGTTCCAAAGCCCATGCTCTCTTGTTAATCCACAAATAAGGCTTTCTTTTTCCATGTGAACCCCCTGCACCTAGCCTGCCTTCTGTTGAACACCCCACCATCCATACCTGTCCTTAGTACTGCCTGGGGCTGCATATGAGCTTTCGGTCTCATGAAGACAATCATCACACCTCAGATTGTAATCTTGTACCTCATAGCGTTGTGCACACCTATACTGATACGCATCATCAGCTGGCACTGTTAAAAATGCCTTCCAAATCACTCTCCAGTCCCCATTCTCAATGTTTGACTTCTGCTCCCACAGAAAACATTGAATGGATCACCACCCTTCTGCACAGTGAAGGTAGTATGTACAGTTCCCTGTCGTGTTTTTTTCCCCACCTCATTAAACAACTAGGTCTTCGTGGAGTGCCAAGCAATAAGCATCATGACCCACCAGAAAAACTGCTGTCCATGCCCTCATAAAGACTGCACTTACAATGGATAACAATATTATTAGCAGGAGAGGCATACTAATACATTGAGCAAATCCACCTGACTTCCAGTGTCAGTCTACTCCTTTACCTGTGATCTGCAGGACCCCGCAGGACAGTTCCCAGCAATTCTTCTCCAGTACTTTTCTGTGCTCTACTCCATAATGCGAGTTGGCTGGCTACCACCCTTCCAAATCTTGAATGAGCTATACACAATTCCCTCAATACTGTCCTAGCAAACATCAACATTCCCCCCCCCACCTGAGGGTAAGCTCCCTACACTGAATTCAACTAACAGTTTAGGTGCAGCCCTACCACTCTGAGTATTTGTCATCACTGGCTACTCTCATCCACAGTCAGGTAATGATCACAATGCTGGCAGCCCCACATTTCAGATCTCACAGTGATCTGCTCAGCGTCCTCCTTCATGTCTTCAACTAACCTGAAAATAGCTGTACCCTGCTGGAATGGCCTCTTCAGTCCCTCTCTGGCATTCATTCTTCTCACCTGCTCCCCACACCAAAGACAGGTGAGTTCACTACCCTTCCACATCATGAATGTGTTTAGTACAGTCTTCCGTGTTATGTTTACATATTAATAATAAACATAATCTTCTGGTATGCCAGGCTGATAGCATGGCACAAGTGGAAAAACAGGCTTTCCTACCCATATAAGATCTACGCCACCTATGATTAGACACTATTAAATGACGTGCATAACGATGTGCACACCCATCATTTAATAGTGCCTAATCAAAGGTAGCCTAGATCTTTTAAGGTTAGGAAAGCCCAGCATTCCCATTGTTCCCTGCTGCTATGAGCCCGACTTACTGGAAAGATATGTTTATATTTGATATGTCAAAATAAAACAGGGACTGTACTACATGCATTCCTCATGCAGAAGGGTGATAAGCTCACCAGTTTTTGGTGTGAGGAGCAGTAGTGAAGAATGAATACCAGAAGAGGGACTGAGAAGGCCACTCTTGCAAGGTATTGCTATATTCAGGGAAGGGAGACAACAGAATAAGAGAAATATGAGCAGATTACTGTGAGAAATAAGATGTGGGGCTGCCAGCACCTTGATCACTACCTGATCCCGTTGTCCTGGCCAACATTCCCCTTCCCATAAAATCAGTTCATGCAATTGTCCAAGGCTGTGTGTGGATATTAATGTATGACATGGCTGCCACTACACGTTTAGTCACTTCACTACCAGTCTAGTATTGCTTGTAAAGCACTTTGGGATACAATGTGTATGAAAACCACTATATAAATGCTAATTCTTATTATTATTTCCCCATGGAAAAAGAACACAAGACAAGCATATATTTGAGTTTTGGGAAATTATGAACTCTAACATTGGACTGCACAAGAACTTTGCTACAAAAAAAACTGATGGCTCTAGGGGTGGTGAAGGGTGTGGCTGCACCTCCCCCCCCCCACATACTAATGTACTTGCTTGCTGCTGCTGCTGCATTTCACTTTGTTGAAGTCTGATTTATTGATTGTACAAATGTTTACATTCAAACTATGGATTACATTTGTAGGTTCTGTCAACAACGTACTAGAAAAGAATAGCAAAGTATATAAAGGTTTAATAAAAACATTAAAAAGTGCATATTAAGCATGCACGCCACCCCAGCACCCCCATTGTAGTATCCTGGATCCACCATAACCACTAGACCACCAGTTTATTCAAGATTTGTACTGCACTGTGGTTTGCCACAGAGAAAGTCCGTTGGATTAAAACACAATTTCAGCATGTTAAAGTAAACAAAATGAACAGAACCATAGCCCAACATGTATATTATACAAAATAATACACTTGGTTTTGACCATTTGTGTGAAACAATTCTACACAAAGGGAAAAAAGAACCAGTTAGCACTATAGAGAGCCATATATTTCATTGACTTTGGCTCCAATGATGTCACCACATAACACATTCGACGGCCATTTTAGGAAGCAGGTAAGGCAGTTTTTTTGAAATTGGAAGGCTGATTTTACAATTTTCAAATGCTCTGGAACCACATTTAGGTAAATTATATAAATGTAGTTTTAGCATTAATGAATACAGCAGCCTTTCCTTTAGTCACCTACGGAGTCAGATTTTTGAATAGTTTGTTGTCAAAATGTTGTTTAGGTATCCTTTAAGTGGTTCACTTACACGGTGATGATTGAGTAATATGTGCCTGTCACAGAATAAGTGGCTGTTTGCAATACTGCCAATTTCAATTGGTGCCGCTATGAACTGGTAGATGCGGATCCAGATGTCTAACAAAGCAGCACCCATCACTCTTGGTTTATTCAATGGCAGGTATTGTAACCTAATCAGTTTTACAAAGGACACTTTTACTTCTTTTCCTAGAGAAAATGCTGGCCCCCCCCGTAATTTCACAATAAGGGTAATGGTCAGATGTCTCCCAGGTACATCAGCATGGAGAGGCACTGACCGCATTGCTAAAATTGTTCAGGAAGCAGGAGAAAACATTTGACATCCTGATACACATAGGGACTAACGATCTTGCCAGCCAGTCAGTTGTGAAGACCAAGGAACACCTGACCAGGCTGGGTGACAAACTATCATCCATTTCGTCCGGCATCTCCTTCTCCGAGATCCTGGCAGTCTTGGGGGGTGGGGGCGCAGATGGACAGAAGGTCAGAGAAGGGGAGACAGAGGAGCTAAACATGTGGCTCAAGGGCTGGTGCCAGGAAAAAGGACACAAATTTGTAGGAAACTGACAACAGTTTTGGGAGCGAAAGTTCTTTAAATTTGATGGACTGTATCCGACTAAGGAGGGAGTCAGTGCATTGGGGCAGAAGTTTGATGTCTTTGCAGAATATTTAAACTAGCAAATGGGGAGAAGGGTGCAGCACTCCATACGTTGAATGGGAAGAACACCCTTCCCCCCTCAGCTAGTGGTCAAACAGGAGTTCAGCATGTTTGCAGTTTATTTGCATCACCAGGTAAGGAAAAAGTTCCAGCTTCCTATATGACACACAGGGGGAACGCCAGGCCTCGCCCAACAACTGACGCACTGAAATCTGGCCAATGGAGAATCATGTACACAAATGCTCGCAGTCTGGGAAACAAGATCCCAGACCTGCAGGCAATAATGACAGAGGCTAAACTGGACATAGTAGCAATTTGTGAGACGTGGTTTACCAGTAACCACACTTGGGAGACTTCAGTACCTGGCTATGTACTGTTCAGAAGAGACCGAGGTACAAAAAGGGGGGTGAAGTGGCCCTGTATGTCAAAGAAAATATCAAAGCTACAGAAATTCAGAATACACATAAGGAGCCAGAAGAACCGTGGGTCACCCTGGAAACAGGAAATGGGACAGTCATAAGAACTGCGGTTGTCTACAGGCCCCCAGACCAGGGGGAGGACATAGATACATTACTATTAGAAGATATACAAAACATAACAGCTAAAGGGGAGGTTCTGATAATGGGAGACTTCAACATGCCAGATACAGATTGGTCAATACCAGCAGGAACATCAGCCAGAACTAGACACATGGTGGATTCCCTGCAGGGGGAAGGCCTCAAACAACTGGTACAACAACACACAAGAGACAGGGCTATCCTAGATCTAGTACTGACTAACAGGGAAAGAATCACAGATCTCCAGGTAGGTGGTCACCTGGGGGTCAGTGACCATCACATGGTATGGTTCAATTTGGCCACTACAATTAACTCATCCCATTCCAAGTCAAAAATATGGGACTTTAGAGGAGCTGACTTTGATGAGATGACCAGAGTTAAGCTAGCCCTGGCAAAAAGAAATACAGGTGAGGGGGTACAGGAAAAGTGGGCAACCATTAAGGATGCAATACTTAAAGCAACATCCCATTGTGTTAGAGAGAAAAGGAAGTGCAAAAGAAAAAGGAAACCACTTTGGTTCTCAAAAACAGTAGCAGAAAAGGTCAGAGCCAAAAGGCTGGCCTTCAGGAAATATAAGGGAACACAGCGGGATGAAGATAAGGAGGCATACCAAACTTCCCTAAGGGAAGCAGGGAAGGCAGTAAGGCAGGTAAAGGCCCAAACTGAGGAAACACTAGCACAGACAGTAAAAGAAGTGGACAAGACCTTCTATACATACATTAATGAAAGGAGAAAGTCCAGAGGGGGTATTGCTAAGATCAAAGGAGATAAGGGGGCATGTGAGGAGGAGGAGGAGGACCATGTAAAAGCATCCATCCTAAATAGATACTTCTGCTCAGTATTTACTGAAGAGAAGGTAGGGCAAGGCCCACAGCTCAGCACCATGGACACAGAGGGGAGGGAGGTGAGCACTAGTCCCTTCATAAAAGAAAGGGTCCTACAAGAGCTCGATAAGCTCAGGGTGGACAAGGCAATGGGACCTGATGGCATACATCCCAGGGTATTAAAGGAGCTAAGGGTGGAACTTGCGAGCCATTATCAGAACTGTTTAGTGAATCTCTGAGCACAGGAGAGGTCCCAGAAGACTGGAGAAGGGCTCATGTGATCCCACTCCACAAGAGTGGTAGCAGGGAGGAGGCAGGGAACTACAGACCAGTCAGTTTTACCTCAGTAGCAGGCAAGATTATGAAGGCACTCCTTAAGGAAAGGACAGTGCAACACCTGGAATCCATAGGAGCACAGGATCCAATACAGCATGGGTTTACAAAAGGAAGGTCCTGTCAAACTAATCTCATAGATTTCTTGGACTGGGTAACCAGAGTGGTGGACCAAGGGGGAGCAGTTGATGTCACCTACCTTGACTTCAGCAAAGCTTTCAATGCTGTTCCGCATAGAAGATTGATTAATAAGCTGGGTAGGCTCGGGGTGGGTCAGAAGTTGGTCAACTGGGTGGCAAACTGGTTGACAGGCAGAAACAGAGAGTGGTGGTAAATGGTATACAGTCAGAAGAGATGCAAGTCACAAGTGGGGTACTTAGGATCAGTCTTTGGGCCAGTCCTCTTCAATATCTTCATCAGTGACACTGCAGATGGACTGGAGGGTAAGGTTTGTCCGTTTGCAGATGACACCAAGATCTGCAACAGAGTAGATGATCCAGATGGGGTGGGCAGAATGAGAAGAGAGCTGGATAAACTAACAAAATGGTTGGAAGAGTGGCAACTGGGGTTTAATGCAAAGAAGTGCAAGATCATGCACATAGGGAAAAGAAACCCTGAAGCCACCTATAGGCTGGGAGGGAGATGCTGGCAGTCACAAGGGAAGAAAGAGATTTGGGCATCAACATCATCAATGACCTGAAATTATCCAAGCAGACCACTAAAGCAGTAGGTAAGGCTAGGGGGATGTTAGGGTGTATTAGTAGGGTATCACAAGTCGGAAGAGGGAGGTAATAATCCCTTTTTACAAGACATTGGTTAGGCCTCATCTGGAGTACTGGAGCCCACATCTTCACAAAGACATTAACCAAATTGAGGCAGCCCAGAGAAGGGCAACCAGAATGGTGTAGGGACTGCATCAGAAAACATATGAGGACAGATTAACTGAGCTCAATATGTATACCCTAGAGCAAAGGAGGGAGAAAGGAGATATGATCGAAACATTCAAACACCTTAAGGGCATTAACAAGGTGAAAGAGTCTAACATGTTTTAGTATAAGAAAAATAGCAGGACAAGAGGACACAGCATGAGATTAGAGGGAGGCCGATTAAGGGGTAATATGAGGAAGTTCTTTTTCACAGAAAGGGTGGTGGATGCGTGGAACGGCCTACCTCAGGAAGTGGTGCATATGAATACAGTGCAGGGCTTCAAACAGGCATGGGATAGGCATAAGAGAACAATACAGATGAGTATGAATAGATATGCCATTGACAGAGCAAAGGCCGACTGCACATTTATAAGGTAGAAAAAGAAATGGGCAGACTGGATGGGCCTTGCGGTCCTTATCTGCCGTCAACTTTTATGTTTCTATGTAATAATTCAGGATTTGCCTTTGTGCCACACATCATGTCAGAAGAGATTCCCCATATTTTCTTTCAGTAAGTTTTTCCTCCCTAGACACCAGCCCAGATACCCATCTACCCATCTAGCAACCTCAAAGCTCTGTCAATACTTTATCTCTAGAGACTCCTTACCTCCTGTGGCTTTCCCCCTGAAGTGAGGGCATTTGGAGCCCTCCCCTTCAGAGCCCAAATCCAGCTGAGTCTTCATGCTAGGCAGACAGACGCTGGGCCCAGGAGTACCAGTGGCACATCATACTGCCAGGTCAGGGATTTCTACTGTTATCTCCCTCACGGAGATGTTGTTAAGGGGCTAAAGAAATGCATGCAACAGTTGTGTGTCAAGCTGAGCATCTTCCTGCCTCTCAGCTGACCCCCCCATGTTACCACCTGCAGAACAGGAGGTGCTTGCAAAATGGATACAGCAACCTTCTACTCTAGAGGTGAGCAGCCACTGGCATGCTCCATCTTCCTCCCCTCACCAGCCTTCCAGCTTCTGAGACTCATCTCCAAACCGTGGTCACCAGGGTTGTGAATGGCACCACTGTCACTGCGCTAACAGGCTTTTCCTTTCTCATGTTTTACTGTGTATGATCTGAGAAGAGGGCACATTTGTTGGTTTAGTGAACCCTAGGATTCATGCAAAGTGCTCTATCAATAAGCCTGAGCCCAGTCATAGAGGGACCACCTTCTGATGGTGAGAGGGTAGATAAGACTACCACAGCTGGCCAAAGAGCTGTCTCATACACCCTCCCAAACATCTGGAACCAACTACAAGCCATGCTGAAGCTAACCAGCATAGTGTCAATTAACTCCTACAAAACGCTAGCTATCTCTAAATTAAAAGACATATGTAGGTGCTACTAGGCTCCCAACGCCAAGTCAAATTCCTAGGTATCAACTGGCCCTCTACTTATTAAGCTGAAATGTGTTGCATAATTTAGGGCAAGGTTAAAGCTGGAATGTACTGCATATATAGCATAAGGACTTCTATTGTGTATACCTCTTGTATTATATATATTTTTTTTCTTTGTTGTTCTACATTTTATATCTCCTGTCTATGTAATTGCGAACTGTATGTGCATGTGCCTCAGGACCTCCTTGTGAATGAACTTGCTCAACAGAGTCTTTCCTGCAATAAACTTGAACTTGAAGACTGTATGCTTATTTAAATTCATGGTCTCTTGTGTGAGCCAAGTCACAAGGGTACCCACTGAAACAACTGCCGATGTTGGATTTGACTTTACTCCAGGAAATGTCCAGTCTCAAGTCGGTCCTCATCTCCAAGCTTAGTGCTGTAGGGCAATGGGCAGAGTACCGGCTCCCAACAAGCAAGTCCTAGCTCGTCAATGAACTTCTGTCTGCGTAAGTGCAATCACCATCCTCCCTGGCAGTAATAGTGCACAGCTATAGAGAAGCTGAACAGCCATGCCATAGTCCATCTGTTAACAACTGGTCTCACTCAGTGCCAGATACAGCAGCTAGCGGCAGAAAAAAAAATATTCCAAAGTTAAGATGTGCAACAAAACAAAAAGGACTTACTTCGTAATGAGATAGTCATCACTGGGACTAAGCAAGTCGAAGATGGACACAAACTCTCCTGTGCAGTTGTCTTCAATGTTGAAGATAGGAAAGTGGAGGTAGATCACGTAACCTTTTTGCGCCCATATGGTATACTGGCACTGCAGATTATTTACGTAACTGCCACTCTGGAAGCCTGGGGATGTGAAATTCTGTTTCCCACCATTGGGGTCTGCCTTGTAGTCAAACATACAAGCCCCTGTGAAGTAAAATGTAGAACCAAAATAATCTGTCAGATGATCTAATTAACTCTACAAGCACCTAACTTAAAGGGTAACAGTCAGCGAAAAGGGTCCTCACACTCAAGTGTGGGGCAGGTCCCAATCTGCATTTCGCGTGCAAAAACAATTTGATTTACCTACTGCATTCAACTTCCTGCAGTGCATATTAAAGCATTTATAATCTTCAATCAGATGTTTTCCAGGTCTGCTTTTCTCCAGGGGATAAGTGCAATCCTCTGTGACAGTACTGAGCCCTGGGAGGGCAGCAGGACCAGCAAACAAAATATCTGAGCTCATCTAAACTCTAATATGCACTGCAGGCACCGAATCTCTCACTGCTGCTTTACTGAACTTTAGTATGGTTGAATGGCTGCAGACTACCAAACAGTTGTGGGTAGGGGGCCAGGGCTTGTTCCTCAATGTGGGAATTTTGGGGGCTGGCAGTATAGCCTAGAGGTTAGTGCAACAAGCTGTGAACATGCTTAGTACACCCAACAGACCTGGGTTCGATTACCACAAACTCCACTTTCAATAAGTGGGACCCTGAGCAAGGTTACTTAACCTCCCTGTGCTACCAGATTAGCCCTCAAAACAGGCTTTGTGCCCAGCAGGCCTTATTCAGTTATCAAACAAACAAAACAAAAAAAGTTGCCCAGTGAATCAGTGACTGTGTCGGCCTCTCAGGATTCAAACCTGCATTCTCAGGCTTCATAATTTGACTCCGAGCACCAGAGCTGCACTGGAACTGAAGAGGGGAGACAACTCGGGACAGAAGTTACCTCTCTCCCTGGTGTTGTTGAGCACCATGCCAGCTTGCCGCTGGCCAGTAGCTGAAGTTTGCGGCTATAGAGTATTTGCAAACTTGATGGACAGAAGTACCAGGGGGCAGAGCTGAGTGAGCCCACAGGGGGTTTTAACATTCTAAAAAGGCTCCTGTTTACCTGGAGTACCAAAGCTGCACCAGAGTTGAAGAGGAGAGAGAAGTCAAGATAGAAACTGCCTCTCTGCCCTCTGCTGATCACCGTGCCAGCTTGCTAGTGGCCAGTAGCTGAAGTTCAGGGCTACAGGGTGTCCACCAGTCGGGCAGATGAAAGTGCTGGGGGCGAAGCCGAGTGAGCCCGCTGTGCCTATATCAGTTGTTCCTGCCAAGTGGCCCTCTGGTTTGTGGTCCTCATGCCAAGGACATGTGCGGACATCGTCTGGAGTCTGTCAGGAGTCAACTAATGAGAGCAACAACCAGGAACCCTGCCCATCAGAACCCAGGTACACCTGTACTGTTTGGGGGGTCATTAGTGGAGGGTTTGTGCTGAAGCTGAACTGTACATTTTGAGGTTCAGGGAGCTTACTGCTAGGCCGATATTTAAGTAGAAGGATACTGCCTTATCTGTATATAAAAAAAGTTTACATGTATTAACTGTTTATACCATATCTGTATCTGTGTAATAATACTGTTTATAGCACACCTGTATCTGTGTAGTGATTGTTGTTTATAGCATAACTATCTCTGAAATACCTAGAGTAGTGCAAGCACAGGGTTGTGTATTGTATGTTGGTAACTCATACTGCTTACAGCTTAGCTTTAATGGGTTCTGGGAAGAGAGGACAGGAGGCATAGGGAGAGCAGGAATAGGGAATGTAGAGAGTGGTGCAGTGGCTGTGGGGCAGCAGTCTTCAGTGAGACATTCTGGAGACTGCGGTGCTGCCCCATCTGCGTGCACCTTGTTGGGCTGGTCGTGAAGGTCTCTACACTTGAGGCTGCATTGGCTAGGAGTCTGGATGATGTCACTAGGCTCTAGGCCACATTGACTAGGAGTCAGTCGACCTTCTCTCTCACCCAGGGGCCACCAAGTCAGACACCATCACCTCAAAGAATGCCAGATTGGATGAGCGGACGGACTACGGTAGGCTCAATGAGGGTGGGGGTGGTGGGATCCAGAAGGATTGGGGGGGATTGCAGGCACATTCCTCAACTGCAACTGGCATCACTACAAAATTCCTATGCCGTACTGGCAGAGTGCGACAGCCAAGAGGAGGAACCCGTTGTAGTGGCCAGGGAGGATGTGGAGGATCTGAGGAGGTTGGAAGAGGACCCCAGCAAAGGAGGAAGCAACTTCTGTGGGGGACTCAACTGTTGGAGGGACAGAGTTGTGAAAAGGATAAGGGGTGAAGAGGGAGATCAGGTACCTACCTGGTGCCATAGCCTGGAGGGATGGGAAGCATATCCTACAGATCGCTAGGGCAGCAGGAGGGGAGGGGGAGCTGGATGTCACTGTCCACCATGGGAAAAGTGACCTGGCTAGGGATGGGCATGAACAGTGCAGGGGGAGTTTAGGGAACAGGGAAGAAGTCTTAGGCAGGTAGCACACACTGTAGCTTTAGAGGAGGTGCTGCCCGTCTATGATAGGGGGAAGGAGAGGGAGCTCCACACCAAGGCCTTCAACTTATGATTGAAGGAATGGTGCAGCAACATTGGGAACTGGGGGCACACCTGGGAGGATAAGTGCCTATACAGAAGTGACTGCCTGTATCCTTCCAGGAGGGGAACCACAGTTCTCAGAGGACGGTTTAAATGTTGCTTCGATGAACACGTAAACATGCTGAATGGGGTGGTGGAAGAAAAAGGAGGCAGAACACACACACACACACACACACACACACACACACACACACACACACACACACACACACACACTCCCCATGGGCAGAGAGTAGGGAGTTCAAGGGTAAGAGTCCCACCATGGTGTAAGTTAATCAGTGAAGTAGGGGGTTAGCAAAGGAGGAAGAGGGAAGAAGCAGTCAGAAGAGAAGACAGAGGAAGAGGGGACAAAAGGAAAAAGGGGAAAATGACAAGCAAAGCGCTAACAAAATCTGGACGGCCATGTGACTTAATGCTAGAAGTCTGAGAAAAAAAATCCCCATCCTAGATACCACCATGGGGGAGGCTGACCTGAATACTGTGGCCATTACCGAGTCATGGTGCACTGACAGCTATGACTGGGACTTGGTCATACCAGATTAGACAATGTTCAGAAAAGACAGGGTAGGAAGAAAAGGAGGGGATATGGTACTTTATGTGAAGGAAAGCATCAAAGCAACAGAAATACAAGGAATTCAAGGTGGGGCAGAAGTGTTGTGGGTCATCCTCGAGTCAGGGAAGGGAGTCACTATTCAGACAGGTGTGACCTACAGGCCTCTCACACAGAGAGAGGACTTAGATGAGGAAATGTTAGAAGCAACTGGCAAAATGGCTGAAAAGGGGAAGGTGTTACTAGTGGGGGACTTCAGTCTGCCAGATGTAGACTGGAGCCTCCCAGCTGTGGCTTCAGCTAGAAGCAGGAACATCCTAGACTCCCTCTAGTGGGCATTCCTCAGACAACTAGTCAGTGAACCCACACGTGATGGGGCAATACTGGACCTGGTACTTACAAATGTGGACAGTATTAAAGACGTCAAGGTGGGAAGCCGTCGGAGGACCAGCGATTATCGTACAGTGTGGTTCAACATAAGAACAGCTGTGGAATCCAACCACTTATAATGAAAGTCCTGGACTTCAGAAGGATTGATTTTATAAAGATGGGTGAATGCCTCAGGAATGACCAGGTGGGGGTGGAGGAACAGTGGGCCAAACTAAAAGAAGGTATAGTGAAGGCAACAAACCACTGTGTCATGCAGGTAAGCAAAAGCAGAAGGAAGAGACTACTGCTATTGTTCTCAAAAGGTGTGGCAGAAAAGGTAAAGGCTACAGAATGTACAGTATAAAGAGACCCAGAGAGGAGAATGAAAGTGCATCAGGGAAAATGGAGAGAAGCAGGGAAAGCAGTAGGAGCACAAAGCTGCAAACAGAAGAAAGAACAGCCCCGTCAGTATTAAAAGGGGACACAATCTTTTTTAGGTTTGTAGCAAAAAAGGAAGACAAAGGGAGGGATTTTACGTTTGGGGGGGTGATGGAAAGGATGGGCAGGGATCAGAAAAAAAAAAACTGGTCAAGTGGTCAAGGGTATGGCAGCTAGGTTTTAATGCAAGTGTAAAATAATGAACTTAGGGCACAGAAACCCAGGGGCGGAGTACAAATGGGGAATGATACTGACAACAACCAAGCAAGAAAGAGACCTAGGGTAATCACATTGGATGACCTGAAGGTGGCCACGCAGTGGGACAAAGCAGTCAGGAGGGCTAGTGGGATGATAGGGTGCATTGGGAGGGGTATCACCAGCAGAAAGAGGGAGGTGGTGTTGCCCCTATATAGATCACTGGTAAGACATCACCTTGAGTACTTTGTCCAGTTCTGCAGACCACAAGTCAGGAAAGACAGAGAGGAGGCAGTCCAGAAGAGGGCTACCAAAATGGTGTAAGGTCTGCATCAAAAACCCTATGAGGAGAGGCTAAAGGAGATCATTATGTGCACCCTGGAAGGGGGGGGGGGAGATATGATAGAGACCTTTAAATACCTCACAGGGATTAAAAACGTACAGGTGGGGGGGTATTTTTCAGAGAAAAAGGTCATCTAGAACAAGGGGACACGCTATGAAACTGGAGGGCAGTACATTCAGGAGAGGTGTGAGGGAGTACTTCTTCACAGAAAGGGTGGTGGATGCCTGGAACAGCCTTCCAGTGGAGGTAGTGGGGGTGAAAACAGTGGTGGGGTTCAAAAATGCCTGGGATAGGCACAAGGGAATCACTGGGGAAAGGAAGAGACAGCGCAGTAGATCATGTAGAGTCTACAGCAAAGATGAAGATCATACAAATGGGCAGAGTGACTGGGCCCAGTGACCCTTATCTACCATCAATTTCTATGTTTCTGTGCTGCAGTGCTGTTCTGATGTCAGCTGCAGGGGTCTCTGGGATTTGTAGTAACAGCAGATTAATATTTACCGCATCGGCTATACAAGGCATTGACTCCCCTTTTGTTTCCTTGCAAGTGACATCAGTAGGCGTGCCTACTGTTCAGCTATCTGTGCCTTGGTGTGGTGTTTCTCTGCTGCACTGAACCTGGCTGAAATGGTGTGATGGGCAAAGTTGCTCCAGTTAGGGTCCGTTATACCAACACCACTCCACAACTTCTGCAGCTCCTGTGTGTGCAAGCACTGGAAATGGCTATACAATTCACATGCAGGTGCTGTGATGGTGCCAAAACCACAGTGTGTGTGCAACCCCATCTGGAGTACCGTGTCCACACAACTACAAAGAACACATACAACCCTCCAATGTGTGTGTACATGTGCATGCACGTACTCACTGATAAACTGACAGCACTTACCATCTGTGGGAAGTCGTACCAGCCTGGGATCTGCGTCTGAAAGAAAAAAGGGGGGAAGTGAACACCCTTAAAGGCAAACAGTTCTCCACAAACACACTCGATTGATTTATTTATTTTACAAATATTTACCCTGTCCCCAGATAATTATCTGCATCTTTCCCCTGCCTGCCTCAGTCTTAGTTCACTCCCACAATCCCCGCTACTCCCCCTTCTTCCCCTGGCCTCTGCACCAGCATTCCAGTCATGTCTTCCGGTCTGACCATGACTGCGGTTTTCCACCCACTGTCCCACACTTCACCTCAACTAGCCACCATCACCCCTGTCTCTGCCTGCTTCTCTCAGTAGAGTATGATTCCATGCACCCCCCTTCCCATGACTGATCCTGATCTTGCCTGTGCAAGCGTATCCCCATGTACATTAGTGAATCTTTGTTCTTGCTACTATGAAACAGTTTTAAGCACTATAACCAGGGGTTCAGGTAACTCCATTTTAGGAGTATTTGACTTCCAGAAATAAGGCAACAACTTCCAAAATAAAGGGGGAGGAAGTCACTGACTTCCAGATGTAAAACAAAAAAATTAGATGACTTCCAACACTGCAGGCATAGAAGTCAGAAATGATGGATTTTTCTAAAAGAAATTGTATTGCATCAGTAGTATGTTGTATTAACATAGAAACATAGACTGACGGCAGATAGGACCGCTTGGCCCACCCAGTCTGCCTATTTCACTACCTACAGGATAGGCTGCAGATCCTAGTTAACCAACAGCCTATTTCTTCCTTCCCCCCACAAGAATTGCCTTATGTCTGTCCCATGTATTCTTGAATTCTCTCAGTTTTAGACCCCACAACCTCCTCAGAAAGGCTGTTCCATGCATCCACTACCCTCTCTGTAAAAAAAAATGCTTCCTCACATTGTCCCTGAACCGCCCTCCCTCTATCTTTAAATTGTGTCCCCTTGTTCTTGCATGTCTCTTTTTCTGAAAGATACTACCCTCTTGGACTTTGTTGATTCCACTGAGGTACTTAAAATATTTCTATCATGCCCGCACCCCTTTCCTCAAGGGTATACATATTAAGCTCTTTTAGCCTCTCCTTGTATGGCTTCTCTTGCAGACCCTGCACCATTCTAGTTGCCCTCCTCTGGACTGCCTCTATCCCGTCTACGTCCTTGAGGAGATGGTGTCTCCAGAACTGGACGCAGTACTCCAGATGGGGTCTCACCAACTGTCTGTACAGGGGGATAACAACTTTCTGCTTTCTGCTGATGACGCCTTTCCCTATGCATCCCAGTATACCCCCAGCTCTCCCTACTGCCTTCTCACAGTGCTTGCTAACCTTAAGGTCATCTGATATGATTACCCCCAGGTCCCTTTACTTTTGTTTTTGTTACTACCTCCCCCCATTGTGTAATCTTCCCCTGGGTTTTTGTTTCCCAGGTGCATTATTTTGCACTTCTTTGCAATGAATCCTAGCTGCCATACTTCCAACCATTCCTCCAACCTTGCAAAGTCCCTTCTCATCCTTTCCACGCCTCCTTGTGTATCAACCCTGTTGCAGATCTTTGTGTCAACTGCAAAGAAGCATACTTTTCCTTCCAGTCCCTCTGCAAGGTCACTTATAAAGACATTAAAAAGGACTGGACCCAGTACTGAACCCTGCAGTACCCCACTAGTAACCCCTCTTTCTTCAGAGTGGACTCCATTTACAATTACCTTCTGTGTCCTGTTGTCCAGCCAATGTTTTACCCAGGGTACCACACTGGGACCCACTCCCAAGCTAGTTAATTATCTAAATCTTTTGTGTAGGACTGTGTCAAATGCCTTGCTAAAGTCTAGGTAGGCCATGTCCACAGCCCCTTCCTGGTCTACTACTTTGGTCACCCAGTCAAAGAAATCAATTAGATTAGTCTGACATGACCTTCCCGCTCTGAAACCATGCTGCCTTGGGTCTTGTGCCCCCCTGGCCTCTAGGTGCTCAACAGTTCTTTGCTTCAGAAGTGATTCCATCACTTTCCCTACCACAGAGGTCAAACTGACAGGTCTGTAGTTTCCTGCCTCTGTCTTGGTCCCACTTTTGTGAAGGGGAATCATATCCGCCTTCCTCCAGTCCTTGGGTACCACACCATCCTCCCATGATTTGTTAAAAAGGGTAGTCAGTGGTTTCACTAGTTCTCCCCTTAATTCTTTTAGAATTCTGGGGTGAATTCCATCAGGCCCCATTGCTTTGTCCACCTTCAGTTTTAGGAGTTCTTTCAGAAACCTTTCTTCTGTGAAAGGACGGGATCGACCCCCATCCAGAGTGCTTCTGTTAATTGGATTAGGCACCTCCCCCTCCTCTTTTGTGAATACTGAGCAGAAATATTCGTTCAGTATCCCTGCTTTTTCACTATCCCCCTCTGCCCACCCACCATTCACTCTATTCAGCCTCACTATCTCTCCCTTTGTCTTTCTACGCTCCCTCATGTACCTATAAAAGGTTTTATCCCCCTTCTTAACCAAGTTGGCTATCCTTTCCTCAGTTTGGGCCTTTGCTATTCTGACTTCCCTCCCTGCTTTCTTCTGAGTTAACTGGTACAGTTCTCTGTCCTGCTCCTTCTGCGTTTCCTTATACTTCCTGAATGCTATCTTTTTCTCCCTGACTTTCCCCGCCACCTCTTTTGAGAACCATAGTGGCTTTTTCTTTCATTTTGATTTATTTGCTTTGCACAAAGGCTTGTTGTCTCTGTGATGGCAGTTTTGACTATTTCCCATTGTTGCTCCACCCTTCCTTCTTGCCTGTTTGTTAGAGCTTTTCTGAGGCACTCTCCCATCTTGCCAAAGTCAGCCCTCCTGAAGCCCAGTACCCTCACTTTTGTATGGCTTGACTCTGTAGCAGAGTTTAACGTGAACCACACTGTTTGATGGTCACTTGCTCCCAGATGGCAACCCAATTCTAGATCTGAGATCCTCTCACTGTCCCCATTTGAGAGTACAAGGTCTAAGACTGCTCCCTCACGAGTGGGTTCCAAAACTAAATCCATAAATTGGTCCTTCCCAGAATACTGGAGATGCCATCTCAAACTGGACATCAACAGACTGCAGACAGTGCAGAGAAGGGCAACTAAAATGGTGTGGGGATTGCATGACGAAAGACTGAGGGAGTTAAACATGTATTTGTTAGAACAGAGGATGAGGAGGGGTGACATGACAGAAACCTTCAAACACACTAAAGGAGTAAATAGGGTGCAAACACGTGAACGTTTTCCCCTTAAAGATGATAGTAGGACTAGGGCGCATGATCCAAGGCTGAAGGGGGGCCAAGTTCACCACCACCAACATCTGGACGTTCTTCACAGAGAGGGTGGTAGATGCGTGGAATATCCTGCCTTCAAGGCTTGTGGGGGCCAAGACAGTGGGTGCATTAAAAAATGCATGGGATAGGCACAGGGGAGCCCTCGCACTCAATAGGAAGTAGGGGGTTGGGCTAATTTAGGCAGGGCTACTATAGCACAGACTAGATGGACCTGGAGGTCTCCTTCTGCCATCACTACTCTAATATTAACTTCTAAAAGTGGGATCCAATAAGTATTTTGACTTCCAAATAATTGGAATAACTTCCAGATTTTGACTCACGGAAGTTTTAGACTTAGCCCCTGACTATAACCATTACTTGCCTGTGAAAGGTTTTCCTGTAGGTACATCAGAAATTTGTCATACTGACTAAAACCATTACATTGCAGAGATTGAGGAACAAGCACAATTAGTATGGTACCTATCATTTCACAACAGACATCTATTTATAGACTTCTAGCTGTTTTTTTTTCCCCCGATTACCAAGCTGTAGGCTGATTTGCCTGTCAAACTTATTTTTGGTAATATCAGTTAGTTTTGTGCACTTTTGACACTGAATTGCTAGTGCTAGATTGAAAATGCTGTATTACAAGTACGTTTGATGATATACCTCGGCCTATAGCACCTATCATGCAGAGCACAAGTAGAAGACTGATGCTAATCCACCTAGTTTTAATTATTTATTGAAATGTTTCACCAGGAAGGCACACTGAGCAACAAGTTGCTCATCTCCCAGTGTGACCTGGGTGGGAAGGGGTACAACTGGAATCAGACATTAAACATTCAAGTTATAAGATCAACATTAACATATAATTGTAAGGCAGGTGTTACAGTGTTACAACAGTGTTGCGCAGAACACGTAGAAAGAGTGGGCAATAATAAGTGGTGGGTTAATAAGTAAACAAGTTCTTCTGTGAAAGAAAAGGGAGAAAGGGAGGTGGAGGGGGAAGAATCGCGTCTCTGGAGACCCCTTCAGGATGCAAGGAACCCTTCAAGGGGACTGTGGGGACAAGGCAATGTCCCAAGAGACCCCCTTTAAGATGGTGGGGGAAGGAAGTATATGAGAGAGTAATGCAAATCTTCCCCACGATCTTCACAAATGTTTTGTTTCTGGAGTATGTGTATCCCCCAAAGAAGTTCCATGATTTCCTTGATCCTGTGTCTACTCCCACCCCAACCCTACTGCATACTCCAATTGCCAGTCCCGCTATGCCCTCCTTCCTCCATTCTCTCTGTCAGGCCTTACCTTGTGGGCAGGAGGACCAACATCACATTTTTAAGTAAGATGTTAGACCACTTCCCAGGCCCTGAATAGGAAGGGGCTCCTGCAGTAAGGTGGCTGAGCCTCCTCTCATTTTCGGAGTCATAGGGCTCATTTTCCACAACACCCAGGGACCTGTCCAGCCTGGGGCCGGGGGTCTGTATTGTGCCACAAACTTGAGTCTCCCACTAATACCTAACAGCCATCTGACAGGGCTCCTGATGTCTATTTTTCCAGTTCAGGTTCAGTTCTGCAGAAAAGGGCAAACAGACTTACGTGACAGTGTTACACTGGTGACTCGCAGGTCCTCTGAGTTGAAGGACTGCTTTGGTTTCCTGGTGGACTTCTGCAGGAGTCCGATTATTCGGCTCTTGGACATCGATGACAATACTGAGGCATTGGACTCTGGAACGTCAAACCGGATCCAGAAATATGATATCACGCTTCCTTCACTGCAATATCCAAAAAGAGAAAAAGACTATGAATGGGCCAACACATCTTTCAGCACAGTCCTAGATAAAAAGAGATGTGCCCCCCCCCCCAAAAAAAAAAGTATTCAGCATAGCAGTTGACTAAGCAATAAGACAGGTCAGGGTATGGGTTACTATTCCTGAACCACATGACTATGTGCTCTGTGGGGCACAAGACGCTTGCATTGAGCGCCTTCAACCACACTGAAGTGCAGTTCAGGAATAGTAACCTGCATCCTGAATTCATTTGTTGTGCTTACAAACATCAGTCTACTGGAAAAGAAAATTAAGATAAGTTCAGCAGTGTGGTTACTATTCCAGAACCGCACTGCTTTGGAATCTTCACCAGTTAGGAAGAAGGATTTTACCACCATTTTATAGTAATGCACTAAGGCATGACAGGGTGCGTTTCATTGTGGGATATCACCACATCTTGAATAGTAAGACACAAGGCATAATTCTGTGCCTTAATCCACTCCAGATGGGGCAATATCCCATGACTGACACTGACACACACTCACAGTGGTTATACAGTTGTACCCAGTTTAACACAATTAAGAGAAGTATAAACAAGGGTTGGAAACATCTCAGTTGACTTGCACAGTAGTGCGTTTTGTTGTGCGGGAAGGGAGACAAGATGTTTAAGACGGTCATATACAGGCATACAGGATCCAGCCAGGGCCCAAAAGGAGGCTTCCTAAGAGGGCTGAGTAAAGTAAAACATTGCAACTCTCCTTCTCCCCAACCAGCAGTGGCCTCTAGCTTTTTCCCTTTGCCCAATCTACTGAAATGTCAGGAAAAGAAACATACAATAATATTCTTGGCCACCCCCTACACACCTTTGGGCATTCCTTTGATGGGTGCCACGTATTTCTCATGTTACAGTACACACACGCGCACACTTCTTTGTTACAGCCCCTCAACCTCAGCCACTTTCCCTAGTTCCCTCCACTAACTTCAACATTCGTTCCTCCCGTCTTGGCGCCTCGTCAACAAACAGTACCACTGAAAACAAAATGGTGCAGATCAGTTTGGCTATTCTGGTTATGTGAACTAATAAAAAAAATGTAGCCATTTGATGCGATATTCTTAATGTAAACAAAAAACGTCACCTTTAAATTTGAGCTGTACGGAGTGGGTTTTCCACCAATGGACATCTGCAGTTTTTTTTTTTTTATTAGCATTTTTGAGTTCCACACCAGCCAGTCATATTCTATAATATAATAAAATTCCGCTGGGTGTGTGTGTGTGTGTGTGTGTGTGTGTGTGTGTGTGTGTTTTTCTGGGAGACTTGTAAGGAAGAAAAATACACAAGTCATACCACATTTTGATTTCTGCAGATCAGTGCATGTTCCAATGTCACTTACTATACTTGTGTAACAGGAATTTGTACAGTGTTTTAGTATTTTATTTCCACAAATCTATAAAAAAAACCAATGGAAATACAAATTCTGCCATTTCAAAATATTTCTCCAATTCCTGAATTTGCAGCAGAATTCTGTGGAAATGAAAATCCATGATTCGGTCAAGATGCCACCCCCTCTCCCAACTACCATCTCTGCTCCCAGTCTCTGCCACCTGCCAGGCTATCAACTAGCCCCATCCGCTCCTTTCTCTGTTTATTTGGTCTCTAGGGGGTCCCACAGAGGGCATTTCCATGATTGAGAGCATTTCCTATATGGTGGGCTCCGCTGAAAGTGTTGCCACCCATAACCTCCCCTTGGGCCCATCTATTGTGTGGAGACCAGCAAGCAGCCGTGAGCAGTCAGTCCCACAAGCAGTCACTTTATGCAGTTGTGTCTGTTTTTCTTGCCATTTCTCATAGTTCTCAGGATGGTGCCTAGAGCACCTTGTGAGCATGTGCATGCTGAAGTATGCCCATGCATGGCACCCGCTGACATCATCTCTCCTGCTCACTGCTCCAATGCACTACTACTTGTAGCCACACAGAGGCAGTGCAGTAGCAGAGCCTACATCCTTCCATCTGAGGAGGAGAAGGAGGGCAAGTAGAGCATTCACAGGATGCTCCACCTCACCCCCCAGAAGGTCCCTGACATTGTGGGCTCATTCTCCAACTATGGTCACCAGCATTGCGGGCAGCACCACAGCAGTGTATCAGCAGGCCAGCTGAGGGAGCCATTTTTAATGTGGTCACCTTTCAATGTCTCCTTGTTTCTTTCCTCCAAATTGTGGCTTCTTTTTCAATAACCTTTGGGTTGGCAGTGCTGTCAATGCAATGGCAGGGTTGCAGCTCACAATAAAGGTGACTCCTATTACAGAATGAGTGCAAGACATCAGAAGGCCAGCTGGAGGAGGACCAGGCGGATCGAGCATGCTGAAGGAAGCACTTATCTTTGGAATGGGTTGATTGCAGACTGTGCTGCTCTACCACCACTTGAGTGGCCTTGGGTGGTGCAGCTGGAGCAGTACACAGTGGGAGTGGGTGGGTGCAGGCTGGCTGTGACGGGTGCAGTAATACCACAGTGTGTGCACACATCACTGAGCCCTTGCCACTGATATCCTTAGGGATGGGGATAAAAAGGAAAAATGCCCGCAGGCATGTGGGAGGAAGCTGGGCAGTCTTGGATCCCTGAAATGGCAGCTGTCCACAACACGCAAGAACCGAGCTGTTTCAGTGGGAATTTTGCATGTGCCAGCTACCCACTAACCACACCCTGGAGGAGAATGTCCGGGGGAACAGGAGGTGGGATAAGTGGTGGGGAAGGCATAGGTAGGGCTGGGAACTTGCTCGAGTGAATTGAGGCTGCCAGACAGCAAGAGGGATAAACAAAATGTCAAAAAAAAAAAGCTTTGCGTTTAACACAGAAACACAGAATTTGATGGCAGATGAGGATTGCTTGGTCCACCCCATCTGCCCATTTTTCCCTACCTACTTTGTTACCCCAGACTTCACTTGATCTCTAGCTCCTTCTCACTCCCTTCCTTTCCAACAAGATTCCCTTATGCCTATTCCTGCATTCTTGAACCCCAGCGTTGTTTTCTTCCCCATCACCTCCGCTGGAAGACTATTCCAGGTATCCACCACTCTTTCAGTGAAGAAATTCTTCCTCATCTCTTTCCTGAATCTACTTCCCTCCAGCTTCATTGCATGTCCTCCTGTTCTTGAGCACCTTCTCTTCTGAAAAATACTTCCCTCCTGTAGTTTATCTACCCCATGAGGTATTTAAAGATCTCAATGGTATCCCCCTCTCTCCTCTGTTCCTGGGTATACATACTGAGATCCTTTACTCTCTCCTCATAGGACTTCTGATGCAGACCATGCACCATTATAGTTGTTCTCCTCTGGGCAAAACCATCACTCTATATCCTAACACAGATGTGGTCTCCAAAACATATCATAGAAACATAGACTTTGACAGCAGATAAGGACCGCTTGGCCCACTTAGTCTGCCCATCATAGACTCATATCATAGACATCTTTGTTTGGTTTACCTTTTTCTCTAGTTTATTGCCTTATGATACCAATTGGTTCTCCTATCTAGATAATGGGATCATTACAGATCTCCCCTTCCTCTGGCCCAGAATGCAGGCAAGCAACTGCAATCATGACAGATGCTTGTGCTGCTCCTTGGTTAGCCAGTAGAGGGTGCACAAATGCCAGGCTGACCATGCACCCACATCCAGCTGGATCCAGTGTGGGATTCCATGGCTCCCATGCAAAATATAATCTCCTCACAGCGCTGCCACCACACTGCTTGGCCAGAAGGTGTTTCATAGGTTGAGCCACATACAGTGTTAAGCCATTTCCCAGCAGTCCATCACCAGTGTGTTGGGAGTCAGTAATGCCTCAGCTGGTCCCCTGGCCAGGAGGACAAGCAGTCGCTACTTCGCAGTGGCAGCAAACACAGCTTCCTGACAGCAGCAGGGGTTGCAAGAGTGCTGGCCAGCTTGCCTGCACTCTCCCTCTCAAGAGCTGAGGGCCTCCTATTCATGGCACTCTCAGCCAATCCTAGGGTGAGACACCAGAGTCCACAAGAAAAGGCCTGTGCTTGTTATTACAGCCTACTGGAGAGTCATCTGATGCACCCAACCAATCACAGCACTTCCTTCGGTGTGCATATGAGAAACATTTCTGTAAGAGTGTCTCAAGTGTTGTGCCAAAGTAATGGGCTTCTTGCTGGCTGCTCGCTCCATCAACATTTCGAAGAAAAACAAAGGCAAGTTAAAAAAAATTATAACATTTATAATAATTTCATGAGTCTGGTTGGAGGGTCTTTTATGGACAGAAGAGTGTTGCCTTGCATGTCAGAACTGCTTACCTTCATTTCATAGTTCTGTCACCCTAAGAATGTGTGTGGCAGTACTCCTACATCCATAAGAGGCCCTCCAATCAGACCCATAAATGTACATTTTGTCACTTATTTTTACTGCCACGGAGGCTGAAAGGTATTCCTCTTCCTTTCCACTGTTTACTGCTATCCACACCAAGGTTTCCAAGATTCTATGATGTCAGTTCCACCATTCAGTTTAATTCAGTTAGAAGGAAGTACAGAAACGGTCAGCAGTCAGGAACAGACAAGCAGGGCCACAACTGGGGGTGCTTTCCGTACACATACCAAACTACAGCTCAGCAGACAAAAAGCAAACCGGGCACCTAACCCTCTGCATTCCACTTGCACCAACACATTGAACACAGCACTAACAACAGGTGCTTAAACTTCTTTATTGAGTGTGCAAAATGCAAACAAGTGTTGAGTACAAAACGGCAGACCGCCTACTCCTCCAAAAGCCACCTTACATTTTGTCCAGCTACACTGCATATTTTCAAGGCCTGTACCAGTACTTGCTTTATCCGTTAGTGCAAGAGGGGTAGGTGCCCAATTTACTTTTGTCTGTTGTGCTGAACTGTCAGCAGTAAAAGAAGGGTCACAATTTTAACTGAATGTTATTAATGGCTTGCTTTCATGATATGTCTTTTTGAAATTTGTAAGGGAACACCATGTTTTCAGTAATGCATTTTAATTTTTAAAAATGTAATGTATATTATTAACTTGAGAATTAGTTTATGTATCTTTTTAAGATTTGGTTATTATATAGATGTTAGATTTTTACTGTATATAACTAATTTCTTAATATTGTATTACATGTATTTTTTTTTTAATTTCAATAACATTTAAATTAGATGAAAAAAAGTAAATGAAGGAGACCGAAATAGAAATCCAATTGTAATGAAATCGCAAAATAAAATTAAAAACAACCAATGCACAGCAGATGAGAGGACCCCACTAAATGAAAGGACAAGAATGCATTTTAGGAATACTTAAAATTGTGTCCTCTGACCTTTCAAGCAGTGTCCTTCCTCTGTAACGGGGAAAGCAATGCTCCCTAGTGTTTAAAACAATGAACTATAAACCAGATTCTAAATTAGGGATGCTCGGATTTGTGAATTTAGAATAGAAAGGATCTTATTTCAACCCCATTTTCAGAACTAGGATTTCTGAATTAGCAGTTTTAAAATCTTGGTTCTGAAATGAAAGGTAAAATAATGTTTTGACATTGTAAATGACATTTTAGGATTATAATTCTGATTCCGACCCCAGGGTTTACATCAGAATCAGAATGAAATGAGATTCTGAATTGGAAATTCCTAAATTCCGATTAAATTCTATCGGATCAGAATTGGCCAGTTCTGAGTGCCCCTATTCAAAATGATGAACCAGGTGGGACAGGTTTAATTTCCACCACAGCCAATAACTCACATTGTGACCCTGAGCAACTCACTTGACCTCTGCTTTGTTACACCATCCCATGTAAATACAGTAAATAACAGAATAAAAAAAGAGAAGTGGAAAATACGTAATTGTAAAATGGAACCACAAGGTGTCACTGTTGCAGTTTTAATTGGCAGCAGCATCACGTTGAATCTAAAATGAGGGGAGCAGACAATTCTTCCAATTCAGAGATTCAGATGGGTGAATACTTAACTCAACAAGGCACTGCAAGTGTTGAACTCAGCTAGCTAGTCTGGGCCTTGAAGAGGCCTGATATCTTAGTAGAAACTTCAGAAAAGTTTAATAACCCTCTAGATAGCTAGATGGATGGATGGACAGAATAACAGGGCTAGGCAAGGAGAGGAGGCCACTCCAGTTCCTCAAATACAGTGCTAGAAATGAGATTTGTACCAAGTAGCAGGAGAACCACACATAGCTTCCGTACAACCAGTGCAGCCAGTCTGCACACAGATAGGTGTATGTAGACTTATTTTGCAAAAATAGCAAAATGAATAAAAATAAAGCACGGCAAACCACATACAACCTGCCACCACTGTTTCATGCTGGTACTGGCATGTCTTCAAAGCCTAGTACCAGAGTGACACATTGACTGCAGGTTGTGTGTGGTTTGTCATGCCTTATTTTCATCCGTTGTGTTATTTTTATGAAATAAAAGTCTGTATATAACTATCTGTATGTAGACTAGCTGTACTGGCTATGCGAGTGCTTAGCTCAGTTCTTCTACCACAGAAACACACACATATATATATTTTTTTTTTATTACATAACACACAAGTATGAGGCATCCTCAGGGGGAAAACCAAGATGGGAAATCCCCCTGCTGCGCGGCGTGACAGCTCCGCCGCACCAGTAGACCTCACACTCGCCGATCTGGGCACACTCCACGTACCAAAAGCAAAGGAGGAGGAGCTCACTTTTTTATCTTGGATCACTCTTCAACGTACAACTGGACTGAGACTCAAACACCACGACATGTACTCCCTGGAGGATAGGAGGGAGAGGGGTGATGTGACAAACATTTAAATAGCTCAGTGTTATAAACAAGGTGAAATATGAAGATCTCTTCAGCCTTAGCAGTAACGCAAACACTAGAGGACGCTGCCTAAAGCTGGTGCAAGGACGATTCAAGATAGAAATGAGGAGGCACTTTTTCACTGGGAGGGTGGTGGTCTTCCTAAAGTGGTGGTATCCCTAAAGAAAGTGGACCATTTTAAGATGGAATGGGACAAAGAGAAAGGTTGCAACTAAAAGTGGAAACATGGGGGCACTTCTATTGGGGAGGAGAAAACTCCTAACGGGGGGGGGGCCTCAGTACTCACTGAGAGATCTGCATTAGAAGCAGACAAAATAGACCTTTTGGTCTTTTTCTGCTGGCTATCTTCGTATATTCATACGATATAAATGTTCCCAAGGGACCTTGCCCAGCCTGAGGCCCCTGCTGGGGGTTAGGGGTGGGGGCAAGCCACAGGGCTAACATGAGGAAAACTGTTAAGTCCTAGGGGAAGGTGAGCTGATAGGGGTGGGACACAGTGGGAGAATGAGAGAAGGGCCAAGGGCTACATGGGTGCCAAAGGAGCATAAACAGAGAATAAATAAATTATTATAACAGGAGCACTTTCTTTAATATTTATTTATTGAAATCTTTCACCAGGAAGGCCCACTGAACAAGTTGCTCATCTTCCACTGTGACTTGGCGGGGGGGGGGGGGTACAATTGGATCAAGAATTAGACATACAGTTTAACATATCTGAAAAATTATACATTAAGTTACATTTGTAACAAGACACACAGTTAAATATAAATAATAGTCGCATTTGTGACATAACATACAATTAAATATATCATACCTGTGGAATATGCATTTAATTACTATTGGCATATCTGAGGAACATGGTACATAGCGGTGAAAGGGGAGAAGAGCGTGCTGAGAAGCAGGCTCGAGGACAGTTGGAAGGTTTATTACATGATGCGAGTCATGGAGAGGAGCAGAGGCATAGGAGGATGGTTAAAGCAGGAGCAGTTAGATGAGAGAAAGTTATGTAAGGCAGAGGCAAGGGAATATGGCTATCCCACAGGCTTCGATTCATCAGTATTCTCAGCTGTTGCCGAACACCCATTGTAAAACATCACTTTTCTTGGGACTAAGCAAGTAATACCCTCCAGGGTGGGTGGTATTGGGCTATACCCGCCCTGCCAGGGGCATAATAAGGCCCGATGCCGCAGGCGGAGGGCCTTATAGCCCTTGGAAGGGTGGGTATAGCCCATACCGCCCACCCTGGAGGGTATTATTGTGCTTAGAAAATAGGCCACCTGTGGCATTTTTATGCGAGACTTAAGGGTCACTGTCAACTTGTTTTTCATTATATTATTTCAAGGTGAAACCCCACATTTTATGATTGTTTACCCTCTCTAAAATTCACTGATGTTGCTGTTTGTTTTGTCTGTCTCCTTGTTTAATAGAACAGAAATGCATGGCAATGTATATTTATAAACAATCTTGTTTTGTTTACAATCTTGGTTCAATTCTTACTGCATACTTCCTGAGCATTAGACACACACTCAGCCAGTGCAGTCACTCATAAGAAAGAAGCCTCCTAAACTCCCACTGCATCATGAGGGGCTAGACTGTTTTTGTGGGTGTTCCCAAGTCCAGGAAAGATGCAGTTGGAGCTGATCAAGGGATGTAAACAAACCTGTTTTGGTGCGATAACACCAGTATGTTGGAAAGTCTGTTTTTCACTTTTTAAAGAAAATAAGAGTCAGAAGTTTGTTTTGCAGTTTTTTCTATGGCCATTTGAAAAATAAATAGTTTTCTTTGTTTTGCCAGATGCACCCCCATACACACACTCACCTCACTCAGAAGTTACAAGCTTGGGCTACCCTGCCATACAAAAGCATGAAGTGCAAAGTGAGAAGCTCAATGTGGCAGGGCAGCGTAGAATACCAGTGTTTCTCTTTTAAATTAAAAATACGGTATTCAGAGCATAAATGCAGCTTTTGAGAGTGTTGTCCAGCTGCCGCAAAAACTCTGAAGTTGACAATGAATTTTTTTTTTCCTTTTTTTATAATTGTCTAGTGTCGGCAATGCAGAGCGACTGGTAGTTATTCGGGACAGTCCAGGAGCACGTGGCGAGATAGAGGTGAGTGAGTGGAAACAAATGGCAGCAGCACTACTTGCAGAAATTATACATTTTTTTTTTGTTCCTGGATTGCAGGCATACTGATTCTGGCTTCGGTCTGTTGATGCGCCCCTCCCCCCCAAGCTACCCTCACCATGTTGAATCTTGCTGCAGACCAAGGGGCACAACACTGCACTGCTAATCTGTCCCCCCCCAAGCAATGACAACGGCATTATAAATACTTTTAGGAGCATCGTGTTAACTTTCCTCTTCATTTCTTTTTTATATTGTACGTTGGAAAGCGGGTGACCACGCAGAGGAGTTGGGCATGAGACGTGAAGAGTTTGTGTGACCGTCAATGAGACTGGCATTTCAGTGGTGGGCAGGGTTCTGCTGTATTTGTGTGTTGCAGCAAATCAGTGTTTATGTCAGTCTTAGAGAGCAGAGAAAATGGCAATTAGTGTGAAACTGGCATAGGGATACATGATGAGAAAAAAAATGTCAGATTTTGGTGGGAGGGAGGGAGGGGGATGGTTGAATGACCAGGGTGGGGTGTGAGCTAGCGAGAGAGAAAAAATGGCAGGCATTTGAAAATGAAATGAGGGGGGTTTAGTCAATTAGGGAGCAGGATCCTGGTGATGGTGCTGGCTGGGCTGGCACTTTTAATAGCTGGGCATCTGTTGTCTGATAGATGCCTAGCTAGAGAAGCCCCTCAGCCAATGAGAAGCCTCAAATACTTTTATCCATTTTCTAAAGAGAACTAGAATGCAACTGATACTGTTCACTAACCCTAAGGAACAATGCTGTTCACTAACTCTAAGGAACAATGAGCGCCCAAAACAGTGGATAGCAAGATGAAAACCTGGGGATCGACATATTAAAAAGCAGCGCTCCTTTTATTATTTCAGAAGAATTCAGTTGTGCAACTCTGATTCCTTTTATTATTTCAGATGTGAACAAAAGCACTATTGCAGACTCACAACAGGAAAAAAATGGGTATCTTACAACAAAACAGGAGAACAGGAGCCCAACAAAACAAAGAGGTACAAGTCAAAATCTTCCCCATAACATGCGCAAATGGTATAAAATGTTTAAATCTTTGTGGATGTGCTTGTATAAGGGTATGTCAAAACAGAGGTAATCTGATCAATACAAAATGGATCCATGACATTTTATGACCTTTACTACGACTTCTTTTTCCATGGCTTCTGTCATTTTAATTCTTTGGTAACTGGGTAAGGCCCACTAGGCACAAGTGCCTGATTTCATGGGCAACCTGGGAGCACTGGGGAGGTTAACTGACTTGCTCAGAGTCGCACAGTATGCAAGTGGAGGTTGTGGGAATCAAACCCAGGTCTGTTGGATATACCAAGCTCATTCACAGCTCGTTACTCTAACCTCTAGGCCATACTACCAGCCCAGCCCATTTTGACCAAGACAATACCATGATTTTCACCTGAATTTACCAGATAAAAAGCAGAGACCTAATCATAATCTATCCCTTCAGACTACTGGACAATCAGTCAGAAAGGGCCCGATAAGGTGAAGCAGTTTTATAATATATGAAGATATCGGTGTAACCCCTAGGTGGCGCTATTCCAATGGCTACTACCCCTGTCTGTCTTCCTGAGAACAGGTTGAGTGGCCTGGGTTCCAAATTAGCAAGTACCAGCGTATCCCTACCCTCAGTAAACACAATGGATTGGTGCCTCCACCAAGAGTACAGTTTGTATGGGTATCTATCTAGACTGGTACAGCCCTCTGAGGAGCTCCAACGACCCACAACCCTGCCTAGTGACCTCGTATCCTTAAATTGGCACTAACCAGTTGCACTATTCAACAGACAGTTTGTAACAGGCATTAATAATATGCTCACACATCTTGCACTTACCACCAGGGTTTGGTCTTCTGACAAAACACCCTGGAACCTCCTGTAAAACAATATTAAATGCAAGAATACACTTTCCAATGCCTTTACCCAGGTCACAGTAAATTTAAAATAATGATATGCTCACAAGCCAGCTTAACAGTAAACAGCAAATCTTTTTTATTAAGGGGACGTGAATTTAAGCAAATGATTACTGTTCTGGTTTGTACCAGGTTTCTTTGCATGCAATCAATTTAGTCCCTTTGTTAAACAGTCTTGTATCTACTGGGTACCTAGGATGTAATATTGGCTGGCCAAAAATTGGTGCCCGGGGTTGCTGGTATTGCAACCGTTGTTGGGGCCCTTGAAGGAAAGAAAATAATTAAACATAGGCAAGCAAAGACTTTGGACTAGTTATATCCATGCCTGGCTGGCCTAATCCATTGAAACCCTTGAAATTTAACTGAAGGCAATCAGATGGTACCACAAGACAATTAAAATATTTCTTGCAGGGAGCTACCCTGGAATTACTCACTGTATCAGAATGTGGATGAAGGCCTGGTGAAATGAAGATCTGTGGTTTGAAGTTGCTGCACATGGGGAAACTGTCTGCATGACACACCTCCACTTCACGGCTGTTCCCTGTAGGTGGCTGCAGCCTACGATGGTTTGCTGCATAGGGGCTAGATCCCCAAAGCTGGTCTCTCACTGGAAAGCTGTAGTTGGCACAGGAATAAACGGCATGGGCTCACATGCAGAAAATGTCTCCAGAATGGTGCAGTTCATTTTGCTGGTGGAAACTCCAGCTGGTGGGCCAGTCGATTGCTGTGTAGGGCTCGCATCTTTCTGGCAATCAGGAGTCCCTGGCTTGTAGCCTCTTCTAATACAGCAGGCCTCACCACATTTAACTGAAAAAATACTAGACTCAGTTTTCATCTCTTTCAGTTCTCTTGCTGGTTGCAATCTCAACCGACTCGCTGAGCAACCTCACAGTCTGCAGGAAGGCAGCTTCTGGAATGGACCCCCCGCATCGACTCCCTTCAGGATACCTTCCTCAAGCAACTGGTCATGGAACTAACTCGGCAGAAGGCAATACTGGACCTTGTGCTCACAAACAGGGACAGTGTTATGGGGGTAACACTGGGGGATCACCTGGGGAACAGTGACCACCAGTCATTGTGCTTTGAAATCACAGAAGGAGCTGAACCAAACCACACAAAAACACGTATCCTGGATTTTAGGGGGGCAGACTGAGGGAAAATGGGGAGATACTTGAAAGAGGCATTAAGGGGAATGGGGCAGGAATCAGGGGTTGAGGAACAGTGGGCAGTTTTTAAAATGGGGATTACAAGAGCAACAGAATTATGCATTAAGCAGGTTAGCAAGAGGAAAAGGAAGAGACCATTATGGTTTTCCAAAGAGGTAAAAAGAAAGTGAAAGCCAAAAAGATTGCATTCATGCAGTACAAAGACACAGGCAGAAGGGGATAGGAGGAGTACCAGGAGAAGCAAAGGAGGCGAGGAGGTCAGTAAGGAAGCCAAAGCTCAGACAGAAAAGCACATTGCAAAATCAGTGGGTAAAGGACAAACCTTTTACAGGTACATAAGTGAAAAAGAAGACAAAGGGAGGGATAGTGAGACTGAAGGAGGAGGATGGGAGCCGCATGGAGGATGACAGTAACAGTATAGCCGACATATTGAACAGGTATTTCTGCCTCAGTCTTACTGAGGAAGAGGTGGGTAATGGGTCTGAAGGAGTACAAGAGGTGAGAATGGTGAAATGGACACAAGTCCCTTTACACGAGAAAGGGTCCCTGAAGGAACTGGAAGCAATAAGAGTTGATAAAGCAATGGGGCCAGATGGGGTGCACCCTAGGGTCCTTAAAGAACTAAGAGAGGTGGTGGTTGAACTCTGGCTATCCTGTTTAGCCAATCACTGGAAACAGGGAGGTACCCAAAGACTGGAGGACAGCAGATGTAGTCCCCTTATATAAAAGTGGAACAAAGAGGAACGGGAATTACAGACCAGTCAGCCTCATCTTGGTAGTGGGAAGATCATGGAAGCACTACTGAAGGAGAGATTGGTGGAACATCTGGTTGTCACTGACCACAGGACCCAAGGCAGCATGGTTTCACCAGGGGGAGGTCATGTCAGACCAACCTCATTGAATGTTTTGACTGGGTGACTAGGGAGGTGGATCAGGGGAGGGCAGTGGACATGGCCTATCTGGATTTCAGCAAGGCCCTTGACACTGTGCCACATAGAAGACTATTACACAAACTGGGGAATATGGGTGTGGGCAGGACAGTAGTGTGGTGGGTAGGTAACTGGCTGAGCGGCAGGACACAGAGGGTGGTGGTAAATGGCTGTCGCTCCACAGAGGGAAGAGTGACCAGTGGGGTACCACAGGGATCAGTGCTGGGACCGTACTTATTCAACATCTTCATCAGTGATATTCGCGAGGACCTAGAAGGCAGAATTTCACTGTTTGCTGATGACACAAAGCTCTGTAACAGAGTAGATACACCAGAGGGTGTAGACAGAATGAGAAGGGACATGCAGAAACTTGAAGAATGGTCAGGGGCTTGGCAGTTGAAATTTAATGCAAAGAACTGCAAGATAATGCATATGGGACACAAAAACCCTGGCACAATATATCAGTTGGGGGGTGAGGATATAGCATGCACCAAGCAGAAAAGAGATCTTGAGGTTATCATCTCTGATGACCTCAAGGTAGGGAAACAGTGCGACAAGGCAGCAGGTAAAGCAAATAGGATGCTGGGATGCATAGGCAGGGGCATCTCCAGCAGGAAAAGGGAGGTCATAATTCCACTATACAAGACACTAGTGAGGCCCTGCCTGGAGTATGGTGTACAGTTCTGGAGATCTTGCACGTAAGGACACAGACAGGGTAGAGAAGGTTCAGAGGAGGGCAACAAAGATAGTAGATGGATTGCATCACAAGTCCTTTGAGGACAGGTTGAAGGAATTGAATATGTACTCCCTGGAGGAGAGGAGGGAGAGAGGGGACATGATACAGACATACAAGTATCTTACAGGGAGGAACAGGGTGCAGAAACACACTATTTTTAAGCAAAAAAGATGTTCCAGGACTAGAGGACATGGGATGAAGTTGGAGGGAGGATGATTCAGAGGAAATGTGAGGAAGAATTTCTTCACACAGCAGGTGGTGGACAAGTGGAACACCCTGCCAGAGGAAGTGGTGGGGGCTGAAACAATCATGGTATTTAAGAATGAATGGGATAAATATAAAGGAATTCTGGTGGTCAAGGGTAAGGGGCAACAGACTTCTAGGAAAACAAACTGAACTTAAACAAGTTCAAATGGGCAGACTAGGTGGGCCATAGGGCCTTATCTGCCGACACTGTCTATGTATCATAAAAGACAAGGAAGGTTCCTTCTGTGGAAAACTCATGGTCGCAAAGCACAAGCTCCTGTTTGTGCAAGTCTCAAACCAAAATGTCACTTTCCTGCTTTTAGGCAGTCTGATGCTTTAAGTCCAACAGTGAGGCACATCATGCCTTCCCCTGCCGTTTCACTTCAGCTCTTCTCAGGAGCTGCTTCTTGATGGCTCAAGCCACTCTCTCTCTCTCTCTCTCCACTCCACAAGCAACCAAACTGTTTTTTCTATCAGTTCTTGGACTAGTCAATTTTTTTTCCTGCAATCCAGTTGGCTTAGAGAGCTGTCAGTCACAGTTTTGGTGCTCCCATTTGTCAGTTTAGGTGCCAACCTGAAAAACTACAATAACTACAGTCTTACCCATAAGCCACCATGATTAGGACCCCTCGAGGTCTCCTGCATCCTAATTGGTCCAAACTGGGAAGTCCCAGACCAAACATGGTGGCTCCCATTGGGAAATGCATGCTGCAAAGAAATCAGGTTAGACAATAGTCTCCATCTCAAAAACAGTACAGAATTAAAAGTAAATATCTGCAGTACCATATAAGGCTCCCTCTGCTTTGTTAGCAACAGCAGAATGGGGCAGCTTAGAGAAATGCCTGGCTGGTCATGAGCTCTGGAACACTTGGACCCATCCCAGGCTATTTACAGTATACACACTGGCTGTGACACTTAAAGTGATAGCGTGGAGACACGTCATGGCGCTTTCACGCAGATCAACAGAAGGACACCAACAACAATGGATTCATCATCTCTGCAGGACGTCTGCCTTGCAGTGGGCAAAGGAGCCCAGGGAGACACCCAAGGTAAGGCCCTCCCCAATTTTTTTGGGGGGGGCTACATCTGCATTTGGCCATCCCTGGTATTGTTTATTATTATTAGTAGTGGTACATAGAAAAATAGAAAATGTTGGCAGAAGACGACCACTGGTCCATCCTGTCTGCCTTGTTTTACCCTATCCTACCCTGGAACCTATGTCTAGTCAGGGTTATTGCCCTCACCTCCCCCCTTGTCCCTGCCCTACTGGTTTCCCCCCTGTAACGGTTATGCCTTTTACTCAGTCCCAGTTGTGTTCGAAACCATTAATGGTTCTTGCACCTTTCACCTCTGCTGGCAGTCTGCTCCTTGGCTTAACCACACTCGCCATAAAATAACTTCTCACATCCCTCCTGAATCCCCCCACCAGCTTCTAGTCATGTCCTGCTGTTCTTGATTCTCCAGTCCTGCTGAATATTTCCTCACAGTCTACCTTATTCACTCTTCATGAACCTGGTCTCTATCATATCGCTGGTCTCCAGTGAGTACATGTTCAGGGTAAGCCAATCCTCTTAGGACCTGCCCTGCCGGCCCTGAATCAATTTGGTTACCCTATGCTGCACCATCTCTATCCTGTCTGTTTTATCCTCCAAAACTGGGCACAGTATTCCAGATGGGGCCTCACCAGTGACCTATAGAAAGGCAATATCACCTCCTTCCTCCTGGTGTCAAACCTACTCCCTGTACATACCAACATTCTGGTCACCTTGCTTTCATAGGGGTATAATTTTAAAAGCCTGATACTCACAATCCCGACACCCAGGAGACCGAGACCGACATCACATTTACCAGATGGCTCACCATACCAACTGTGGAATGCTTAACTCCCTAACTTGCAATGATGCAGAGTTGACTAGATTATTTTAAGGGGGGGGGTGCTAGAAATGGCATAATTGCGGTGTCAGGCATTCCACAGTCGGGATGGCAATCCATTGAGCGAATGCAATGTTGGGATGTCAGGCTCGGTCTCCTGGGTGTTGGGATTGTTACTGTTGGCATTCTGTTATACATCATTTAATAGAAATGCAAGTTCAATCACTTGGTAAGGATGATGGTTCAACAGATGCAGCTTTACCTGAATGCAGTGATGGCAGACTGAGAAAAATAACTTGGCAGCACAGGGTCTTCCGAGAAGGTTGTATTGATCTGAAAAAGCAAACAAACTGTTAACACATTAACAGCACTGGTACGATGAAATTAACGTGGGGTTCATTTTGTCCACCCCTCCTGCTATATACAGTAGTTGTCACTATACCCAAATTCTGTCTAGAGTCAGACACATATTCGGGCCCATCAGCCAGAATGCTAATCCAACTCATGGTATATGCCTGTCTGAATGCTATTTTTTGTTAAGACATTAATATGTATGGTGGGACATGGGAGAGCAATGAATTTCTAATAGCCTTACATGAGATTCCACAATTCAAATGGACTAGACAGACCAGTAGGCCTTCTTCTGCAGCTGTTTTTGTATGTTCATATATACATGTCACTGGATGTGTTGTGTATGTCTTGAAACCTAATAAATGTTATAGCCACAATAAAGTGATCACAGCCAGGCTAGGTGAGTTCTCTAGGCCCCAGGAAAAGCAGAAGCGTAATCTGAAACATTAGGGTGTCTAGCCTGTACTCTCCGATCTGATGTATTTTGCACTGCATGTATTTTCAATAAAGTTGAATCACCAGTGTAGCAACACATCATAATTTGCAATACCGTGGCTAAGTGAGATGGAGTCACAAGTCTGTTTGCCTATAATGTCCATACAGTATTTTTGTATTCGTTATCACTAGCAGAGAGCTTATATGACGTGGATCCTGAGTCAGTTTTAGGCTGGATGACGTAGAAAATCTTAGCAAAAGGACAGAATATTGTTTACTTGCTAGCAAGGTACAGCAGACAATGTATTGGGTCTGTGCCAGGTAGCCATGGTAGCATCCTCCAAAGCAGGGTATTTAGGAGCAATGGTCTTCAAAGGGGACTTGGGCAGTACTGGAATTATACTTTTTGAGCTGTGGGGGGGCATAAGGCTACCATCATTAAATTGCACCCCCTTCCTATTATAAAAGTCAATGGCAGCGATGGTAAGCCCACCTGTAATTCCAACACTGGAAGCGGGGACATAAAGAAATCTATACAGATTCCTTAAAATCTGAAAGCCATCATCACTGGAGGGCTGTTCAGTGGCCTATGTGAAATGTGAGTTATGGTGGTCTCAGTCCAGTTCCCAGTGGGCAGGTGTCCACATCACAAAACCATCAACACAACTAGCATTAATTACTACCCTTGTTGGCAGTCACATATGAAGGGCCATGGGTTAAATGGGCATGGCATCTGAATTAACCCCTCATCTACGTTGTGGTCCCATCGTGGTAGGGTTGAGGCCCCTTGGCAGGGCAGTGAGGGTAAGCTTGCACTGTGATCACCCATACTGTAACTGTCATTCGAATAAATAGATGAATTCAGGTTCCAGTGCTCTCAATCCTTTCATGAGTACTAAATTCACACACAGAAAAACATTTAAAAAAAAAATAATTTAGTTTTTTTTTTTTTTGGTGGAGTCCTCCTATTTAGCAGTAAAGCCCTGCTCATCTTACATGAAGCGCAGTAAAGCCAGAAATTAGGCCTCCTCAGGGGAAGAGCTAGGGATATAAACCACAGTATCTTTGCTATAAGAGGAGACCTTGGAACTCATGTCAGAACTATAAGTGGGTTAACGCCTCCTCAGCATCCTCTTCCTCTTCCTCCATATATCCAGGAGGTCAGTATTATATTTACCTTTCTCCTCAGGATGAGATCGAGGGACCATAGAAGCCATGAGCTGCTGAGGCAGCAGTCCCAGAAGAAGCAACAGCCAACGTTGATGGAAATGAGAGTAATGGCCAAGTCGCTGACAGAGTGATTGTCGTCGGCAAGGAAGGCAACAGTCACAAAAAAAATTCAGAGACAGCAGCCCAAACCACAGCACTAGCATTGACAGTACCAGATGAAAAGAGCAATGTCTGGCCAGTGTCAACCACCGATACACCACAAATGGGCAGCAGACCATCAACTTCATGGGAGTCAGAGCCTGTACTCTACCATGGTGTCTGGGTGACAATATGATTTTTTTGGGGTGCAACCAAAAGCTTACTCTCAAGGAGATTCAGAGTTGACCCGGACTGGGAAGGAGACTTAAGAGTGTTTACGGTGATACTCCATTGAAGAGGTTTTTCTTTTTTTCTTTTTTTTACTTCTCCTAAAAGTACATAAATAAAATAAAGAAATATCAATGAAAATTGATGTAGGCATTTTCCATGATCTGACAAGCCACTGATGGTGGAAGAAAAAAAAAAAAGGAGGTATTCGGCTGTAAGTCAACATGGGCATGTCCAGCTAGGCAAAAGTTTGCAAGTGGTCTGCAGGTTGCCAGCTTACTGTTTCAAAATTGAGACTGTATGTAAGGAGATGTCCTCCAAGAAGATCAGAAGGTATGATCTACAAATTGCGTGGGGCTCCTCTTTGCTGCAGTGGAGGTGGAACAGGACCTGGGAGTCATATAGACAAGGTGCTAAAGCAAGACAAGCAGTGTCCAGCCACTGACAGTGAGGCTAGAGGAGTTCTGGGGTACAGCAAAAGAAGGGTGACAAGGAGAGTAGAGGAAATAATCATGCCATTTTACAAGGCTCTGGTAAAGCCCCACTGGAAGTACTACAGTAAGTCTGGGCTCTCAAAATAAAAACAGCATTCAAGTAGTTGAAAGGGTATAACACAGGGCATTAAAATGATTAGAAGTATGCAGGACAAACACTGGGAGGATAAGTTGTAGGTCTTTAAACATGTTCACCCTGGAGAAAAGGAGGCTGCAGAGGACCCGATTTCTCAGCCTTCCATAAGATTAATGGATGGAGATGAGTGATCTGGTGTGCTCCAGCAGGACATAGGGACATGCCCTGAAGCTCAGAGGTGGTAAATGTATTGGGCAACATTAAGGAGGCATTTTCTTCTCCTAGAGGGTGTTAAACCTATGGAACAGAGTACCAATGGAAACAGTGGATATGAAGACCATCAAGGTAAGTGTTGGCAAATTTCTGGTTACCAAGGGAAGCACAGGGTACCTTTGGTAGTAGAGTGGATGTAGAATCCATAAAAAATTAATACACGATTGCACGTCATACTTATTGATCCCAGCTTATGAAGTGGGGGAGGGGAAACAAACCTAGAATCCCTTCTGACCTTCATTTACTTTGTCACTATATATGAATGTATGGAAAAAAAATTGGTGCACCACACCTGTGCAGCAGAGAATTACAGTAAGTACAACAGTAATAAGTGCATTTTGTGTCCATCTTCCTGCTTGCTTAGTGATTATTAATGAATACCTTTTGAACCCAGGACAGCATCCAGCTCTCCTCTGAATGCCCCCAGTGTGTTTGCCTCGACCCCAGCTGCCAGCAGAATATTCTACAGCGTGTTCTCACTAGCCTGTCAGTAAAGAAATGTTGCCTTGTACAGAACCTAAAACCATCAGTGTCTTAAATGAATGTCCCCTGGTTCACCAATCTATATGAGGTGACCGCAATTCATCACAAAACCACCTGCCCTGTCCATGTATAATTTGTAAACCATGATCCTGTTCCCCTCGATGATCCATACTTCAGAATACTGTATATAATCCCAAATGTACCAACCTTTCTTAATAGTCCTTCCCCTTCCCTGTCCCATCAGTCAACCTTGCAACTCTCTGATGAACCCTTTACATCTGATTTATGTCCCATCGAAGGTACTGTATGGAACCATACCTACACACTATAGGAGTGGTCTCACTTATGTCCTACAGTGATACAACCATGCCCCCCAGCACCACGTTAGCTGTCCTGCTAATCTTATTACACTGCTTTGTACACTCAGGTCCCTTGTGTCCTTTACTGAGCTATATATAAATAGTAGAACAAAAGCCAAACAGGAAAAACAGCCGATTTCAGCCCCACCCCACCCTGGAAAAAACCCTGATCTGTTCACGAAAAGTTAAATTCAGCAGCTGCCACTTTAGTCATTATTAACTTGATATTAGAGAGTAATTAAAGGTCGATTAAAAGATTGAAAGTACAGAACGTTTTTAGGTGAAATAAGGTATAGGCATACTCAACAGGAAATACAGGAGGATGTTTGTGGATCTGGGATATTTTTTTTATATTGCACAGCTCTTTGAATCTGCAAGGAGCTGTGCCCATTCTCTGCAATCACTATACTGTAAATTGGGGCTGAGAATCTATCTAAAGTATGTTACTAGTTTCACCAGCAATTCCTGGCCAGAAAAGACCACTCTCATGCTTGCTGCTTGAATGTGTACCCTATTGCAAATCATAAACACTACGGTTAGCATCTTAATATTTTTCTCACCAGTCTCTTTACAGCATTGGATAGCAGCTGAAATTGGTAATTGCTGGGAACCTCCAGGTCTTCAGAGTAGTCCAGGTTGGAAATATTAAAGCTGCCACTGTACACCAGAATTGATGGACTGGCTGCATCCCTGAAGGAAGTTGCTTGTGTGCTGGATTTATTTTTAACTAGAAAATGGGGGAAAAATATAAGATTAGAAGAGAGTTTGAGGTCTGACACCAAGGTTTAAAGTTGATCATTTGGGGGAACTACAGACCCCCACCTATATTTACATTTGAACTTAAAACAGTAAAGGCTATCATCAATTTTAAAACAGGTACAACAGATGATACAAGAGCAGCAGTGGAGACTAATTCTCCTAATATGGATTGGAAACAGATTACATAATACCATTAAAAAACACTACAGAAATAGTGTCATGCTTCTCACTCAAAAAAGCTAAACAAAGTCGCTTCAGGAGTCTGTAATCTCACGGATTGAAATTGATTCAAATGGGAAAGCTCAATGCCACATCATGGCAGCTCCAGCAGCAAAACATCAGTAACTGATACCACACTAACTCTCCCAATCGAAGATCCTTCCACACAAATAATGAAACACATATACAGTGTATGTTGCTCCTTCAGAACAACAGGTCATTTTTTTTTTTTTTTTTCTTCATCACCAGAAGGATTTTACAACATGGGGCGTTTAAGTCTCAGCTACTGAAAAGAATCCCATGTATAAATCTGGAAAAATTATATGCCGCCAAACACAAAGGAAGACTTCAGATTCCCGATATATACTGCTATTTTTTGGCTTGCCAATTGAAAGGGACAAACTGGTGGTTAACAGTCATGATTCTGATATCCCAAACTGGATTCAAACAGAACAGGCAAAGTCTACGTGGAATCTTAAAATTGTACTATTTATAAAAATAGATAAAAAGGGGGAAGATAACCTTTTATATATTTTACATCTGTAACAGTTAAACAATGTGCACATTTTCATAGAATAATTTAATCTGATGGTAGAACATCAGTGTCCTACCTTTTTATATGGGAATAATGGTTTAGGTAAAATATCTCGATGCAAGATAACAGAACTGAAAAGAGGGCCAGGTAGAAACAAGAGATCTATATATGAACCAACAATGGATTACATTTGACCAATTGATTAATAAACACAACATTAATCCAGGATGGTTCTCTATATATTGGCAACTCAGAAGTGCTATTAATAAAAATATAAAGAATGCTTCAACCCTGCCTGCATCAATGTTTAGAAGAACTAATTAATGAAGGAAAATTGGTAAGAGAGACAATTATAGGTAAAATATATAATTTATTATCATTGAAAATGATATAGGATAGGACTGAACAGAGAATTAGTTGGAGTAATGACCAGAGGGTAAAGTATACAAGAAATAAATGGGAGGTACTTATGAACTCCCCATCCACCATTTCAGGAAACATTCAACTTCAGCAAATACAATTCAATTTAATCCATAGAACATACCAAACACCTACACAACTACATAAATTTAATTCAGTAATCAATGATCATTATCCCCGTTGTGGTAACCTACAGGGCTCTCTTGTTCATATGTTTACTATATGTCCCAAATTATCTATATTTTGGGGGAAAAATAGCACAGTGATATCAACAGTTCTGGGACTGGATTTCCCATTTGATCCTGGAATTTTAATTTTGGGAATTCTTAATGAAACAGATAATACAGAGTGGCAAAAAACAAATATTATGTTAGTCGTTGGCAGAAAAGCAATCCTACGTCAATTAAAGGATCAAAAAGCCCCAACATACGAAAAATGGATGAATATGTTAACAAAAAATAATAAAAAGTAAGAATGTCCTTATTGATGGAAAATAAATAACACATTTTGAAAAAAACATGGACTTCCTTGCTGGACAAAATAAAATAAAAATTATCTTTAATGGAAGAAAAAAATCATCATTAAAGTTTTGGCTTTTTTTCTTCATTTAGGGTCTCCGAGTGTCCACTAAAAGAAGGCAATAAGAACATATGATGAATCAGCATGGTACTTACAATACTTGTGTTTTATCACTCGAGAAATGATGTAAGAAATAAATGTGTCTTCAGATTGCTAAAAAAGTATCAGCTGCTTGAGTTGCCTTGAGATGCTGCTGTGCTTAAATTGATTAACCAAAGACACAAAAAGATAAAGATTTGGGGAATGAGAAGACTGATTAGTCTAAACAAACCAAGTATGTCAGATTGCTGCTTCAAACCCATAGTCAGAGACTGTATTGCAGCACACAGTAACTCGGGAAATAAAGCTAAGTCTAAACAGAACTCCCTAAATATACTCCATCCTCAACAGGAGTGATAGCATAATGATGTAGGAGCATAGATTTCTAGCAGGCTTCTAGATATGGGAGCAGATGCACTAACTGTAGGGAAGCACGCAGCTCAACTCTCAGCTGCATTTACTATATGTACAGATGACCGGGTATCCGACAGCTACTCAACTCCTAGCAGACATTACTTTAAGTAATGGTGCAAGCCATCCCAGCAGAAGTCGGTGTATGTAATGGTGTTGGAGCATTGACTGTAGGGGAGATCAAAGTGACTCCACCTCCAGCAGGAGTCAGTATGTGTTATGTAATGGTGTTAGAGCACAAAACACACTGCTCCGCTTCCCAGCATGAGTCACTGTAGATTATGGTGCAGAAGAACGGGCTGTAGAGGAGCTCACATCTACTCAATTCTCAGGAGGAGTAACTGCAGGTTGTGGTGCAGAAATACTAATTGTAGGGGAGTACACAGCTACTCCACTCCCAGCAAGCCACTGCAGGCACCGGTGAAGGAACACTGAAGGTATGAGAGCTCTCAGCTACTCCACGCCCAGCAGGAGTCACTGTAGGCTATGGTGCAGGACCACTAACTGTAGGTGAGGTCACAGCTACTACATTCAAAGTAGAAGTAGATGTGACCTCACCCTGTAGTTTGTGGTAAAGGAGTACTGGCTATAGGGGGGCTACTCCACCTCCATTAGTAGCTGGGTGTAAGAGCATGGATTGAGGGAGGTTACACTACCCCACTGCCCATCTCCCAGAAGCATGACAATTGTGATTCTGCAGTAATACAATTAGAATACTTACACAGGAACAGCCAAGTTAGGATGCCAGCCAGAGCTGCCAGGATGAGGAGGAGGAGGATGACTATGGCAACCACCAAAGTCTTTTTCTTGCCCCGACCTTTGCTTGAGTTCTTATCTTCTTTGTTCAGGAAGGAAACCACTTCATGGTGGCCATTCTGTGAAGAAACAAAAACACTAATGAATACATTACAAGACCAGGAAATCTAGGGGGCTTCCAGAACTGCAACTCTACATTTGGAGTTCTGCAAGAATGGATATTAAACTGAAATAAAAGTTTTTTCTTTGAGTCCAGTGTCACTCACACACACACACACACACACACACACACACACACACACACACACACACAGGAGAGGTTTAGTTTAAACATACAGCACTGTGTATTAATTTAAAAATGCATAGCTGTCCCACTGTCATGGCAGCTCCCCACTGCTGCACAGAAATGTGGGAGACCCAGGTTCAATCCCAACTGTTGTCTGCTGGAGGTTGTGTACACAGCAGTTTGGTGAGGTCATTATCTGCTCCACAGCACTATATCAATCTGGTCTTCCCTCTCCCATATGAGAGAAAATAGTTGTAAAAAATGATCTTTCCCATTTTTATGTTTGCTTGCACGTATGTGCAAGAAACATAGTGCCATCATCAGAGTTTTCGGAGGTGTGGCAGCCCCCTTCCAATTCAGGCAGTGTGCTTGCAGGCGCGGCCACAGCTCTCCAATGCCTGCTCGAGCTGTCTATGACAGCTCAAATGCAGCGGAGTACAGTTGAAAGGGGAGCTACTGCGCCCAGTGAGCAGCGATAAGATATCGCCTGCTCATCGCGCCCCCCCACACACACACAGTGTGCTGCACCCCCACACACACACTGTAGCCAACAGGGTGCCAATCCCTGTCAGCTGTGCTGCGCTCCCCCTCCCCAAAAGCCTTCCACATGCCACGTTGGGTGCCCACCCCAGAGTGCCAACTCATGGTATAGCTGACGGGGGTCCCCAATCTCCCGTCGGCTCCACTGTTCTCCCCAAAAGTACAGGGTGCCACGCTGGGAGCCCACCCCATCGTGGCAACAGATGCTATGGCCGACAGGGGTGCCCAATCCCCTGTTGGCTCCAGGCTCCCCCTAACCAGCCCTCCTTGTGCCACGCTGGGAGCCCACCCCAGCGTGGCAAATGTCCTCGTGCATTTAAAAAACAAAACCTGCAAATAAAACTGTCCCTGCGCTTCTCCCTGCCCCTCCCACAACCTGCACCCACCCACTGTGCACCCTGCCTCCCCACAACCCTCCACACCCCATACTTACCTCCAGACCTTGGTGCGACAATCTTCGGTGGACCGGGAACATGTCTGCACTCTTCAAAGCCGACCTGAACTGAGGAAATGCTGGTAAGCTGTATAATGGGATAGATAGGGTTTTTTCAACTTTGCTGCATATCTCAGGCATTTTTTGGAATTTTTGCACCAAATTTTCAACATGGGGTTTTTGGGACCCTTTCTCATGAATGCTGTCACTGTCATCGGCGTTATTAGGGCCTGAAGGGTGATTTTGCAGTCATCATGCGAAAATCACCTTCGGGACCGACTCTAAACAACACTGCCAGTGTTCATAAGGTGGGCTCTCAAGAAGCCTATTTTGAAAATTTGGTGGAAAATTCAAAATGACTTTTTACGAGTATGCGCAGTTCCCACGCACCAGAAGTTCGCAACTTTTCAATATTTCACCCATTATTTTCAACATTGCCATTTTACCACACCTCCTTATGAGCAGTACAGTCATTTTCACCCTGCCCAAAATGTTTTCCCTGCTTCATGTAGCAATACAATGGCTTAGTCTGTGTGCAAAATCAATGTATGGGACACATTAAGAAAATCACAGTGACACTGTTCATGAGCAGAGGTCTTAAAATGGCTATGTTGAAAATTTGGTGAAAAATCCTTAAAAATGACTTAAGAGCGCATACAGGCAGTTCCACGCACGCTTGTAAGTTTAAGTAATTTTCAATATTTTCAATCCAGATTTTCAACATTGCCATTTTATTACACTTCCTTATGAACAGTACAGCTGCCATTTTTCATATGTCGCCCAAAATGTGTTTTTGCACATGTAGCGCACAATGGTGCAGTCGTGTGCAAAAGCAATGTTTGGGACACATTAAGAAGATCACAGTTACACTGTTCATGAGCAGAGGTCTTAAAATGGCTATGTTGAAAATCTGGTGACAAAAGTCCATAAAATGACTGTTACAAGTGAGCATTGCGCAGTTTCCACGCATCTTCGTAAGTTCATGACTGTAATATTTTCAGTCCAGATTTTCACCAGTGGCATTTTTCCACACTTCCTTATGAACAGTACAGCTGTCATTTTTCACAACATGGCCGAAATTTGTTTTCACACTTTCAGCGCAGAGATGCGTGGTCGCTGTGGCAAATCATTGTTCGGGACAGATAAAGAAAATCAGTGTGACACTGTTCATGATCGGAGGTCCCAAAATGCCTGTGTTGACAATCTGCTGTAAAAAATCCCCAAACTAATTACATTACGGGTGTGCGTTGCACAGTTTCTATGCAGCCTGTGACTTAACCAGTTTTTTTTTTTTTTTATATTTTTACTGCAGATTTGCAACATTGCCATTTTTTACATCTCCCCATGAACAGTACAGCTGTCATTTTTTACATCCTGTTTGGAATGTTTTTGCACCTGTGGTGCTAAATGCCGTAGTCGCTGTGCATAAGCAGCTTACAGCTAACAAACTGATATTGCCACTGTTCATGAGGTGGAGTCACAAAAAAAACATGTTGAAAATTTGGAGTGAAAATACCAACGAATGCCTGAGGTATTAGGGTTTCCAACAATAACGCCCAACCCTGTAGAGAATGACAGCCTCAGGGGTATGACTTGGGATTCTTGCCTGTAATGCTCATACCATTCCACACACTGCAGCCAGTGAGAGGCATCGAGGTATGCCTTGGACTCTTCGGCCCCAAAGTTCACCCCATTCTCCTATACCACACCCATCTCACCATATTTCCTGATGGAATGGGGTCGCATAAGGGCCAAAGACCCCAAGGCACACCGTGACACTTGTCAGTGTCTGCAGGGTGGGGTGTGGTGAAATGGCGTGGCCGTTATGCCTGACGACCCAAAGGCACACCCCAATGCCTGTCACTCTCTGCAGGGTGGTGGTGGGGTTGGCTTCAGTTCAATACTTCACTGCCATTCCTATTACACAGCTCTGTAACTTCTACACTACCACTGCCAATGCCAGCAAGCAAACATTCGGCATTGACAAATGCTTGTTTTAATTATGGTGATGCTGTCAATATTGCTGACCCCCAGCTGCACTCTGGCCTGACCACCCCCCCACCACCCCTTCAGCCACTTTGCCCATACTGGCTCCCAGAACTCCCCATGACCCCCTCTACTCATCCCTCTCCACTGATAGTAGGCACCCCTTGCACTGCATCTCTTAGATCTCCAAGTTAAGGCTGAGCCTCTTATCCAGTTACCTTAACTCTGCCCCGTTCTCCTCCTACTCTCTACAGAATCCCGACACACTTCTCATTTCCTTGAAGAGGCAGTATAGCACAGTGGGTTAAGGCTCTAAGCTGCAGATCAGGAGACCTGGATTTGAATCCCACAGCCGCCTAGGTGCACACTGTGTGATCCTGTGCAAGTCACTTGACTTCCTTGTGCTCCCAGGTCACATCTAGAAACAAGCTTCAGCTTAGTGTGCTACTCCTAGTTAAACAATGTTCCCTTTCCCTTGCCCTGTAACCTCTGCTGGGCAGGCTGCAGTCTCATTCAGGATTCCCAAACTCTGATCTAACCTCCCTCCTGCCCTCCACTCAGCTTCTTCTCTCTTATGCTCTGAACCTTCTCCTCCATGTATTTACCTCCCATGTCTGTTTCTACTGCCAATCCGTGACCTTTTCATTTCATTACCAGGCACATAAATTGAAGACAGAAGCTGGCTAGTTTGCCCACTGTGACTACCCCACCACTCAGTGGTTATATCCATATGCATTTCTGGACCTTATGTAGAGGATTTTCAAAAAGGTTGGGCTTTGATGCAAATGCATGCTGCGTCTGCATCTTTTTACTTGCATCCATGCAGCCCTGCTACCTAGCCACAAAGGGGGGTCCAGAGAGGAGACTGGGAATAATAGGCCTGTCATCCCAATGTCTGTGGTAGGCAAAGTAATGGAGGGCATTATCAAGTAGAGGCTCAGGAGACAGCTGGAAAGGTTAGGGCACCTGGATGACAAACAGTATGGTTTTGTCCCGGGGAGATCATGTCAGACCAACATCAAATTTATGATTGGGTGACAGGGGTCCTGGACTGACACAGGCAGGTGGACGTCCTATACCTGGATTTCAGTAAGGCATTTGATTCGGTACCCCACAATGGGCTGCTAACAAAGCTGGGGGGGAGAGCAGTTGCTCAGATGGGTAGAAAATTGGCTAACAGGAAGAATACAGAGGGTAGTGGTTGGTGGGATAGTCTCCTCCCCCAGGAAGGTCATCAGTGGGGTCTCTCAAGGTTCAGTTTTGGGGCATTCCTGTTCAATGCCTATATCTCGGATATGGGGAGGGGGGTTAGGAGTAGGATGAGTCTCTTTGTGGATGACTCAAAACTGGGAGCACTGGCGGATTGGGATGAAGAAAGAGTGACAGTCCAGAGGGACCTGAGGTTTAAGGCAAGGGTGTAGGGTGCTGCATCTGGGGGTCAGAAACCCAAGCCATGTATACTCCCTGGGGGTGGGCGGGGTTACCCTGCAAGCTACATTGAGCAAGAGGGATCTAGGGGTGGTGGAAGTCATCAAAATGAATAACACTGAAAACTGCAGAAGAACTGCTGCAAAAGCAAACAGGATACTGGGCTGCATAGCCAGGGGATTACGTCCAGGAGAAGGGAGGTGATCCTCTCTCTGTATAGTGCCTTGGTCAAACCGCATCTTGAGTACTGTGTGCAGTTCTGGAGACCTCACCTCAAGAAGGACATAGCACTGCTGGAAAGAGTCCAGAGGAGGGCAACCAGGATGATTCAGGGCATGGGAGGGAGGCCCTACGAGGAAAGTCTGGAAGAGCTTGGGGGCATAATAGAGGTCTTCAAATATGTAAAAGGAATAAACAAGGGCAGAGCCAAAGAGATGTTCAGACTAAAATGGGGGAGAGACAACCAGGGAGCATGAATGGAAGCTAGAGGGGAAATTACTGGAAGGAATGCAGGAGACATTACTTCACTGAGAGGGTGGTAGAGCCATGGAATGCACTGCCCAGGAGTCTGGTGGACGAGGGCACAGTGGAGGGCTTCAAGAAGGAGCGGGACAGGTACAAGGGAAAACTGAAGCCAAAGATGACCCTCTCTGGGGCTGGGCGGTTGTGGAAAAGCGAGCACCCATTAGGAGGATGGCTACTGAGCAGACACAACAGACCATTAGGCCTATTCTGCTGGCTTTTAGTATGTTAGTATATTTTCAGAAGTTATGTCTGTTTATAACAAAAGTCACCACCTGCAGAGAAAAAAAAAATATGCAATTCTGTGAGTTGTGTCCAGTTTGGATGCAACTGCATTCGACACAAACTGTAGATGCTGCTAGGCCATCTAATAGGCGAGTCTAGCAGGTCTGAACACATTTTCCTTTTGAAAATAGTGGTGGATGCATCGTGGATGGATCCTGCTGAAAATTCTGACCCATGTGATTATCTAGAGTGGCCTTGAAGGTCCCCAAGACTGGGCATCAGACTACTGCCACTGACAAACTGTTCCAGGCATCCACCACTCACTGAGTAGAGAAGTGCCCCTTTGGTTCAGTCCCAAACTGATCTCCCTTCAGTCACAGTAGATGACCCCCTTGTTCCGACTGTACATATGATTTGGGGTTTACCTACAGTGTATCTAGTCGTGGTGCTTCCCTGGTCACTAAAAGCATGTCACCCCTCAGCTTATACTCTCTAATGTAAAAAGATCAAGTTCAGAAAATCTCTGCTTGTATCTTCTCTCCCTCATTCACCCTAACCATCCTAGTGACTCTCCACTGGACCCTCTTGAACTTGTCCAAATCCACTCTGTGATGAGGAGCCCACAACAGAATTTCAGCAATCTCACCTAGTTCATATATATGTATATAATTATATTTTATTGAACATGGAAAAATAGTTACAAGCACTATGGACAATTATAACAGCAAATTATATATAAGAAAATAAAACAGCAATCCCACCTAGTTCTGCTAAATGTCACTGGATGTCAAATACTAAAATAAAAAATTTTTAACACGAAAGATCTGCACACCAATGCATAAAAGACAAACGTCTAGAAAAATGTTTGTAAACAAGGAGCCGACTCCATGAGTACTTGGGTGCTCTAGCACCCACAAAGTTGAAATAAGCACACTGAATACTTTGAACACAGCCTGCAACAAAGGATTATTAGAGAAACTGGTCACAGGAAAAATACTACCTACTGGCAATGAGCACCCTCAAAGATTCCTAAAAGTTGGCATTCCTGTTTGTAAATGCGAAAACTCGTGCTTTATTCAGGCTTACATAAAACAGATGTGTTGCACTAAGAAATGCCTTTGCTTCAGGTCAATCACATGACCCTGACACACCAGGGCTTCCTAGTGGAAACAGCATGGGAACGCTATTGCTTTGAAAATCAGAACTGTGTTTCAGGACATGCACTAATGGGGCTGATCCACTTCCCCAAGTCATAGTCCCAATCTGCAAACAGTTCCAAGTGTTCCTATGTGGTTTTTCAATATAAAATATATTGGCATGTTCCATGTGCCTACTTTTCAGCCACCTTGCACTGATGCATGTTCTCTCATCCTCAGAAATGCATAGAGGCATTCCATGGGGGGGGGGGATCTTAAAGGGGAACTGTCATCAACAAGGTTTCTTAATGTCTCAAAGTCCATAAAAAGCTAATTTGAGTGATCCATTGTATTTATGTGCGAGTCTTTGCAGTCCAGAGTTATTCATATGTAAATCAGCCTGTAATTAAAAGGAAAACTGCACCTTCATGTCTTCTAAATGTTATTTGTTTCCATGTCAACAGACAACTCTTTTCATGTAGCTGTTAAAGATGTATGTGTAACCCCTAGATGGCGCTATCCCAGGGGCTACTACCCCTGCCTGATTTGCCACTAACAGGTTGAGGGGCCTGGATCCAATGGCGGGTGCCTCCACCCAGAGGTCAGGGTTTGCAATAGTTAAACTTACTTGGTCACAGCCCTCTGGGACACTGCAACCCCCTTTCTTCCCACTAGTGGCCCACACAATATATCAGAATTACCTTCACAGTATACACTTACCCCAGGGCTGGTTCAGGCACTGGGACCTCCTGTAAAATAAGATATAGTGCAACAATCACAGTACAATACTTTAACATAGACAAATACCTCAGGCAGTATAACTTTGCTGAAACAAGCAGCTCTGATTTATTTAGGGGAATATAACAAGGACGAGGAAATCAGGTTAATTAGCTTATCACTTTACTATCTACCTATGGCTCTGTGCACAGGTCTATCCCTACCAGTTACTGTCCCTGGGTACCCAAGCCCTCAGTGGCTAGTCCAAACTGCGGGTAGCTGGTAGGGGCCTCTTCACAAACAGTGAAAAGAAAAATTAGTTTAAACAGTCAGCAGTACAGTGATTCCATTTGGATTTAATGTGGCAATTCAACAGGGCGACCCTGAATTAGTACTCCGCGACCTCAAACAAGATAGGGTCCTTCAACGTCAGCAGGGCTACTCTTGAGCTCCACGAGACTCTTCACACATTTATATGGTAAACAGTCACAGGCAAAAGTCCTTTAATGGCAGCAGGATTCACTTGAGCTGCACAAGCCTCCTCAAACATTTATATGGTAAAAAAAAGAAAGTACTATACCAGGCAGGCTGCTTCTCTATCCCGATCATAATTACTGCACAATACCCGGGAGAACACAGCAGATTCAGTTCCTGACAGACCGAGTGCAATTCAACAATTCTCCAGTCTTCTACAGGGTGAGTCTGGTTTCTACTCTTCAGAGATCCTTTGATTCTCTTCACAGGACGGATTCAGTCCTAACAAGCAGTTACACAAGCTGCAGACTGGAACTCTGGGCCTTACACGCGTTTTTTGACTGAAACTGTGCACTGAAGGAGCACAGGGTTTCTTTCCCCTTCACTGCCAGAGCTAAACTGAAACTCCAGACAAAACCGGGCACTTCCTTTGAGTACCTCCCAGTTCTTGAATGGATTGGCTGTCACTCACAATAGACTGCTGCTGCTGTTGGTCCAAAAAGGCACCGAAGCCTAAACTACATCTCCCAGAGTCACTGCCCATACAATCCTCTTGTGGCTGGCTCAGATTATGAGTCCAAGTTCTGATTCGTCCAAGGCACCATTTTAGAGCTAGCTTACCCCACACTGATTGGTCCAGTTCAGCAGTTCAAAGCTAGAATGGGGAACTAGGCAAACACAGTTCTGACTGCAAAGAAAGCAGGTTAGACAAACTGTATTTTCATTATTACTCTAAATTATTTCTGGCAAACAGTTGCATCTTTCAGATAGGTTCCCTTTGTACTCCTAGTGACTGCAAAAATTGAGTGAATTGGCAGCAGTTCGAGTGGTACTCAAACAGAGAAACACACAGTCCACCCCATACAAACTAATTATGTCTGCAAGCAGACGGCTCTTAAAGAGACAGTACCAGAGGCTCTAAAAACACTCACTGATAAATGGCTTAAACGCCAAACACCATTCAGGCTTGGAGCATTCAAGCAAGCTCCTGGAAGTCTTTTGGGAACCCCCATTTGCAGGGGGGGTTACACCCTTCCTGGCCTGGGAAAGCTTGACATCCATGTCAAGCAAGTACCTCCATAAGTTTTAACTGCAACCATACACATTTGCATTAGGCTCACACATGTAATCATCAGTCAATATATCATTTTACCAAGAACACATTTCTGAAACATTGCAGTCGTCACTCTTTACACAGTATTACATATACATTGTACCATAACTCAAGTTATTACCTCTTGTATATGAAACCTGAAGGAGGGCCCTTCCTATCAGTTACCTTGGGGCTGGATGGGGCAAGGGCACCATACTAGAGAGCAACACAAGTAACTTGGAGTTAGCATTGACGCTCAGTTTGGGCAATGAGCTCGGGGACACATACACTCCTTTATGGACAACATTGAGAGGCAAATCCACAGGCCTCCCAAGGAATCATAACTGAGGGTGCACCACAGGCTTACAGCTCGACCAGTCTTTCTAGAGGAACTGTTACAGTCTCTGCACTCTGAGCCTCATTTTCAGCATTGTCCTCACTTGTCAGGAGTCTCCATGGGGTAGAGAGGCTAGAACTTGGGGCACTTTCAGCTCCAGGAGTTACAGTTTCCGAGTCCACAACATTTGGCTCGCATGAGAGCTTTCGGACACTGGCAGTGGACTGTCAGGGCACTCAAAATACTCTTCTTGTTCTGGTGTATCACCAGTCTGCCCCAATCCATCATTTTCCTCCCTAAGCTCAAACAGTTCAACTTTGCACAATGATTCCATTTCATCTGATCTGATGCTTTGCACCTCACTTTCTGGGAGCATTGGCTCCAGGGACGACTTGGGGCTTAGACAGTCCAGAAGGCCCAGCTTTGCTCTCCAGTATTGACTAAGGATTGCCTCAAACAATTGACTCAGTTCAGTAAGAAAGATAGTATTCAAAGTCACTCTCACTTTCTTCTGATATGGACTGACAGTCATGCTCAACTGGGACTTGTGGAGGGAACACTTTAACTTTGCTTCTGTAGGTGCAGGCTTTCTTGATCTTTTCTTAGCAGCAGCTCTAGTCACTGGTCCAGAGGGGCATCTTCTGGGGCTCAGACTCAATCAAGATTTGTCCAATGGGCAGTAAATGATTTCTATGCATTGTTTTACATCTTTGAATTATTCTCAGGCCTTACTTTGTACACTGGCAGATCATCTAGTTTGCCCACTACAATGTGAGGAGATGGTGCCATCTGTCAGCAATCTTGTGTTTGCCATGCAGTCCCAGATTTCTTAGCAATACCGATCTCCCTCCTGGAGTTCCTGTGCTTTCACCTTTTTATCAAACCTTTCTTTGTTGGCCAGATTTCTCTTGGCAGCCATGGTTTGAGCCAGTCGGTATGCATGAGTTAGCTGGGCCTTTAACTTTTGTACATACTGTAAATAGTTGTCAGCTTGATCCCCATCAGGAGAGACCCCAAAACACACATCTACCAGTAGTCGAGCTTCTCTTCCAAACATCAGGTGGTAGGGGGAGAACCCAGTGGCATCACTTTGGTGCAGTTATAAGCATGTACCAGGGTGCTAATTTGTTGGCTCCATCTAGGCTTGTCCTTTGGGTGCAGGGTGCCTAGCATATCTAGCAAAGTGCAGTTGAAACGTTCAGGCTGTGGGTCCCCTGGGGTGGTAAGTGGTTCTGGACTTCGCACTCCCACAGGGAAAGCATCTCTTTGATCAGACGACTCTCAAAGTCTCTCCTTGGTCAGAATGGATTCTTTGTGGAGCCCCATAGTGAACAAAAGTTTTCTACAAGTACTTTGGCCACAGTGGATGCTTTCTGGTCTTTGGTGGGGAAAGCTTGGGCATATCTCGTGAAATGGTCAGTGACCACCAGCACATTACTGATATTTCTTTGATCTGACTCCAAACTCAGAAAATCAATACAGACCAGCTCCATGGGTGCACTGGTGGTGATGTTAACAAGGGGGCAGCCCTCTGGGCAAAGCTTTCTCTGCAAGCAGCGACTACAAGTTCGAATGTGTTGCTCCACATCAGCCCCCATCTTAGGCCAATAGAATCTGGATCTCACCAAGTCAAGTGTTCTGTCTATACCAAGGTGCCCCATGTGGTTGTGCAAGGACATCAGTACTGAGTCTCGAAAGGCAGTGGGCAGCACTAGTTGTTGTTTGTCTACTTGTCCCCCTCTGTCTACTGTTTCTCTGTATAACAGTTTATTGATCAGTTTCAACTTAGGACCTTCTTTGTATAACAGTGCAGTTCTCAAATCAGTGGAGCGTAATTTGGACATCTTTTCCTGCAGAGGGCTTCTAAAGCTGCTTTGATCATGGGATCGCGAGATTGAGCCCGCCGAATACTGTCATTGTCCAGCTGAGGCAGTGCACCAATGTCTATTGCAGAAAAGTGGCAACAAGCAGCAGGTATGCAATTCTCAGAGGGTCCCAAGCAATCCACCATGCAGTCCACTGCGTCCGTGGACATTTGTTCCTCCCTGTCAAACTTCCGGCAGAGTGCCCCAAATGTCAGGTTCTGCCAATCGGACCCAATCATTCTGGGAAACAGGCCTCCGGAGAGAGCATCAGCATCTATGTGGTTCAGACCTGCTCGGTATTCGAGGCATAGTCATATGTAGATAATGCAGAAAACCACCTATGGCCAGTGGCATCCAACTTAGCTGAGGTCTGCACATAGGTCAAAGGATTATTGTCAATTTTTACTAGTATTTTAGCCCCATACAAGTACTCATGGAATTGGTCAACAATAGCCCACTTCAAAGCTAGGAACTCTAACTTATGTACAGGATAGTTCTTTTCGGATGGGGTCAGGCTTCTACTGGCAAAGGCCACTGGTCTCAGGCCATTCTTGTGCTCTTGGTACAACACAGCCCCCAACCCTTGCAAACTAGCATCAGTGTGCAGGACGTAAGGTTCTCTTGGATCGGCATAAGCCAGCACTGGAGCATGGGTAAGTTGATATATGATCTCATGAAAAGCAGTCTCACAATCAGGAGTCCAGCGGGCCCCAAATACTTCACTCGAGGCCAAATACACTCTTTCAGTCTTGAGGGCGCTGACTTTTGGTATTTTTTGTGGGTTGGGGATACCCTTGAGTAAGGCTAAGTAAAGGGGCGGATCACTCTTGAATAGTCCTTGATGAAGCCTGATAATAACCACAGAATCCCAGGAATCTTTGCAGTTCTTTTAGATTTTTGGGCTGTGGCCAGGTGCAAGGCCTCAACTTTACTTGGGTGGGTCTCTATTCCTCGGTGGATACTATGTGTCCCACATACTTTACTGATGTTTGAAAGAATTGACACTTATCAATGGACAGTTTAAGCCAAAGTCCTCCAGTCGGTCCAATACCTTAAATAATCTGCTCTCATGTTCCTCCAGTGAGCTGCCAAACACAATAACATCATCTAGGTATACCAGGCACTCTAGTAAGTTCATGTCCCCACTGCACGCTCCATCAATCGTTGAAAAGTGGCTGGGGCACCTGAAATCCCTTGAGGCATCCTCATGAATTCATAGAAAGCCAAGCGGACAGATAAAGGCCGTCTTCTCCTTGGTCCTCTGGGGCCATCGGATCTAGTAGTACCCACTGCGGAGATCCAGCACAGAGAAACCACTTGCTCCGTTTAGGCAGTCAAAGCATCCTGAATGCGGGGCATTGTGTACTGATCAGGGATAGTCCGCCCGGTTTAAGGTGCGATAATCACGCATCCTTACTGTCCCATTCTTTTTCCTCACTACCACAATGGGGAAGCATAAGGCTTCTGGATTCTTGTATTACACCAGCAGCTAACATCTCTTGCAGATGCCGTCTCCACATCATCTATATCAGCAGGTGCCAGCGCATCGAGACCTCTCACGAAATGGTCTTTCGTCATGCAGCTGGATATTGTGCTCAGCTCCTTACGCATCCTCGTCCCATTCCTTTAAAGAAAATACCTGGTCTCTCTGGGCAAGCTTCTCACTGATCCTCACTTTCCATTCAGCTGGCAGCGGGGAGTCGCCGAAATCAAACAAGTCAGGCGTTACTCTGTCATTCTTCCTTGAACTCTTGCTGCTGGGTAGCACTGCAGTGTCTGCACAATGCACATTAGCCAGGATGCAACCTCTATTTGCTCGAATGTCTCTTTCAGACACATTATGAACTTGGACCATTACCCTTCTGGCATAAGCATGGGCTCTAGCGGGCAAAATACTAGGCTTGACCAGCAGTCCTCTGGCAATTTTCCATCGCCTGGTGCATCCAACATTAATATTTTATTCTTAACATCCTTTCTGATACGGACCTCTCCCTGTAAGGTACACTGGGCATTTGGCGCCAGGATCAGAGACTCAGGATCCTTCTTCCATACAATTCGACCGGTTCCTCTGGTTCTATTTTTCAGCATCTCTCTGTGCCTCATAGGCCTTCTTAATTAAAGCAGAACTCTTAAAGCTCTACTAGTCTTTGACCCATGTTTTCATAACACAACTGTGCCAGCCTTCCGAACATATGAGCATTTGTTCCAATCAACAAAGGACACCATCATACAGTCCAGTGGGGGACACACTAAAGCTAGAGTCTCTACTTGTTCGCCACCCAGCCACGGAGGTGGGGAAAAACAGCCAAATTCGGATATACCCGAATAGGGTAGGCCTTCTCACTTAACCCCCATACATGCAGTCCTTCTAATGGTTGTAAGGTCGTCTGACAAATGCTTCTGATACCAATCCTGGAACATAATTGTCACTTGGAAGCCGCTGTCTAATACAGCTCTTGTAGAACCTCCATTCACCTTTACAGTGGTCTCCATGGAGGGACCCACTATTCTGGACCAGTCTGGAGGCGGTAGTGGGGCCTGGGCAACCCGACCTTGCCACAAAGGACATGAATTAGCATTTTTGGCGCCCTCACTGGGATCATTTACGTGCACCTCTTAACCACTGATTTGTTCTCGAGCTCTCCTTGTAGCCTATATGCAACTTTGTCAGTGTCTTTTGGGGACCGGCATTCTCTTTTCATGTGCCCATCCTTCCCACAATTATAGCAAAACATATTTTCTGGAGTTTGAGCTGGCCGAGGCGCCACACTGGGAGCCAGGGCGGGGGTATTACTAACTGGAAACCTTGGTGCCATCTCTGTCTGCGGCGTGATAAGCATTTGGAGACATCTCGTCAGTTTCTCCACTTCCATGGTCAAGGAATCGAGTTCAGAGCTGTTATCAGCAGGAGATACATGGGTGGGTATCCCCACCCCCATAGCAGATGCAGTCGGATATAGGTCGGGGCCCGTACTTGCAGGCGTGGCCTTCATAAAGGGACTGTTTTTGAATTCCCGGATCTCTCTCAACAGTTCACCCCATTGTGGCATATCTTTTCCTTATCAGAGCACTCATTGACTGCCAACCTCTGCCCTGAACTTCACTTGATGGGCACCCTCAGTCACTCGGGTCATAGCCGCAGCTATTGGTGCAGGTCCCTCCGAGGTCGCCTTTTCTCAACTCCTCGAATTTCTCTCATTAACTCATCATAGGAGGTGGGGATTCCAGTCGATTTGCCAGGCGTAACTGAAGCAACAGCAGTTCTGAGAAGGGGGCAGACTTAAGGATCCTGTCCAGCCTGGTTCGGTCCAGTTCAATCGCTGGCAAACTACCCTTTCTGAGGCATTCTTGCAACAATTTTTCCAGCCGAGATACATACACAGACAACAACTCCCCTTGGTACTGTTGTGCATTTCTTACTCTCCACCATAGATCCTCATCAGAATCTGGGCTCCCATACACATTCTCCAAGGCCTCAAGATAGGCATGTGCAGTCACTTCAGGGTTACTGGCCCGTTTAGCACGGATGGTAGCCAGGGCAGGACCTCGGAGGCTCTCACTAACCCTCTTCGCTGGCCACTGAGCATTGCCATTCTAGCACTTGGGGCAACATAGTCTATCCAGGTCTCCCAGTCATCCTCCCCTTGGGGGGTGGGGAGGGTGCCAGAGAAGATCCTCAACCTTCGGTAAGAGTCGTGACTAATGGCAGGTGCAGAAATAGGAGTCTGCATTGGTTCAGCCACCATTACAGGTACTGGAGCGGCAGAGGGTGTTGGGGGAGGAACACCCCCAGGTGGCAAGAATAGTTTCTTCAAGTCCTCCACAGTTTTCCCTTCCCCCAGCAACCATTTAGCAAATTTCTCCTCAAAAGTTTCAGACAGTGGTGGGGGCTCATTCCCCCCCGGGTCTTTACTGTACTTAGTTATCACTCTCAGGCAGTGAGGGCTCCCTCTGGGGTAATGGTCTGTGGCACTTTGGAGCTATCTATGGGATCCTTAAACTCTACTAGGGCCAGGAAAGTGTGGGTGAGCAGATTAGCATGCCGACCCACCACCACAGGGTTTTGTAAACCTTCCACCTTGGAAAGTACTCCTGTACAGTGTCCGTATTGATACCCAGGGGATGTCCAGGATAAGCATAGCATTTGGGGGTCAATCTCCTCCCAGTACACCACTCCACCAGCCAGTGCACAGCCACTTCTGTCGGGTACCCATTTTTTCTTAACAGTGGTTCGTGAATATGGCCACTAGAGGACACACAATCCCAGCGGTGAGCCTCCAAGATGTAACCCCTAGATGGCGCTATCCCAGGGCTACCACCCTGCCTGATTTGCCACTAACAGGGTGAGGGGCCTGGATCCAATGGCGGGTGCCTCCACCCAGAGGTCAGGGTTTGCAATAGTTAAACTTACTTGGTCACAGCCCTCTGGGACACATCAACCCCCTTTCTTCCCACTAGTGGCCCACACAATATATCAGAATTACCTTCACAGTATACACTTACCCCCAGGGCTGGTTCAGGCACTGGGACCTCCTGTAAAATAAGATACAGTGCAACAATCACAGTACAATATTTTAACATAGACAAATACCTCAGGCAGTATAACTTTGCTGAAACAAGCAGCTCTGATTTATTTAGGGGGATATAACAAGGACGGGGGGAAATCAGGTTAATTAGCTTATCACTTTACTATCTACCTATGGCTCTGTGCACAGGTCTATCCCTACCAGTTACTGTCCCTGGGTACCCAAGCCCTAGTGGCTAGTCCAAACCGTGGCAGCTGGTAGGGCCCTTCACACAGTGAAAAGAAAAATTATTAAACAGTCAGCAGTACAGTGATTCCATTTGGATTTAATGTGGCAATTCAACAGGGGCGACCCTGAATTAGTACTCACGACCTCCAAACAAGATAGGGTCCTTCAACGTCAGCAGGGCTACTCTTGAGCTCCACTAGACTCTTCACACATTTATATGGTAAACAGTCACAGGCAAAGTCCTTAATGGCAGCAGGATTCACTTGAGCTGCACAAGCCTCCTCAAACATTTATATGGTAAAGAAAGTACTATACCAGGCAGGCTGCTTCTCTATCCCGATCGCAATTACTGCACAATACCCGGGAGAACACACAGCAGATTCAGTTCCTGACAGACCGAGTGCAATTCAACAATTTCTCCAGTCTTCTACAGGGTGAGCCTGGTTTCTACTCTTCAGAGATCCTTTGATTCTCGTCACAGGACGTATTCAGTCCTAACAAGCAGTTACACAAGCTGCAAACCGGAACTCTGGGCCTTACACACGTTTTTTGACAAACTGTGCACTGAAGGAGCGCAGGGTTTCTTTCCCCTTCACTGCCAGAGCTAAACTGAAACTCCAACAGACAAAACCGGGCACTTCCTTTGAGTTCCTCCCAGTTCTTGAATGGATTGGCTGTCACTCACAATAGACTGCTGCTGTTGGTCAAAAAGGCGCCCAGCTAAACTACATCTCCCAGAGTCACTGCCCATACAATCCTCTTGTGGCTGGCTCAGATTATGAGTCCAAGTTCCGATTCGTCCAAGGCACCATTTTAGAGCTAGCTTACCCCACACTGATTGGTCCAGTTCAGCAGTTCAAAACTAGAATGGGGAACTAGGCAAACACAGTTCTGACTGCAAAGAAAGCAGGTTAGACAAACTGTATTTTCATTATTACTCTAAATTATTTCTGGCAAACAGTTACATCTTTCAGATAGGTTCCTTTGTACTCCTAGTGACTGCAAAATGGAGTGAATTGGCAGCAGTTCGAGTGTTACTCAAACAGAGAAACACACAGTCCCCCCATACAAACTAATTATGTCTGCAAGCAGACGGCTCTTAAAGAGACAGTACCAGAGGCTCTAAAAACACTCACTGATAAATGGCTTAAACGCCAAACACCATTCAGGCTTGGAGCATTCAAGCAAGCTCCTGGAAGTCTTTTGGGAACCCCCATTTGCAGGGGGGTTACATATGCAACTGCTTCTGTTAGTTTTCACACTTCAGACCAGGTCCTGTCACTCTCATGGGCATACCTCTCAACTGTCCCCGATTTTCAGGGACGGCCCTGATTTTGCCTCAAAATTTTACTATGTTCCTCCTAAAAATTGTGTTTCCATGACCAAACAATGGGGCTTATAAGCACAAACTAATGTCAAACATTAAAGTTACAGACTTGTTCTTCCTTAGAAAATGCATTTTACACCAAGCCCTTTATTCTGCCAGCTTCCTGAGTGGATATCTCCAATTTTGAAGAAGTGTCCCTGATTTTGGTCCTTTGTCCCTGATTTTTTTAAGCCTTGTCCCTGATTTATGAGGCAGGAGGTTGAGAGGTATGCTCATGGGAGTGTCCATTTCATGGTTGTTGAAATCTCTTTGTCCCTGAGAGCTGCATTAGCATATGAGAACATGATGTCAGATCAACCATTTATATCATGTGTATCTCTGCTAAAATAACAAATACTCTGCAAAAACTCTCTGGAAACTTATAAACTGAATGGAGTTTGAAGGGGTAAAAAACTGCATTACAACTCAGATAGCTTGTAAAACTCATTGAAGGTAAATGTGGTATTTCACACCTTCTTGCAGCTTGGTTCTTTTAAAACTACTTAAGCAGACAGGCATACTGGGGAGTTTAAAGGTTGATTACGCATCACATTCTCATATGCTAATGCAGCCCTCAGGGACAATGAGATTTCAACAACCACGAAATGGACGCTCCCAGGAGAGTGACAGGACCTGGTATGAAGTGTGAAAACTACAGAAGCAGTTGCATACATCTTTAACAGCTACATGAAGAGAGAGTTGTCTGTTGACATGGAAGCAAATGACATTTAGAAGATATTAGGGTGCAGTTTTCCTTTAAGGGCTGGGGGCAGCTATACGTTTTAGGCTCCTGATGGGAAATGATGTCGTCGAGGAACTTGGTCCTCCATTTACTGCAGATTAAATAGGAAATTATCTGTTTTATTAAGTATGTTTTAAAGTGTTATTACAACACTTTCTACATTTATAATTGTTTTGTATGTGCATTGAAACTAGTGAGTTATCACTTTTACATTTCAAACTGCCAATAAAAATAATCCATCCTTAGGATTACTTTAACTTCTAGGCTAGTTGATCATTAAAAACTACACATCTCTAGGCTGGCTCTGTGGTGTCAGCAGGTACTGGGGCTCCATATCAGGATTTCTACATCCTGGCTGTGTTCCTGTCAGTAAAGATTTCTGGGGCTGCCACAGCACCGACTTGTGTCTTATTCCATTCCCTCTCTTACAGCCTTCTCTCAAAATTTCGGGTGTGAACTCAGGTCTACGAGATGCAAATGTGGCTCTCTCTCTACTGGCCTGGCATCATGGGACCAGCCTTGAAATGTGTAGTTTTTGACGAACAGCTGGCAGTACAGTCTGGAGGTTTAAGCACAGAGCTGTGAACAAGCTTCTTTCATCCAGCAGAATGGGTTTTGATTCCAACATGCTCTTCTTGTATACTGTGTAACCAGAGCAAGTCACTTAACCTCCCTGTGGCCCCAAAACACACCCAAAAACAAGCAGTCATTGTGTGCCTTTCCTGGATAAAGACAATACAACTATCCGAGCATATGTTATGATTCTGAAAATCTCATGCTCTTTCTATCCAGATTTGACTTAGAAAAAAAAAAACAAGTATTTGTCAATGCCGAATGTTGACTGCGTTGGTGTGTTGAGCTCGCTCACTGCCCCTCTGTCACTTGCTCCGTCTGTTTCTCCCAGTGCTGCAGGCTGCTCTGTTTACTGGGCTTCTACCTGCATTGGCACCTTGTTCTGCCCACCAAGAAATCTGCAGCTGTCCTGACAGACCTGCGTTGAGGTGGCACACTCCCCCTCTCTCACTCGCTCATTCCGTTTCTCCTGTGCTGCAGGCTGCCCTTTGTACTGGGCTCCTGCCTCTGTTGGTGGCTTTTTCTACCCACAAAGAAATCTGCAGCAGTCCCGATACAGATCTGTTGAGCCTGCTGACTCCTCCTCTCTCACTCACTCATTCCGTTTCTGCCAGCATTGCAGGCTGGCCTTTTGTACTGTGCTCCTTCCTGCATTGCCACGTTTTTCTGCCAACAAAGAAATCCGCAGCAGTCATGATAGAGCTCCATTGAGCTCGCTCACTCCCTTTCTGCCACTTGCTCTTTGTGTTTCTCCCGGCGCTGCAGGCTGCCCTTTTGTACTGGGCTCTTGCCTGCGTTGGCACCTTTTTCTGCCCACAAAGAAATCCACAGCTGTCCCGACAGAGCTCCGTTGAGGTAGCTCACTCCCCCTGCGTCACTCATTCATTCCGTTTCTCCTGGCGCTGCAGCCTGCCCTTTTGTACTGGGCTCCAGGCTCTGTTGGCACCTTTTTCTACCCACAAAGAAATCTGAAGCAGTCCCAACACAGCTCCATTGAGCTTGCTCACTCCCCCTCACTCATTCCGTTTCTGCCCACGCTGCAAGCTGGCCTTTTGTACTGGGCTCCTGCCTGCATTGCCGCATTTTCTGCCCACAAAGAAATCCGCAGCAGTCACAACAAAGCTCCATTGAGCTCACTACTGCTCTGTCACTCACTCATTCTGTTTCTCTTGGTGCTGCAGGCTGCGCTTGTGTACGGGGCTCCTGGCTGCACTGGCACCTTTGTCTGTCCACAAAGAAATCTGCAGCTGTACCAACAAAGCTCCATTGAGGTCGCTCAGTCTCCCTCTGTCACGCGCTCATTCTGTTTGTCCTAGTGCTGCAAGTGACCATTTTGTATGGGGCTCCTGCCTGCATTGTCACCTTTTTCTGCCCACAAAGAAATCTGCAGCAGTCCTAACAGCGCTCCGGTGAGTTCACTCACTCCCCCTCCCTCACTCGCTCTCTTGTTCTGTTTCTCCCAGCGCTGCAGACTGCCCTTTTGTACTGGCCTCTTGTGTTGGGGCCTTTTTCTGCCCACAAACAAATCTGGAGCAGTCCCGACAGAGCTCAGTCGAGTTTGGTCACTCCCCCCTCTCACTTGTTCCATCTTAATCTGTCCCAAACGCTGATGTCCCACAGTGACCATGCTATTCTCCGTCAGGAGTGCAAAAACATATTTTAGCCCGTATGTGAAAAATGACAGCTGTACTGTGCATAAGGAGGTGTGAAAGAATGCCACTGTTGAAAATGTAGCGTGAAAAAATTACAAATTTGCTAAGTTACAAGGGTGCGTGGAAACAGTTGAATGCACACTTGTAACACAGTCATGTTATGGAGTTTTGTCACCAAATTTTCAACACAGGGATTTTAGAACCTCTGCTCACAGTGACCGCGTTATTCTGTGCCACAACTGTGAAACCACATATCAGTCAGGATATGAAAAATGACAGCTGTACTGCTCATAAGGAAGTGAGAAAAAATGCCATTGTTGAAAATGTGGCATGACAATATTACGACTCTGCAAAGTTACAAGGGTGTGTGGAAAGTGTGCAGCGCAAACTTGTAACACACTCATTTGATGGGCTATCATCACCAAATTTTCGACATAGGCATTTTAGGACCTCTGCTCATGAACAGTATCAGTGTCATTTTATTAATCTGTCCCGGACAGTAATTTCCCATAGCAACCACTCTATTCTGCGCCAGAATTGCGAAAACACATTTCGGCCAGGATGGGAAAAATGACAGCTGTACTGTTCATAAGTAGGTTTGGGAAAATGGCAATGTTGAAAATCAGGAGTGAAAATATTATAAGTCGCAAGATTCTGCGGCGTGCGTGCAAACTCTTGCATACGCTTATAACGTAGTCATTTTATGGAGTATCGTTACCAAATTTTCAACATAGCCATTTCAGGACCTCTACTCATTAACAGTGTCACTGTCATTTTCTTAATCTGTCCCATACACAGATTTCTGACAGCGACCGCGCTATTCTGTGCCAGAAGTGCGAAAACACATTTCTGTCAGGATGTGAACAATGACAGCTGTACTGTTCACAAGGAGGTGTGACAAACTGGCAATGTTGAAAATCTGGCATGAAAATATTGCAAACTCACGAAGTTACGTGCGTGCGTAGCAACTGCTTAGCGCCGCTATAAAACAGTCATTTTGGATTTTTTCACCAAATTTTCAACATAGGCTTTTTGAGGCCCACCTCATGAACACTGGCACTGTCATTTCGTTAATTGGCCCCACAATGTGATTCTGCGCAGTGACCGCGAAATCATCTTTCGAGGGGCCGATTAACGCCATGATAGTTCAAGAATTCATGAGGAGGGTCCCAAAAACCCCATATTGAACATTTGGTGAAAATTTTCCTGAAAATGCCCGAGATATGTACTAAAGTTGGAAAATCCCTATTTATTATATTAACATAGAATTTGACGGCAGATAAGGACCGCTTGGCCCACCCAGTCTGCCCATTTCCCTACCTACTGGATAAGCTGCAGATCCTAGTTAACCAGCAGCCTACTTCTTCCTACCCCCACCCCAGAACTGCCTTATGACTATCCCATGCATGGTTGAATTCCACCACTGATTTTGACTCCACAACCTTCCTCCGAAGGCTGCTCCATGCATCCACAACCCTCTCAGAAAAATACTTCCTTAAATTACCTCTGAGCCGCCCCCATCTTCAAATTGTGCCCTCTTGTTCTTGCACACCTCTTTTTTTGAAAGATGCTACCCTCTTGGACTTTGTTGATTCCCTTGAGGTACTTGAAAGTTTCTATCATGTCCCCTCTCTCCCTCCTTTCCTCGAGGCTATACATATTAAGCTCCTTAAGTCTCTCTTCATATGTCTTCCGGTGCAGACCCTGCACCATTTTAGTTGCCCTCCTCTAGACAGCTTCTATCCTGTCTATGTCTTTGCAGAGATTGGGTCTCCAGAACTGCACACAGTACTCCAGATGGGGTCTCACCAGCTGTCTGTACAGAGGGATAACAACTTCCTGTTTTCTACTGGTGATGCCTCTCCCTATGCATCCCAGTATCCCCTCAGCCCTCCTTGCTGCCCTCTCACATTGCTTGCCCATCTTTAGGTCATCTGATATGACTACCCCCAGGTCCCTCTCCATTTTTTTTGTTGTTAGTATCTCACCCCCATTGTGTACTCTTCCCTGGGTTTTGTTTCCCAGGTGCATTACTACTTCTTAGCATTGAATCTAAGCTGCCATACATTTGACCATTCCTCTAACCTTGCCAAGTCCCTTCTCATCCTTTCCACCCCACCCTGTGCATCAACTCTGTTGCAGATCTTAGTGTCATCTGCAAAGAGACATATTTTCCTTCCAGTCCTTCTGCAATGTCGCTTATAAAGACATTGAAGAGGACCGGTCCTAATACTGAACCTCATGGGTACCCCACTAGTAACCCTCCTTTCTTCTGAGTGGACTCCATTTACTATTACACTCTGTGTCCTATTCTCCAGCCAATTCTTTACCCAGGCTGTCATTTTGGGACCCTCCCAGGCTGGCTAACTTGTATATTAATCTTTTGTGTGGGACTGTGTCAAATGCCTTGCTAAAGTCTAGGTAGGCCATGTCCACAGCCCTCCCTGATCTACTACTTTGGTCACCCAGTCAAAGAAATCTATCAGATTCGTCTGGCATGACCTTCCGCTGTGAATCCATGCTGCCTAGGGTCCTGTGCCCTCTGGCCTCTAGATACTTGACAATTCTTTCCTTTGAAGTGATTCCATCATTTTCCCTATCACTGAGGTTAAATTAACAGGTCTATAGTTTCCTGCTTCTGCCTCCCACTTTTGTGAAGGGAATCACATCTGCCCTCCCTCCAGTCCTCGGTACCACCCCATCCTCCCATGATTTGTTAAAAGGGTAGTCAGTGGTGTCACTAGTTCTACCCTTAGTTCTTTTAGAATTCTGGGATCAATCCCTCAGGCCCCATTGCTTTGTCCACCTTCAGTTTTAAGAGTTCTTTCAGAACCCTTTCTTCTGTAAATGGGCTGGTATTAACTTCTGTATCCACGCCAGCATCTACTGTTTGTTTATGTACCTCCCTCTTCCTTTGTAAATACTGAGCAAAATATTTGTTTAGTATCTCTGCCTTTTCACAGTCTCCCTCTGCCCACTCCTCCCCTTTAATAAGCCTCACTATCCCTCCCTTGGTCTTCTTTCGCTCCTGATGTACCTATAAAAGGTTTTATCCCCTTCTTAACTGAGGTTGGCTATCTTTTCCTCGGTTTGGGCCTTTGCTGTTCTGACTGCCTTCCCAGCCTCCTTTTGCTTTAACTGATACAGTTCTCTGTCCTGCTCCTTCTGCGATTCCTTGTACTTCCTGAATGCTTTCTTTTTCTCTTGAACCTTCACTGCCACTTGAGAACCATAGTGGTTTCTTACATAGTCTTGTTTTGTTTATTTGCTTCACACAAGGCTCGTTACCTCTGTGATGGCAGTTTTATTATTCCCATTGTTCTTCCACCCTCCTTCCTGCCCATTTGCTAGTGCATTCCTTAGGCACTCACCCATTTTGGCAAAGTCAGCCCTCCTAAAGTCCAGTACTTTTGTCTTTGTATGGCTTGACTCTATTGCTGTGTTTACTGTGAACCATACTGTTCGATGGTCGCTAGTTCCCAGATGGCTACCCACTTCTACATCTGTAATCCTCTCTCCATCTCCATTTAGAGAGAATCAAGTCTAATATTGCTCCTCGCGGGCTCCAGTACTAGTTGTCTAAGGCATGTCCCTGTAGGGCATCTAGAATAACTGCACTCTTAAGTGGCAGCTGCAACTGCACTCCAGTTAACATCTGGCATATTCAGATCACCCATCAGCAATATCTCCCCTTTTTCTGCCATTCTAAGTATACTTTCTATCATTTCCCTGTCCATTTCCTCCCCCTGAGAAGGGGGTCTGTATACAACCCCTGTGCATATTGTGGTACCATTGCCTGTCTCCAAATTTACCCACAGTGCTTCTTCTCCTCCCTGTTTACCCTTTTGTTCTGTTGCTTTTATTCCTTCCCTTATGTAAATAACTCCTCCTCCTCCTCTTTTACCCTCCCTGTCCCTCCTGTAGAAAGTGTGTCCTGGTATGTTTATGTCCCAGTCATGGTTTTGTGTGTACCATGTTTCTGTGACTGCCACAATATCCAGATGTTCCTCCTCCATCAAGGCCACTAATTCAGGAAACTTGTTACCCAGACTACGGGCATTAGTACTCATTGCTCTCCATTTTTTGATGGCTTTACCTTCTGTTGCAGCATCCCCCACTGACCGTTCTACCTCAGTCTTTTTCTCATTTAGTACCCTGTTTTGTAGGAGAGGCTGGGATTTTCCTCTGCTTGTCAGTGCCCCCCGACTAGTTTAAAGCTTGCCAATGAAGCATTTAAACCGATTGCTCAACAGACTTGTTCCCTTCCTGGACAGATTCAGACCATCCTGCCAGTATAGGCTGGTGTCCTCCAGTGGAACCCAGTCCCAATGAAGCCAAACCCTGTGCTCCACACCATTTTTCAACCATTCATTAAACTGCATGGTGCCAATTGCCCCTCGCCTGCCCCATGCTTTGACAGGCAGCACCTCTGAGAAGGATACTGTGTGTGCTACTGTCTTAGGTCCCTCCCCAACTCTGCAATGTCCTCCTGCACTGCTCTAATCTCATGATGAGCCAAGTCATTTGTCCCTAGGTGGACAATTACGTCTAGCTCAGGAATCCCTTGCAGCTGTTCTCGTGATCCTGAGGATCGCTTCCTGTCCCTCAAGCCATGGCACCAGGCAGGCACCTTACTTCATTTTCCCAGCTCCCCCCAGTTCTATACCCCTAATGACTGAGTCCCCCACCAGGAGCTGCTTCCTTTCCCTTTGGTGCCCTCTGCCTCCTTTCTGTGGGCCTCCCTTGTGACAGATATCATCAGTCTTCTCTGCGGGTGCATCCATAGGGGAGCTATGCTCCCACAGAATGGTGTATGGATTGTGGAGTGGAACAATTGACTGAGTGTGCCTCTGTTCCACCCTTCTCACCCTCCCTGAGCCCACTGTGGTCCAACTGCTGTGCTTTCTTTGCAACCTCTGAGGTAGTGGTGGTGGTGGTAGTGCTCCCTGGATGGGGGAGGTTCCCTTTCTACTGTCCAGTGTGGCCTGGGGGAAGGTTTCCTTACTACTGTCCAGTGCGGCCTGAAGACAGGCAACTTTCTCCCTTAGGGCAGAGAGTTGTCTGCAAATAGGACAGCATCTCAGCCTCCAGAAAGATTCCTGGAAGACTGCTGCCCCACAGCCATTACATTGCACTACTCCCCACATGTTTATCTAGTTTTTTTTTTTTTTATTGTATGTGTGTGTGTGCGTGTGTGCGTGTGTGATTTTATACATTATACAATGTGTATGCTTATATTATCAGTGCAGCTTACCGAAATTATATTATACAGCTTATCAGCATTTCCTCAGTTCACGGTCGGCTTTGAAGAGTGCAGACGTGTTCCCAGTCCACTGAAGATTGTCGGCTCTGAGATCCAAGTAAGTATGGGGTGAGGGGGTGTGGGGAGGCAGGGTGCACAGTAGGTGGGCACGACACTCACGAGGAGTTTTTTTTTTTTAAGCCCTGTCAAAAGGAAACTACTTCTGCAAAGACAGTTTTTCATTTAGGGGCATGTGGCATACTGGATGGGCTCCCAGTGTGCCACCGGACTCTTGCTTTGGGGGCAGCTGTAGCTGACGGGGATTGGGCACCCCATTGGCAAACAAGAAAGGGGATTCTTTCTGCCAACGGGGATTGGGCACCCCGTCAGCAAACAACAAAAGTGGGGGGATTCTCTCTGCCAACGGGATTGGGCACGCATCAGCAGACAATGAAATGGGGGCTACATAATGCCAATGGACAGCGTGCTCCCCCATCGGCAGAAAAACATGGTGATGGGGGGATAATATTGTTTGTGAACATGGCGGCAAGCCACCGCCATGTTTACAAGCAATATCAAGGTTCATACATCTCGCCCTGCAATGATGGGTCGCTTCCTCATTGCAGCACATGGTTTACGCTGCAACCGACGAGGTGGCCCCGATTGCAGCGGCTAAATTGTCACAAGTTGATGCAAACGTTCCAAACTTGTGTCACCAGCAGCCTGCCACACCATTGGGAGAAGTGGGACAAGCCTTTGCAGGCTGTGGGAGCATTGGCCACAACACTGCCAAGCCTCCACAGCCTGCTTCTCAGCAAGCTGTCCCAATAGTTTTCTTTCGCTGCATGCAATCAACATAAAAGTAGGACACCATTAATTGTTTATTAATTGCTAAAACAGAGATGGACAACATTGCTAAAACATGCACAATCTGAAGTGCATTATTAAAATATGGAATAATATATGGGTGGGTGTGTGCAACTAGAATTTTACACACAGACACACACACACACACACACACACACAAACTATGGGATATGGGCAAAGTCAGAGGGGTTTATAAAAACTTCCCACACCAAGGGTGTGTGCAAAATTCAGGTTTTCACACCCAGCCACATATTTTATTTAATGGTGATATTTGTTTTCCCTTTCAGCATAGTGCAGTTAGTGCAGCACTTCTCTCAGAGACAGATGCATGAGCATACATACACACATGCATGCACATAGACACGTGTGCGCGTGTACACACACACCACACACACACACACACACACACACACACACACACAGCCTGCCTCTCCCTTGTTTACATTACAGTGGGAATGGTATTCTGGAAAGTTGTGGTCCATTGGCATAGCTGCAGAGTGTAAGAAATGCTCAAAGGGCAGGAGCAGCAGGATCAACTAGATTAATATTTTCCCTTTATGGCAGAAAATCACATTCTTTCAAAAGTATTTCAGTAAGAAGCTGTTATACGTTTAACTTCATCAAAAAAAAGCAAAATATTCTTAATAATGCATTTCAGGTTAGGTATGTTTTAACAGTGTTGTCCATCTATGTGTTTTTGCAATTAATAAAAATTAATGGTGTCTATTTTTTCTTTTCAGGTCAAACTGCTCAGATTGTTTTTACTGTCTTTATCTGGGAAAGACACACAACTACAGCACAGTTCATTTCTGGGTCTGGTTTGGGACCACAGGGAGGATGAGTTGCTTGCTCTAGTCACTTAATATACAAGAAGAGCATGTTGGAATCAAAACCCATTCTGCTGGATGAACAAAGCTTGTTCACAGCTCTTTGCTTAAACCTCTTGGCTATGCTACCAGCTGTTAATCAAAAACTACATATTTCAAGGCTGGCCCCCCACGATGCCAGGCCAGTAGGTATGTAGCCACGTTTGTATCTTGTAGATCTGAATTCACACCCGAAATTGTAATAGAAAAGGCTGTAAGACAGAGAAAATGGGATAAGACAGAAGTCAGTGCTGTGGCAGCCTTAGAAATCTGTACTGACAGGAACACGACCAAGGTTTAGAAATGCTGATATGGGACCCCAATACCTGTTAACACCACAGAGCCAGCCTTGAGATGTGTAGTTTTTAATAAGCTGGCACTATAGCCTAGAGTTTAAAACAATCCTCAAGATGAATCATTTTTACTAACAGTTTGAAATGTAAAGGTGATAACTAGTTCCAATGCACATACAAAACAATTATTATAAACGTAGAAAATGTTGAGAACACTTTAAAACACACTTAATAAAACAGATGATTTCCTATTTAAACTACAGTAAATGGAGGGCCAAGTTCCTCGGTGACATTTCCTGCAAGGAGCCTGAAACATATGGCTGCCAGCAGCCCTTAATTACAGGCTGATTTACATATGAATAACTCTGGACTGCAAAGACTCTCACATAAACACAATGGCTAAGTCAGATTAGCTTTTTATGGACTTTCAGACATTAAGAAACCCTGCTGATGACCGTTTCCCTTTAAGATGAGCTAAGAGGTGAGAAGTTCAGGCCAAGTAAAAATCTCACTTTGAAAAATAAACTAATGCATGATGAATTTGGATCATAATACTAGTATTTCCTATGAAAAAAAACAAAACAATATGAATTATTGGGTGGCACTTGCCAGATGTGGTGCTTCACCCTGCTCAGTGCCTCAATAGTGGAGGGTGCATCTATACCTGTATATCACTGAGCCCTACCCAGTGCAGTGTCAGTGGCTCAGTAGGTACTGTAGCACACTCGCCTCTGAGGCCGGGAGATCAGAGGACTGTGGGCTCAGTTCCCACATCTGGCACTTGGGTTAATATCCCAGTACTGACACTGTAGTGCAGCATGAGAGGGGTGCTGTACTTCTGAGGTGCCATCTTTCAGATGAGACGTTAAACCGAGGTCCCATCTGCCTGGATTGGTGGTAGTTCAGGTGGATGTTAAAGATCCCATGGCACTTATCGAAAAGAGTAAGGGAATTTCCCCAGTGTCCTGGCCAAATTTCCCTCATTCACTAAAAATACCACCAACAGCTTAATCTGGTTCAAGGTCAGTTGGAATTCATCTGTATCCCCCTCCCCTGGGTCGTGCCTGAAAAGAGTTAGAATTTGTCTAGTGCACTTACCCGGTCAACAAAAACTAAATAAAAATAAACATTAACAGGATGTCAAAGGGGTTGGAACATGCACGCATAGGGGAAGCATCTAGTTCCTTTGCTTTTTGTGTGTTTACCACGGATGAAGAAAATTTGTTTAAAGACACAGTGATTGTTGAGGGTGCAGTGGGTGACCCTAATGGAGAAGGGAATGAACAAGATAAGGAGCTCAATATTAAGGGTGCATTTATAGATTTGGAAAGAGCAATACTCAGGGGCCTAAGACATCACTGGGGTAAAGTTACCCTTGAAGCATATCTTAAAGTAGGTCATTCACCCAGAGGCCTCAGGGTAGTTAACAAACCGGGCTATGGCTGGGATAGAGAATTATTTATTACAGATTGGCAGCAATCATTACAGATAGGAACTAATGCACTCATTAATACTGTCATTAGACACTATGAAGCACAGAGAGAACAAGTAACCACAGATATTACAGTAAAAGAAGCCAAGGTGCTGCAATTTAAAGATCATCCTGATTATGACACTCTTGAAAAGAAATTGAGAGACTATACAAAAAGAGGAAAACAAGATCAAGAAAGTTAAACTGACCAAGTGGGAGAGAGATAAGAGAGACTATCTAAACAATCGTGTTTGGGATTGGAACAAAAAACCTAATATCATAGTGGTAAGAGAAATAATACAACTCAATCCATTCCTCAGCAAAGACCTATTTTGAAAAACAGAAGTAATTCTCCAAATTATAATACATCTAATAGCGAGTCCGAGGCAGAGGATTCTTTTTTTAGAGGAGAGCCAGCAACAGTTAGACCTGGGGAGATCCGTGCAATTTCAAGAGCAGTATCAGGCCTGGGACCAGGATGAATATATTCAGAGGAGAAGAGGACAGACCAGCAGAACCAATCGTACTCCAGAAGGACACGCAGAGGGAGGCGGAAACATAAGGGGCCTTGGCAGAAGGGGCAGAATGTGAACTGTATGGAGAACACTGAGAAGCAAATTGTTATTAACATTTCACATAAGGAACTTAATGAGGAGGAAATGAAGGTATTGGGAAAAGGACTATCATTTGTCCCAACTGTTGATGCCAGAGAGTTTGACTTATTTATAGATCTACATCGATTTATGTGGAATCTAAATCTAGAAGCTTTTTTCAAGAGAGACAACATAAATCGGGACTTGGACAGTCAGTTGGTTATTTAAGCAATAAGGCACAACAGGGTGTGTGTTATCATGTAATAACCTCACTCCTGGGGTGGGTTGAAGCACGAGGCGAAGCAGAGTGCTTCCACCACCCAGGGTAATGTCAACATTGATAACACTAGAGTGCCTTATTGCAATTATACAATGGCTCGATGTTAAACAAAATAAAAATATTTAAAAACAGTTTTAGTAGATTTTTAGTGTAGCAATATATCTCTGTTTCTTAAAAGTAGCTCATAACAGTGATCCAAGAGATCAATACAGTGATGTTATTGTGTAATAACATCACTGTCTCAGGCACACATTGACCAATCAGAGTCCAGGAAATTTTCTTGCCACTGTATAATGAGGAGACAAGTATGTCCCAAGATAATCTACCAGTTGGGACAAGGACCGAGGTAAGACTGTTTAAACCACAGTCATCTGTTACGCCTCCATACAATGACTCAGTCAGAATATTTGAAAATAGGTGTAAAGCACAATTTAAAGAGCTATTGAAGAATAAAGAGACCCACATTTGTGAATGTCTCAAAAGATGAAGCTAAAGCGTTGAAAAATCTAGAGAATGATTTAGAAATGACACTAAAACCAGCAGATAAGGGAGGGTCAGTGGTTGTGAGGTTTACTTATAAATATATTAAGGAAATAGAGAAACAACTAGACAACACAGCTTTTTATCTATCACTGAAAACAGACCCCACTGCTGGTTTTAAGACTTCCGTGGATGCATGCGCAAGGAATGTCTTGGGAGAATAGCACACTTTGGAGGTGCGACTCTCCTGTGCAATGCACTGCTCCATTCAGCAGTTGTGGCGGTCATGCACCAATGGACGCGGGTGCTGTGTATGACAGCGGTGGTCTTCACTTCAAAGAAAACCACCGTTGTCTGCTTGCTGCACCTCACGCCCCCCCAAAAAAGCTTTGGTGCCATGCTGGGAGCCCACCCCAGCGTGGCAAATCTTGTTTTGGCCAACGGGGGTGCCCAATCCTCCGTCGGCTCCACATCCCCCCAAACTGCTTTCCCTGCTGCCACGCTGGGAGCCCACCCCAGCGTGGCAAACGTACTGCGTCGCACCGCCTCACGCCCCTCCCCAAAGCTTTGGTGCCACGTTAGGAGCCCAACCTTGTTTTGGCCGACGGGTGCCTAATCCCCGTTAGCTCCACGCACCCCAGTCTTCCTTCTGCCGCCAGTCCACCAGCATGGCAAACATCCTACGCTTTTTTTTTTTTTTTTTTATACACAACCTGTAAATTAAAAAACGGTCCCACGGCACTTCTCCCTGGCCCCCTCCCAAAACCCGCACCCACCCACTGCACCCAGCCTCCCCACCCCCTTCACCCCATACTTACCTCCGGACCTTGCGTGACTATCTTGGTGGACGGGAACACGTCTGCACTCTTCAAAGCTGACCGTGAACTGAGGAAATGCCGGTAAGCTGTATAATGGGCTAGATAGGGTTTTCAACTTTTGCATATCTCAGGCATTTTTGGAATTTTGCACCAAATTTTCAACATGGGGTTTTGGGACCCCTTCTCATGAATGCTGTCACTGTCACGGCGTTATTCAGGCCCGCAAGGGTGATTTTAGCAGTCACTAGCAAATCACCTTTTGAGCCCAATTAAAAAATGACACTGATAGCGTTCATAAAGGTGGGCTCTCAAAAAGCCTATTTAAAAATTTGGTGCAAAATCCAAAAACCAAACCGTTTTACAAATGCGCGTGTTGTGCAGTTCCTCACGCACTTCATGAAGTTTGCTTGAATTTTCAATATTTTCACTCCAGATTTAACATTGCCATTTTAACACACCTCCTCATGAGCAGTACAGCTGTCATTTTTCACATCCTGAGCAAAACGTGTTTCCGCCGATGTAGTGCACAATGGCACAGTTGGTATGCGAACTCAATGTATGGGACACATTAAGAAAATCACAGTGACACTGTTCATGAGCAGAGGTCTTAAAATGGCTATGTTGAAAATTTGGTGAAAAGATTCCTAAAAATGACTTTTACGAGCGTGCGTTGTGCAGTTCCTAGGCACGCTCATAAGTTCGCGAATTTTCAATATTTGCACTCCAATGACTTCCAAATACCTAAACAGTACATAGAAGCAAGCAACATTCGGCATTGACAAATGCTTGTACTTCTTTGTCACCGATTTTTTTTAAGCCATGTCCAAGTGCTAAATACCACTGCAAATACCTGCACGCGAACGTTTGGCATTGACAAATGCTTGTTATACGAGTCAGAATGTGAAGGTTTAATAACTCATGATGAAATGTTGTTTCTTACTGTTGATCACCTGGTTAGGGCAATCATTTATGTGTTGCCCAAAATACACAAAAATCTGCATGATCCACCAGGGCGTCCGATTGTGTTTGGTATAGGGTCACTAGTCGAACCCTTGTCCATGTAAGTGGATACATATATTGGACATTACGTTATTGGTCTCTCTTCCTATATAAGAGACACCACACACATATTGGGCATCCTGGGGGACAGGCAGATTGAGCTGCCTTGGCTTTTGGTTTCTATGGACATCATATCCCTTTATACCAATATATCACATGAGGGGGGACTTGGAGCCCTGCGATATAGGTTTTGCCAGGATGTCAGCCTCTCTCATGGAAAGAAGGAGTTCTTGATAGTGTGCTGAACACGTTCTGACCAAGAACTACTCCCCCAAGAAATTTTTTCTACAGCTTAAAGGTACAGCTATGGGTGCAACATTTGCACTCAATTATGCAAATTTGTACTTGGGACTCTGGGGGAAAAAACAACTGTCTATGATGCAGAGAACAATCCTTACTATGATAGGATTGATATCTGGCATCACTTTATAGACATTTTCATGGTGTGGCATGGCACACGTGAAGAACGTGGAGATTTTGTGACATACCTTGAGACCAGTAATGTAAATTTGAAATTCTCTGTATAGAGTAGACCTGATTCAGTCTCCTTTTTAGATTTGAAAATTACAAAGAAACCAGATGGGACTTTGGGTACAAATTTATTTAGAAAGGAGACTGATAGAAATTCATTGCTACATGCTTCTAGCTGCCACCCGCATCATATGATTTCCAACATTCCCAAAGCCCAGCTGTTGTGAGTACGAAGAAACAGTAGTGAAGAGAATGAATATAAAGAACACTATTGATATGTGTAATAGATTTCTTGATAGAGGGTATTCAAGCACTACAGTAGATCAAGCTCAGAGAAAGGTGAATGTCTGGGATAGAACAATCTTGTTCATTCCTAGGAACAGAGATAACGATCCCTGTAGACTGAATTTTGTTACCACATTCAACAGACACTCCAGTGATATACAAAATATTGGGCATCACAATTGGAGTATACTGGAGGGTGAGCAAGCACTTGAAGGGGTAACACAGCATAAACCTAGGATGGTATACAGGAGGGGGCCCCAATGTTAGGGATCGTTTGGTCCATAGCCAACAGAAAGGTACTAGTTGCATTACAGAGAGAAGGCCACTACCTGATGGCATGTATAAATGTGGGGCTTGTAAATTTTGTGAATCTGTTCTGGAGTGTAGGACATTTACCAGTCGTAATTGTTAATCAAATTTTTCAATCAAGGGCTTCATTAATTGTATTTCTGAAAATGTTTATTCGGCTACATGCCAATGTGGGGCCTTCTATGTGGGCAAGACCACAACACCATTGAAACTCAGGATGGGAGAGCATTTACGGTCTATAAAAACCAATGATACAAGAAGTGCCCTTGTAATTCACTGAAGAACTGTAAAAAAATACAGATATTCAACATAGGTTTAAGTTTTGTAGATTGGAAGAAATAAAATTGGGGCCAAGAGGGGAAGATGTAGACAATAGTCTATGCGTTAGGGAAACCTACTGGATTTATACTTCGGGGGCCCTAAACTCCCCAGGACTTAATGATCATATTGAGCTGTTGCCTTGCATTCAGAAGAAAAACAAATTAATGATGTGTTTAGAATGCAGTATATATTGTACCCTGAAGTCTTGTTGTTCCTTAATGTTTATTATCCTTATTTATACACAGTGATTGATTTCTATCGCTCTTTTACAGATCCAATAAGTGTAACTTTCTTTGTACCAATAACTTCCTCTAATTAAGACAACCCATTGAAAGAGGGCATTTGGAGCGGGTATATAAATGAATGTCTAAGAAATATTGCTGCCTTTATGAAATTTGCTATTTTAGAGAGAAGAGAACATACAAATGTTCTTTATACAATAAGAAATGTGTCATATATATATATATATATATATATATATATATATATATATATATATATGTGTGTGTATATGTATGTATGTATGTATGTATGTATGTATGTATGTATATGTATCTATCTCCATATAGAAAAAGTATTTGATATTGTGGTTGAACATAGTGGCCCAGATATTCAAACTGCACCATTTTGTATCATGAAGCCCTAGCCGCTCAAAATAGTTGCTAGGATTAGTGTAGCCAGGGTGATATTCAAGGGAGTTGCGCTATGGCTCAACTTCTTTGAATATCGCCCCCTGGCCACACCCACTGTGCATGGTGGAGTGGAACTGCACCAGCACAAGTGGTCAGAGTAGAGCATTGAGATGCGGTGGTGCAAGTTCCATTGTGCCATGCACAGCACCTGCGATATTCAAAGGGTGACATGCAAATGGGGCCATAATTTATGCAAGGCGCATAGGGGACCATTAGCATCTGATTACGGCCCCATTAGCATGCAGGTGTGCCGATCCCTGATGACTTGTGCTTGGCCCCTGCCAGGCAGCAGCCATTGGGGATGGATGCCCCCTGCAGCCCTATCGCGGGCATAAAGTGTCTCCCCCAGTAGCCCGATCATGGGCATAACATTGCCCCCCAAGTAGCCCAATCATGGGCATAACATTGTTCCTCCCCACAGCCCGATCATTGCACAACATTGTTTCCCCCAGTAGCCCGATCGTAGGCATAACATTGTTTCCCCCAATGGCCGATGGCAGGCATAACGTATCCCCAGTAGTAGCCCGATCGCGGGCATAGCGTTATCCCCGAGTAGCCCGATCGCGGGCATAACATTGTTCCCCTCCAGTAGCCCATTCGCAGGCATAACATTGTCTCCCCGAGTAGCCCGATCGCGGGCATAACATTATCCCAGTAGCCCGATCGCGGGCATAACATTGTTCCCCCTCAGTAGCCCGATAGCAGGCATAACATTGTCCCCCGAGTAGCCCGATCGCGGGCATAACATTATTCCCCCCTCCAGTAGCCCGATCGCCCAGGCCTCAACATTGTCCCCCAGTAGCCTGATCGTGGGCATGACATTGTCTCCCCCACCCGGAGTAGCCTGATCACGGGCATCAGTCCTCCCCACCGCCAAAGTCCAATATCCCTGGTGGTCCAGTGGACCACGGTAGCCTGATCTGGCGGCATTTCTCACCTCTCATGTCCGAAATCCCTGGTGATCTAGTAGCCCCCCACCCCACCCACCCACAGCCCCACCACCCGCTCCTCCCCGTCCAGCCAGCAGCACCCCACCCGCCTGCTGCTTGCGCCCACCGACTAACAGCTCGGTGAGACTGCCGCCAGCAGTTCAGAGCGCGGCCAATGGGCGCTTACGCCATACTGGCCTGAAATCGGTCAGATAGCGAATGGGTGTTCTACGCTCTGGACTGACTTATGCGATATAAACTGCATGCAGCTCATGCGGCGTACAGCAATCAGCGGCGCAGCAGTGCCCCGCCGGCTGGCGGGGCGCGAGTGAGTGAAACTCCTATGGCGGGTGAGACACCAAAAACAAGAGATTTCAGAGCGTGGTGAGAATACGCCAGCGTCGAGCTGCTCATAGTCACTGGACCACCAGAGATGACGGACTTTGGGGTAAGGAAGGTCGATGCCGAGGTCAAGCTACTCTGAGAAAGAAAAACTGTTATGCCCGGCGATCGGAAACTACTTAGGCTACGCCTTGATCGGGCTGCTTGAAGGTGGGGGGTACACTTCTTCCGCTATCGGGCATGGGCACCGCCAGGTGCGGCGGGAACAAGTGGTGGGCCACCCACAGGTGGCAGCTGCTGTTTTGTGCCCTGCAATGAGGCAGCTCACCTGTGGGTGGCCCTCGACCTGTTCCTTTTTCCTTTTTTTTTTTCTCTCTCGGATCAGCTTTGTGCAGGCGCAGGTAGGGGTTGTGCCTGCATAACTCTGCATGACCCAGGCTGAATATCGGGCTGTGCAGTTTATGCATGGGCACGCCCCCCCCCCCCACCTGTGCCTGCATACATTACCGATTAATGATGCACCCCGGTGCATCGGGATTTGTGCAGGCACAATTTTCCCTTTTAAATATCGCACTGGGGCACAACCATTTTGAATATCTGGGCCAGTGTTTCTTATCTACAGAATTTAAATGTCTTTGTATGTATAGGATTGTGAGTAATTTAGACATATCCAAGTGAATTTTTGTAGTGCCATTTTAATTATATACAGCTTAAATTAAATGCTGCGTCTTTAAGAGAAACCACTATTTAAGACTTAGAATGATTCCAGAAACACACCCTCCTGATGACGTACCACTAGTACGAAACCGGTCGAGGTGCAGAGCTGGAAAGTAGAGCTTCCTTGTCGACTTGGCATTTTTATAGTTGTTAATAAATTCCATTTTGTACTTCTGACTGAGGTTGTGCAGTTTATTGCCTATTGAATGGGGAATATTGAATACCTTGAGAGTCCTGGGCCCCCATTTCCAGTGGCGTCTTAGCTGTTTGCGAGTCAGCTATTCTCGCTGTTCCTTTTTTCATCTCCTTCTGTGCGGCATGGGTAGTGTCCATCTGTAGTGGTGTCATATCACTCCCTGCTGATGCACGCCATCTCCCATTCCATTTACTCAGACATTCACTGCTCTGGATTGCAACTCTACCAGGGTAAATCCCAGAAGTGGAATCAATGGGTCAGGAAGCCAGGTCCCGTTCGAGTTCTGAACCCATCCTGCTCCTTCCAACACAACCTTAGCATTTCACTCTTCTCCTGTAGTGCTCTGTGTATTCTGGGTTCTGCTACTGCCACCTTCAGGCTGTGAGGTTTTGGCACCAAAAACAAATACCTTTAGCTGCCGACGTAGCTTCGCATTGCACTGGGATTGTATTTTCCAGCAGTCGATTATTAGCACTTTGTAAGAGTTTGTTCTTGGTTAAAATATACTCCTGTTCTAATTGACGTAGTTGAGATGCCAGTTCTTCCATTTGTGGTTCCTCTGCTCCACCGTTTTGTTTTAAAAACTTTGTGTTGTTATCGGTACCGATCTCCTCTGGCAGCGCTTTCTCATTCTGGTTCCGTGCAGCTATCGAGGTCTCTGCCTCAGAGAGGCATTGCTGGCTACCCTCCATGGGTTGCAACCCAGCCATCTCCTTCACTGCCAGATCGACTTTTGGCTCCTCCATCTTGGACTCAAAGTCCCCCCCCACCCCCGGAGAGTAGGGGAATTTCCCCGGTGTCCTGGGCAAATTTCCCTCATTCACTAAAAATACCACCAACCGCTTAATCTGGTTCAATTTAAGTTGCTTACTATCAGTATCCCTCCGGCCACCCCTGAAAAAGGGACTTATAAGCCCAGTGGGCTTACCGGGTCAACAAAATTAAACAAAAACAAAAAGCAAGTCACCAGTCTTATTGTACCTCATTTATATATCCAAGTACTGGTCTGGTTCTCTTCCCTTTTACCTCTCCTCACTCCTCTTACCTATGTCCCCTGTCTCACGCTCCCTCTGCTGAGAGGTATCCAGTGATGATAGCGACCAAAAATGAGCCACTACAAAAACAGCGACTCATTTTCAGCGCCATCAATGTGGGCTACCCTGCAAGGGTAGCAACCCTTCATGAAAGCGAGCATATGGAAGGGCGACTGGAAGGGGGGATATAGTGAGGGGAAGGAGAGGAACAAGGAAGGGGTTTTTAGGAAATTGGTGTGTCTGCTACCACCAAACTGGCCATGTGGTGTGGTGGTATGGGTGGTTGGCTCTGGCTCAGCAGGTACTGGGTTTGGGGCTGGGAACTGGGAGTGTGGAAATTTTGCCACTGCCTGTGGCTGCAGAACGAATCTTTTTTTTTTTTTTTTTTTTTAATAGAAACCTGGACTGTGTCCTCCTAACGCCACCCCCTAGTTGAGAATCTTAAAAACCAGGGGCAGAAAAGGAAGACACTTTGCTTTTCTTGAATGTCAGGTCGCTGGCAAGTGTATATCGACTATTTTCTTTTCGGTGATCTACACATGCCATAACAGTGATCGTGGTTTTGTGATCACTATTATGACATGCAGCCCCACTGCAAGGATCATCGCACTTGCAACTACCCACCCACGCTCCTCAGCTAGGCAATCTCCTTCTCTTGTTGACTTCTCACACACTGAAACCTGCTCCCATTCTGCTCTCTGCCTGTCCTGGCTCCCTCAGGCACCAGATAAAACCTTCCCCCCTCCCAATCTGCTCCTATTACCCATCCCTCCTGATGCACCCCCCTCCCCCTGGCTTGGTGCCCCAACTGTCCTTGTGCTGGGTTTCCTTCACCTATTTGCTGGTTTCATTTCCTCACCATCTCTGGTGTTCCTTCCCCCTTAGGGATAAGTAAGCATCTGCCTAACAGGCCTCTTGTCTGCTACTCTCATCTTTTTTGCACACTCTGCCTTGCTGTTGGTTTATTTGCACTTGTATAGGTCTGCCGTACTGTATTGTGACTGCACTTTATCATTGTACCTAGCCATGTCGGTTTTCATAACAATGTAGTGTTACTGCATTTTTTACTTCTGTTTACTTCTGTTCCTTTTCCCCTGGGCTGCACCTGGGAAGAGGCCTTGGCTCAGTGTGCCTTTCCCAGTTACCAGTTTTTATATACAGAAATAAATAAATTCACAGTGTGTGACATATGTAACAACTGAACGTTTGTAGATCTCATGAACGTTCATTTTCGACGTTATACTTTCTGGTCATTTAGTGCTGACATGAGTACTGAATAATAAAGCTGCAAAATATTTGGGTAACAGCCACAGAATTAAGCACAAGATGCGCGTATTGCATGTAGTCCATGCTGGCATTGGCCACGGCCCCACCTTCCTTAACTGGATGAACCAACCATGGTGCCAACCTGGCCGCCACCACCTCATAGAATCGTTGGTGTAGAAAGGAGCGTGCTCTCTCTGTTTGCTCCAGGCAGAACTTATCACTAAGGATTACTAAGGAAAATAAGGAGCCAGGAGGCTGGTCAAGCCCATGTTTGCTCCAATCATCTACAGTATATAAAATAGTCAAGTTTATATTCTGAAAGAAGTAAGTTATCGAGCCATTTTTCGAACTCTTCAGTTTTACTGGTGATGCTCTCCAATGGTAGATTATTCCATGGGTTTATAATTCTGTGGGTAAAAAATATTTCAGACTCTGGCGATTAAACTGCTTGCCAACTAATTGAAATAGGTGACCTCTAGTGACATGGGTAGTATTTTTGAATTTGAATCCTAGCTCGGTCAAGATGTATGGGTCCTGCATTATGTCAAGATCCGCTTTCACCTTTGTGACCTGCGGGGTGAGTGAGAGGTCCCCCCTCTGCTGATGGGCCATTTGGAAAAAATAGAGGGTGTCCTCCAAATATTGTCTCTGCTCCTGCCTCTATTTTTCAAGGTGGACCGCATATTTGATGAGGAAGCCCCTCAGGATGACCTTTATTATATCCCATCTAATGGGATGTGATGTGTTTAACTATGGGTTATTGCTGAGTATTTCTACAAGTTTCTCCTTGATATATGCATGGAATGCTGGGGATTTCAAGAGTTAGATGTTGAGATGCCACTTTGTAGTCCTCTGCTGTAGTCTGAAGTCCCAGCAGGAGCTGATCGGAGCATGGTCCAAAAGGTAAATCCCCCCGCCATGGTGCACAGTGTTACCTGGGAATAGTGTTCCACTTGGGTGTAACCATGGCCTATCTGGGAGTAGGTGAAATGGATCCGAGAATAGTGGGTGTAGTTGCAGGTTCAGCAGTGGAGAGCTCTTCAGACACCTGCCCACCCAACCTCTTTGACAAATCATTTAAAAAACTTAAGGGGGGCTTGTTGCTAGAAGGGATTCAGATCTGAGGAGACACAGCTAGCCTGTGGGTCAATATTATATTCTCCTGCCAGGAGGAGGGTGCCCTTAGGGAGACGGTCTTGTCCAGGAGCATTTTAATTGTGAGTGTGTTACAACTTGGGGGTAAGTATAGGTTAGCCAGTGTGACTTCCTGGCCATGCAAGGCCCCTTGGAGTACTACAAAGTGTCCTTCTGGGTCAGTCCACATGTGATCCTGAAATGGCATAGTACAGGGAGGGGGATCAAGATGGTGATACCACGTCTGCAGACGCCCTCATATGACGCAAGTAAGTAAATAAATGCTTTATTTTTTGACAATATTGTCATTACACACAGTACAACTTAAAAATAAGCAAAAAATAAATTACAAGTTACTAGGAGGACTTAAATACTGTACATTTCATAAATTTTAAAATCAGTTGCATTATACATACATTCAAATCACGCCTATACTCCATAAACATTCTATTCCATCCTTATACTAGCCACCATCCTCTTCCTAGCTCTCATTACAGTATTGAAGAAGATAGCTACAGCTTTAATTGCCACTGGATCCTCATTGTACATTAACATTTCCAAAAGTGTCACATTATCAATCCCCAGCTGGTCAAAAGTATCTGTGTGAAATATAGTTTTAACAAGGGTAGCTCTTGGTATGGCATACAAAGGGCAAATGCATACCACATGTTCAAGATTCTCAAGACCCCACTGATTACAGTCACATTCACTTGAAAAATCTTTATCCTTTCCATAGCTCCTCCTCAAGACATTACTATCATAAGTTTCAAATTTATCAGTTATGAAACTAGCTCTCAATTTTGGGTCAGTCAAGACATCCACGTAAAATTGCAATTCAAAATAGTTTTTATTATTAATTGCAAACCATGAAGAAAATGTTATATTTTTTTCTCTGTCCAAATTGTATCCAGTATTGTTCAACTTTTTTATGTATTTGTTATAGTGATCATTTAATGTAATTAGTTGCCACATTTTTTAAGTATATTTAATTTGTTTTGCCAATATTTTATAAAACTGCATCTAACCATTTTGACCTGTAACAGATTCTGACAAACCAATTCTCCTTTTCGACCAGAGTTTAATCACTGTGAGGATTGTCTTGTTAGCCTAAGCCAATTGTAACCCCTTGTTATCAGAGGTTACTAGAATCCAAGTAAGACCTAGTGGTAGGCAGGGAAGGCAGCTTGTGAAACTCCAGTTAAATGAGTTTCACACTGTCTCACTCTGTTCTCAGTCTCAGCTGAGACTGAGGGATGACATCACCAATAGAACTTTTGCAGCTGCATAAGCCACATTGGAATCTGCAGCAGAGGGAGTTGGATAGAACGTTGGGAGTTTTCAAAGGGTATTGTTCAGTTTCCAGTTTGCCTTCAAGTAAGGAGGAGTCAGTGTCAAGTTGTGGAGACCGCTGTTTGGGTCTCAGTGCCCCTTCCCTCCGGGGGGGGGGCGGGGGGGGGAGGTAAAGATCCCTAGCAGATTCCTGGAGCAATCCCCTTAATTCTGCCAGAAGGAAGAAAAGCTGCCTATTCAGTTCAGCCTTAGTTTTGGAAAGTTGGAAGAATTGTGATTCACCTATGGGGCACCTGCAACTAAAGGGTGAGTGTTTGCTCTAACATGAGAGGGCAAAACTGTTTTCTTCAACCTGGGACATGTGAGGAAATCTAGGAATTGAACTACAATTTGGGAAGCCTATAGGACTAGGCAAAACAAGTGGAGTAGTGTCAAATGCTAGAGTGTTGTGTGATTTCAAGTAAATTGTAGAGGGGATGCGACAGTTCATCTACCATTTAATCTACATTCAGAAGTTTCAGTTTTCCAGAGAAATGGCTGGGTATGGGCTGTGGGAGCTGGAGGTGGGCAAACCCCCCCATCTTTAGTAACCAGGTCCACCTCTACGGATTTCTGCTGTGGTTGCTACTTTGCCTCATACACTTGGCCAGTGATGGGGGAAGTACCCAGACGTGGGGTTGCAAAAGGGAAAATCTCTCTAGGAGTCGCAGACTCTAAGTGGTGTGGGGAGCCACGACAGGATAATTGGTTCATTCTTCCAATGGACCGTGGATCAAGTGGCCGGTGGGGGAGCCGGGCCAGTCGGGCTGCATACCCGAAGCGCGTGCAAGTCCAGGCTGTGTGCCTGGTGGGTCCGGAGTCTGAAAACAGTATAATTGGTTCATTCTTCCAGTGGACCGCGTTGTTGTCTCTAATCTGCATTACCAGTAAATGTAGCCCCATGGGGGTCTGTCTATGCTTTGTTGTGTTCAGCTAGTTTGTGAATAAAAGCCACACTGTAGAATCCCATTCCTGGTTCTGGACATTACAGTTATTGCTTCCTGTGTTTGGATTTACTTGGGTGCCCCTGTGCAGAGTAGCCAAACCTAGGTCCCCCTGTGCAGAGTAACCTCATCCTCCCCGAACCCAGGTCCCCACCAGGTATTGCTGTCAGCGCCAACAGCATGCCACCTGTCGTTTGGCAAAAAGGTAGGGGTGAGGGGCTACACAATAATTTTCCTTTTTTTGTATCCATGACAGCTTCTATATTAGCCAACCCAAGTTCTGCCCTAATATATGGTCAGGGGAATGATCTGGGTACTGTAAGTATCTTTCTTAAAATCTTATGTATAAGGATCATAAGTTGTTCCCTTTTCTTCAGATCCCATATCTCCACACCATATGTGTTTTGAGCTATATATTCAGTCCTAATTGCTGTCATTATTGGTTTTGGACCCCCCCCCCCATACGTAGTATTAAATTTCCCCAATGCCAGGGCTGTTTTTATTTGCTCGAGTAAGGACTCTTGCCACTTGCTTAGTCCAGGTACCAGTTGGGACCATCGTGATACCCAGGTAAACGTATGAAATAACTATATATAGTCTTTCACTTCCCAATCTCCAGTTTTCCTCTTGGTTTACCCTTTCCAAATATTTGAGTTTTAGACCTGTTTATCTGAAGGTCCAGTTCTTTTGCCATATTATCCAATTCATTAATCTGTTTTTGCAATCCATTTTTGGTTAATGAAAATAATATAATATCGTCTGCAAAAGCGAAGATGGAGCATGATTGCTCTAAAATTTTTGGGCAATCTGCATATATCATCATATATTTTCTTATCAAAGTATCAATATAAATCAAAAAAAGAGTGGGTGCTAATACGCATCCTTGCCTTACTCCTCTATATGTTTTTATTGGTTGCATTGGCTCTCCATTTGAGCCATACCTAACTTTAGTCCAAGTATCCTCGTATAGCCTTTGAATTATATGTATTGTTTAGCAATTCCCTTCTCTACCATAATATTCCATAGTATACTCCTATTAATAGTATCGAAGGCCGACTTAAAGTCCACATATACCATGTACAATTTTTGGTTTTTGTAGATGTACTTACTTTTCAATTATGTGTGAAAACACAAAACAGTTATCAAGAGTATTATAATTTGCCCTAAATCCTGCTTGAAATTTACAGTAGTAATTTGTCCAATATAATTTTTGAAAACAATTTTAAAGATACATCCAACAAACTTATTGGCCTGTACATTGCCGGATCACAGCAACTTCCTTTTTTATGAATAGGGACAATAATTGCCCGTTTTCATGATGGAGGTAAAAAGGTTCCATGCAACAATTGATTATATAGGATAAGAAATAAATCAGTCCAAGCTGAGGTATTTGCCAAAAATACCTCGGCAAGTATTGCATCTGGTCTTGGGGCTTTATTGGTTTTCATCTTTTTTAATGCAATATAAATTTCTTGTCTGGTGATCATTAAATAGGGTTCATAATTACTCACTAAAGCAGTTTGTATTAGTTCCATAGGCTCTCCATATATACCCCCCCCCGAAATAAGCAGTCCACTTCTGTATAGATATCAATTTCTATTTTACTGGTGCTTGTGCCCTTTGAGACCAAATTCCACAATTTTTTATTGTCTCCCTCGTATATGATGTATAACATTTCTTGCCATTTGAGGAGAAGAACTCTGCAGAAAAGCCCAGTTTCAACAGTTTAGCATGCTCTGTTGGAGGTGAGATGAGACTCCTGGACATAAATCAAGTCCGGCTTACTTTTGAGAATGTGGGATAGGATTTGGGCTGTTTGAGTTCATGTGACCATTTGTGTGAGAAATAAATGTGGACTTTAGGGGTACATGCTGCATGCAAAAGTTGAAATAGAGTACTCCCCGTCCCTCCTCCCACCTGCCCACACATGCTTATGCCACCAGTGCCAACACACAATTTCAGTACCACATAAAACAAATCTAGGGAAGGAACTGTGTTGAGCAACAGCTCTACGCTCGGGGAGGATCATAACTGTAGGAAAAATAATAAATAAAATTAACTAGAGGGTTTAACCCCAGACAAGAATGGGGTGGGGGACACGGACACAAACTACAGCCAAGCAAGCTGTTAAGCTTCCAAGGCTGAGGTCTCAGCTAGGACCCTATGGTGGCAGAACTGGTGCGGATGCTACCAGAAGACAAACTTGTGCGAGTCTCCAGCAGTAGGCAGAACAATGGTACAGTGCAAGGTGGTGCCCCCAGTGGCATACAACAGCCGCCTAACCAGGCAGCACATCTCCTGTATCAGGGAGGGTCACGGGACCTACATGGATGTAAGGGCTGTTCCTAGCTCTGTAGGTGAAAGGGGAGCTGCTGCTGCTGCAATGCTATCCTCCCCCAATGTAGGAGGGGAACTGATCGTTCAAAGTCAGACCATGCCCTGTACGAGGCTTCAGATCCTTTCAGAATTCTGAACTTCGAATGGAATTGAGATAATGCAGAGACAAACATTAGCAAATAGTAATGTAGATCTGTGTTGAATCATCTGAGCTTCTGGCAGTGGAACTAGAGTGATAGTTTTAAGACAGGGGCTTCTATCTTAGCCAGTAGCTGTAACTGTGACGGTCAAGTGTTCCAGGCGTTTTCCGGAGTCATTTGCTTTGCAAAACAGTGCAGAAGACATGGGTACGTTTTGCAGTCCTGACACCTCACCCCTCGGCTAGTGGGTCTGGGAAGTGCCCAGCTGAAAACATCATGATTTTATCAAAATGTATCATAAATTGCCATTATCAATTATGTTCAAAGATTATGTTCAATCTTCAAAAATCATCAGTGTGATTGTAACAATATTTAAATATGAACGTTAAATGGCTGCCACTGAAAACCAGGATGTGATGGAAATTATTGATTGTGATCAATGATCATCTCATATATCATGGTTTTGGTTTTTTTCAAAGCCACTGATTCACGATGATTCAAGTAATGAAATTCCATTTTCAAGACTTGAAAATCCGGGAACTGCACCAGTGGTTATTAGTCTAATTTCTGGATTGTACCATAATGCTACTGTCATTCTTTTAGTTATAGGTATTAAAAAAAAATCAGAATAAAAGAAGGCTTAATATGCAGAGTAGTAAATGAAGCAAACTGAAAATAGTACAGGAAGCAATTATAAGAAAAATACATGTTCTGTAAATTTACTTATCTGGTACAAATACCAAGTTCCATGAAACTCTGTTTTTAATCGGTGTGCAGGCAGTCCTAATTCTGCAATTTTACTGGGTTTTCAGGTAAAAAAAATGAAAGCTAGTGACCTTGTCGACGGCCCATGGTCAGGCAACCTCTGCTGCATCTCAATTCTGTGTTCACACAGCCAGCCCTCACTATGATGCAGGTTGCACTGGAAAGTGCCTGTACATTTTCAGGGCCTCACTGTTCACCCTTCCATCAGCAGTGATGCACTCACTGCTTACCTCACTTCTGCCCACTGCCATGCCTTCTGAATACAAGAAGTGCTGGCACAAACAGGTCCATTGATGCATCATCTTTAACCTTTGCTGCAAATTGCATCAATGTTTTTGTAGTGCTCACTGGTGTGGTACCGATGTCTGAATTTAAAGTAACACACTGGCCTCAGGAAAAATTATTTTATTTGTCCTAGGATGGTAAGATTGCTGGAAACCCATAGTACAAGCACTCGCATGCCAGTCTGTCTGCTGGACTTCCTGATTCTGCAGAAACTCATGTGAGCTGTGGAGCAGTATGGTAGCGGAGAGAGTACCACAGTGAATTCTCGCAGTCCTATAATCCACTTGCTTCAATAAATGTACCCACTTCTGAGCTGCAGCAGCGCTCCTAGGATGCTCCAGTTAGTGTTCATACGGCCAACTTTGCAGTGCATCAGCCTATGCATATGGGTTGATGTGCTGCAAAGTCAGCAGTGCAAACATGCCCTTTGTTAAAAATGCAGTGGGTATTCCCTGACAATCTCTCCTGTTTTTCTTCAGCATATAGTGAACACAATAGGACTGTATTTTGCTACTTTTTCAAGACTACTAAGTTGTTTCACAATATATCCATTGTGATTATGTGCTTATGAATGGTACTTTGATGTTGTTTGTATCATGTTGAAGTTACGCAATAAAAATTAACTGAAAAAATAATCAGTTTGCGAGGAATCTTCTATCAAACACAGTGCTGCCATTTGCACCTCACTTCCTAGTCATATAGGAAATGCTCGGGTTGATTTATAGATCTACATAAAGAGGTTCCTTTTATCACTGTGGTGAGCTCCTACAAGTACTGGGTTTATGCTCCAAACCATTCCATACAGTCTGCAAACTAATATTATCAAGTTAAAATTATTATTATTTTTTTTTTTTTTTTTTTTTTACCACCAGGAGAGAGAGACACTAAGCTGAAAGCTTGTTTACAGGTGCAACCTGGGAGCAGAAGGAAGTTAAGTGACTTGCTCTGGGTCACACAGTATGCAAGTATATTTTAAAAAATAAATTACCAATGCTTTGGTCTGTAATACGTGTCTCTGAAATGTGCAAATTAGTTATGCAAATATACACACACACTATACCAGACTTAGCATGTACTCTTCCTAAAAGGGATTAAACATTAATTTCACATAATTTGTAACTAATTTTGTATTGCAGCTGACAATCATATTTTCATACTACTGTAGTAACAACACTGTTTAATATTACTCGTGTGACATAATTGTACATCATTTAACTGCTACAATCCTCAGTGATGATCACTTGATCACTTTTGGATAACTAAAAAACACCATGCTGATGTAAGTTTACAAAAAATAATCAATAACCATCAGTTGGTGATCTGAACGGTACATGTTTGATGATTAAATCATAATCTAGATAATGATCTTAGATCATGATCATATGATTACATTTGATGACCGACAATGATCAGTGGTGAATGGTGTTCAAAAAACATGAATGAATCAATCAAATCTTTATTTATCCAGGCAATCACCATTGAGCAAGCTCATTTACAAGGTGGACCTGCTGTTGGCAGGGACAAATGTACAGGTACAGATAAATGTACATAATACAAAAGGAACAAGATGTTTACAATAATGATAGGAGCAGTATATATACACACATTCCAAAGGCACATGTACAAGTAAGATATACATAACACAACAGTAACATAATACCCACAGGGGCAGGATGTGTATGATTGTCATATACAAACCATAGGAAAAAAAAAAAAAGAAAATCATTTATATTCTTGTCCATCAGGAACATGTTAATGGCCTGTATGGAAGTCCTAAGCTATGGAGGTGCACATGATGGTGTCTAGGGTTTAGGATTATGTGACAGGAGGAGGGTGGTGTATAAGAGGGGTGCAGAGGATGCTAAGTGCGAGTGGGGCAAGGGAGGGGGGTAACAGTGGCAGAGGAGGACTTAGATGAGCAGCAGGGACTAGAATGGATGAGGAGAAAAGCAATAGTCAGGCTGCTAGGAGTGATAGAAGCAATTACAGATTTCAGCAAATGTTTTGTCATAGATGGTCTTAAACAAAGCAAGACTGACAGGTGAGCCAAGTCTCAATGATTTTTGTATCCTATTCCAGAGCGTGGGCAAGACATAGCTTATGGTGGCCCTTCCAAAGTGAGTGTTAACCCTTGGGACTTTCAGGGAAACCTGCGAGAGACTTCTCAAGGCATAGTTCCCAATCGGACTAAGGGAGAGACAGTCAACAACGTATTGTGGGAGATTGCTGGTAAGGGCTTGGAGCGTCCACAGAGCTGCATTTCTACACCACCTATATTGAAGGGAAGGCCACCCTATGGCTGCATATAAAGAGCAGTGATGTGTGGAGAACGGGAGGCCAGTTATAAATCTCAGTGCTCTATGATATAATATGTCCAGTTTTGCAAGATGTGAGGCAGGGCATTGGCCATAAATGAAGTCAGCATAGTCAGTTAATGAGAGGAATGTAGACTGGACAAGCTGTCTTTTTGTGTCTGTGGTCAAGAGGCGTTTAATTCTGAAAAAAAAAAAAAACCAAGTCTCTGCCTCGGCTTTTTCAGCAGTTCTTCTGTATGTTCCACAAAAGAGAGCTTATTGTCTAGCCAGATACCCAGATATTTGAATTTAGGCACAAATTCAAGATTTTCACCTAATAAAGTGGAGATGGAAGGTAATGGACCAGTGATGGCAGAGTAAGCCCCTGGGCCCGATGGTGAGAAGAGCATGGCCTTTTTTTTTTTTTGCATTTAGTAGTAGCTTTTTGCTAAGAAGCTGGTGCTGCAGAGTAGTAAAGTCAGTTTGTAGGTCAACGCAGGCAGCTTCAGGAGATTCACAGCTTAAGTAGAGCACCGTATCGTCAGCAAACAATTGGATACTGGCTTCCTTGATGCCTACGTACAGGCTGTTAATATAGATGGCAAACAATATTGGGCCCAGTATGGAGCCCTGAGGGACACCTCTTTTTATCAGTTTAAGTGGAGAGCGCTCTCCTTCAGCCTGGATTTGTTGCTGCCTGCCAGAGAGGTAGTCTTGGAACCATCCCAATGAGGTTAAATCAATGCCTATAGTTTTTAAAGTGGAGAGGAGCAGGCAGTGGTCGACTGTGTCTAATGCCTTACTGAGGTCCAGAAACATGGCACAAATGAAGTTATTTATTTATTTTTTTATTATCTAGGTCCCGTTGCCAGAGCTGTGATTGTACTATGCTTTGCTCTAAAGCCAGACTGCATTGGGTTAAGCAAGCTTGAATTGTCTAAGAAAGATCTCAGCTGTGTATCCACAATTTTTTCCAGTAGCTTGGAAAGTATGGGTAGGAGGGAGATCAGCCTATAGTTATTTAGGTTACAGGGACCCCCCTGATTTAAACAGGGGGTTGACGTGAGCAGTTTTCCATACCTCAGGGATGGAGCCTTGTGCTAGAGACAGGTTGAATAGGTGTGATATAGGTGCAGCAAGAATATGGTATGCTATTTTCAAGAAATATGGGTCGAAAGTGTCAGCCCTGGCACATTTTTTTTTTTTTTTTTTTAGTATCCAGTCGTAGAAGATCTTCAACTTCTTTTATGGTGGTAGGTGAAAAGGAGACGACCATGTTATTGATACTTGGTTCTGGAGGCTGGGTGTTGATCTGTGGAAGAAGACTACTTACTGGTGCATTATCAAATGCCAGGCCTGTGGTGGCAAAATTATTGTTGAAAGCCTGCAGTATCTCGATTTTATCATTGATGGTAACATTATCAGTGGTGATTTTAGAAGGAAGCACAATTCCTGGGGAGTGACCAGACAGTTCTTTTATGGTGGACCAGAACTTGGTAGGGCAATTTGACGCAGAGAGTAGCTCAGTTTGATAAAAGTTGGCCTTGGCCTCTCTGACCAACTTAGTGTAGGCATTTCTAGCTGCCCTGAAGAGACACCAGTCTACATCGTCATGTGATTTGCAGACTTTTTTCCAGAGATAATCTCTTAAGTAAGGCAGCCTTCAGTTCCGCTGAAAACCAATAACAGGTTCTGGTTTTTATTTGTGCTTTGACCAGGGGAGCATGGTTGTTTAGAGCGCTGGTTATGATTTTATGGAAAACATCGTAGGCGTCACTCACTGATTTATCCAGGTAGAAACTCTGCCATAGCAAAGAGTTTTTTAGATCATTGAAGTATGCAAGAGGATCGAAGTTCCATCTGGATCTTTTAGTGAAAAATGTTGATGTAGATAGGGGTTTGGTAACAGTTCTTATACCAGCAATAAAGCAGTGGTCACTAACATCCGCTGAGAGGATACCAGCATGGGAAAAGGGGTGGGGTTTGTTAACAAGGAGGATGCCCAAGAGGGTGCTTCTCGTTAGATTTTTCTTGTTTAATGTGAGTTGGCTCAGTAATAAGTTGAATGAACCCATGAGAGTCACAGAAGTGCTTCAGGGGTAACGAGACCTTAGTCAGCCAATCGTAGTTAAGGTCACCTAGTATAATTGTTTCCAGTGGGGTAGAATCCAGGTGGGATGACAGATGCGACAGGAGTTGCGGTCCTGCTGCTGGAGGTCTATAACACCCTACGATACAGAACACTACTGATGGGGAAAGTTTGACTTTAAGAGACAGGCATTCAAATCCACCGGCAACGGAGGTAGCATCTAATATAGACACTGAATTTGTTTTTAACATAAATGGCTACTCTGCAACCCCTGGTCTGGCTGTCGGCTCTGAAGAGGAGGTAGTTAGGGATGTTAACCTCTCTGTCTGGGGTGGACGCCCGAAGCCAGGATTCCGATGAGTACATCTGGTGCAGTATGAATCATCCAAGCCTAGACAGAATCAAACTTCTTTAAAAGATTACAAACGTTTGCATGCAAAAAGCTGATTCCTTTCAGAGTTGTAAGTTCAGATGGAGATGAAAGCACTTTCGTGGGGCCAGGGTTAAGTTCGACATTGCCCGAGCACAGAAGCAGAAGGAGCACAATTTTCCTCAGGGCAGCAAGGAGAAGTTTAAAGGCACGAGTCTTTCTGTGACTAGTATAGGTTTGAGTACAGGAGTACGGAGACTGAAGCTTCCCCTCGTGCTGCCCTATGGATGCATAGCCTAAAATCCATCTAGAATAACACCAAGCCATACAGAATTTGGATGGATAGGGTATGGGGCCATGTAGAGGATACTGGATAGCGGTCCCACTTTGAGGAGATTCCACAAACTGAGAGGGCATCAGAGGCATACAGTGGCAGCATAATTTATTCATAGTGTTGATATATGGGGAGTCTAGCAGTGTAGGGCATGACTCTCTGTTAGGATCAATTCTGTTTGGTTGCTTAACCACATAGGATACTATGCAAAGGCTGACGAATAAACTGAGCCAAACAAGGCCTCCCATGGTTGCCCTTTGCGTAAGAAAGGGGTGTGCTGCAAGGAGACCTGCTAGACAAGTTCTGTAAGTCCCAGAGGTCGTTGCTCCGTATGAGACTATTTGAGGAGGTTAAGAATCGGTGTTACACAAGATAATTGTGTGCAGCCTTGGCGGCATAAACGTCTTGTGTATTTGTCTATCAGGCAAGGGTCTCTTATTGGGGACGCTTCATGTCGAAAAGGGGAGGGGAGATTACCTGTATTATGACGGATTACAATACCTCTCCACTAGAGGCGGTATTATACAAATGTTAGCAGAAAAGTCCATCTGGAGTGGAGAATAGAGTAGAAACAGAAGGAAGGCCTATGGGGGTTAAGGGCGGGGCAAGAAGAGCAATACAATAACACCCAGTGAGGGGGATGGACGGGTGAGCAAATTGTGGCTTTGCCGTACCTCTGTAGCTGAAAGTTCAAGTTTATTGCAGGAAAACTCCATTGAGCAAGTTCATTCACAAGGAGGTCCTGTGACATACACACTTAAGGTACAAACACAGATAGGTAATAACAGTATATACATGAAATGCATGTTACATGATACAGGCTGGATATACATACAAGGGTACCACATAGGGTGACCGCAGGTGGTAAACATGGATATAAGACAGGGAAGCGACTTACAGGTTGCATACTGATAAATGAAACATGATGACTGGTGTGTGCAATACATGTACAGTATTTTGGCAGCATGAACAAACAGTCTACAACTGATATGGGGGGGAGGAGAGATTTGATAGAGTAGCAGTGGAGCGTAAGCAAAGATAAAGCCAGAAGTAGAAGGGGAAGGGAAAGCAGTTAATATGTCAAATCAATTACACCTTACCAGTGGATAAATATGGCACACATGGGGAAGGAAGAGACTTAATGACAGTTACAGGTGTCTTATTTTGGCTGAACTTAGCGATTTGTAGAAGTTTATTGAAACTGTGCTAGTTAGTTTCAGTATGGTTTGTAATTGGTTCCAAATGGAGGGAAGGGCATATGCAATAGCACGTTTACCAAAGGAAGTCCGCGTCCTTGGTATGTCAAGCATAATAAAGTCAGATTTTCTTAAGGAGTATGCACTGTGTGAGATACTAATAAGGGAAGAGAGATAGCTTGGCAATTTCTGCAGAAGCAGTTTAAGAGTCCATAGCCCAGCATGGAGCAGGCGTCTAGTAGTAAGGGATGTCCAACCAACAGCTGCATATAAGTCACAGTGGTGCGAGCGGTGGGGAGTTGGTAAAGGCGTCCTGGGGAAGTGGTCTGGCGGTTGCGAAGCCGCTGACCACCCATTGGCCGCTTGTCCTGCGGCGGATGAGCTGCGAGTCCTGGAGGGTTCCCGGCTCTGTAGCTGAAAGCATCCAGGGAAGTGGTCTCAGGCAGTGGCTGAGGAAGCGCCGACCGCCCGGTGGCCGCTTGTCCTGTGGCGGATGAGCTGTGAGCCCTGGATGGGTACAGTGGATCTGTGGGGGGCAGCCTTCCTACTTCAAAACACCCCATGGAAAATCAGGAACAGCATTTGGATGCAACATCCTACACTCATCCAGCATGTGTTATGGGATTGGTTACAAAGAAGGCAAGTAGGTGGGCTTAAAGGGGGGGGGGGAACAGCCACTGCTTGTTCTCATACTGCCGCCAATAGGCCCAGTTCAACAGCCACAGATCTGTCCCTTTCCTCCTCCCACCAGTGCTAGACAAACTGAAGAATGTAGTTCGAGGGCAGGAACTGAAGGAGGCATCCCTGTCTAGCAGCCTATCATAGCAGGTTTTCCCAAGGAGTGTCTATCGTGTTGGCAGACAGATCCCCAAAGCAAAACTTTCTGAAGTGCATGTAGGTAGGCAACAAGGAGGAGTGGTGCACAATTTCAAAAACAGAATAAAAGACGGTGCGAGTTTTAAAATGTAGTATGGACATTCCTATTGGAGGGAATAAATAGGAAGGCACTTACAAAAAAGAGGAGTTAGTTTAGGATCCCTCTGAGCCAATCACAGTGTTGAAGTGAGCATCAAATTTCTTCTGAGGAATACAGAAGGTCTCTAAAACAATACAGCAGCTCTGCATTCAGACCAACCCCGATTGCTTCACGTATAACTATGACATATGACACATTTGTTCGATTTTGTGGTGAATCAGAGGTAAAACTGGTCAGTCAAGTCCGTCCATGCAGTTTGACAAAGTCAGATTTCAAGCACGTGACGACCTTTAATACTAAATGTGGGGTGACCTGATTTTCCAGATACAAACTGGGACGAGTGAACAGACTTACAACTGGCTCACCTGAAGCCCAACTATTAACTATTTAACATAGCAGGGCTCAAAAAAATAAATAAATAAAAATGGACGTGTACAAATTTCAAAACAACTGATTACAACAACTAAATATAATCTGTGGCATTCCTGGCTACAGCACAACACTTGGTCATAGTTCTCACCCTACTTTACAGTTACTGAAGGACCTAGATGCACACCCTGCAGACTTGTGTGACCATTTCCTGACTGGAAACCACCTGCCCAAATTGGCAAAGAAACCTACTTCAAAGGGCCAAAACAGTTGCTAATGCACTCACCTGATAAAGGAGCACAGAACTGACATGTGCCTTGGATTTTAATTCATTGGTAATACTGTGATGAAATAATCCAACACTCACATCACAATAAAACAGAAAAATAACACCTTACACATTATGTTGATGCAAAAGCAGCTGTTGCGCGCACACACACATACACGCACTTTCACTAGCTCTCACTCACTGTGTGCACACAGACTCCCACCATCCCACTACACCTAGGCACTTGTATGCCCCACATTATACTTGCCTGCATACTCCACATCACACAGACATGTGTACTACCCACTACACAGATACCATAATGCCCCACTACACACAGATGTTTTCACACTAAACTACACATGTACAATCACACACTCCATTAAACAAACACAGATAAAGGCACTTGCACACAGACACACAATCATGTCACATCACTGCACACACTGAGGCAACCCAGCACATACAGTCAGGCTACACTACAACACCAGGGAGTAGTTGGTGCATGCACTATGTACCACTTACTGGTTCTCTTGTTTGGCATTTCAGTGGCCAGGGACTCCCACTACATTCCCACCCAAGCAGAAAAGACCAGCAGTGTTGTTTCCAGTGAAAAGGCTCCAGGTTTACGTTTAGAATGCCATCTGAAGCAATGACTAGCCATCCCAACGGGCATCAAGGTAAGCAAACTGGCCTGAATTTCTACTGGGGGTAGGGGTACAACATTCATGGCATCCACTGTGTGGAGCCAGACTGAGCCAGGCTTCCCTTTGAGTGCTGGTGTCCTGCTGCATCACTGACAGGTGCTGGGGATGCTGTTCCACCTGGGACTGCCATGGAAACATCTCCACTGCTGGAATTAGCGGAATCTGCATGCTGTCAAGGGGTCAGTTGTGCTTGCTGTACTAATTGTTCCAAGTCTGTCTCACTGGCCTGGAGGACTAAACTTGCCCTAATGACAATACTTTTCAGTCTAATGCATACGCCCAGTCATAGCTTCAATTTCCAAGCACTAGATTAACCAGGTTACACGTTCGAGCACTTGTGTTGAAAAGCGAGTTCCTATGCTGATATCAGTAAAGAAAACAGTAACACTGGATGCATTTTATTTACATGCATTACAAAACTCCAAACTCGCTCATGAACGAGTTTACCCGTGGCTCAGCTCCATGGACGTGTGGAAGCATCGGTCAGGGGGCCTCCAAATTTGGTCAATTAAAATATAGTTTTAGCTTAAAAAAAATGAACAGAACGCATGTGCAGATACTGGGGTATTTTTTATTTATTTATTGAGAGAATTTGAATTACAAACCTTGAGTCAGGGACTCATTTCCAAAGGCTCCACGTCAAATGGTACATAAAATAAGACTCTGGATGCAACCAGGGTACAGTTTAAAGAAACAGCAAATTACAAACTACACAAGCACAGGGTTAGCAGGTGATTTATGTATTTTGTGATCATTATAATGCCAATAGAACAGTTGCCAACACATGCTGTAGAAATTTTGACAGTGTCCCTCTGAAGCAAATGTAATGAAATTGTGCAGATCTTTATGTGATCTTTAGCATCTCATTATAGCTGTTCTGCAATTAGCATCCACCGCGTGACCATCATGAAGACCCAATAGACTGGCTAATTTCCCTATTCTGGTTTTGGCCATGCCCATCACTCCCCCCATACACTAGCAAACCGTCCGTTTTGGCTATGCCAAGCCGCCATAAAAACTGCATAGTATGATGCAAACATGGTGCATCCTATAGTTTGTAAAGCATGACACTTTTCTTCTGTGAATTGCTGTTTATTTCTCTATATTGAAATGTTGCTTCATGAAATTGTAGTGGCTGTACTGCTACGCATTAGTGTTCCCTGTGTCAACTTCTCCCCCCAGGACACACCTATAAAGGAGTCATTAAGTGACTCTGTGTGCTTTCACTGCCAAAAAGGTTAAATAAAATAAAAACAGTCTTCAATGCATGCCGCCAAGCACACTATAAAAAAACTCCCACACTTGCATTTTTGTACCGGCGCACCCATGTTTCGCCACAGGCATCTCTTATCTCTGGCATCAGCCTGCTCCTCAGTCCTTTACAAATATCAGTCATAAAACATACAGCGTCGATTTAATGACAAACGGCAACCATGATGTCAAAACTGTGATTAGAAGACTGCCTGAGAGAAAATGAATGGCTCTGAAAAAACAAACCAAAAGAAGAGTGCTTAGGGGTGGCATAAATCACGTACGTGATTTCAACCAATCACACAGAGCCGCTTATCCTTTGTATAGTGGTCTAATGCAGGAGTATAAGAAGTGCAAATGTCCATTTTAGAACTGGAGGTGGACAGTTAAACTTTTGAAATATAAAAAAAAATACTTAAAACTTCAAAATCACTTTAGACAACTTGAATAATTCATTATAAGTTAATGGGGCCTCCAAGGGTTGTCTCCTATGGTATAAGAGATTCCTCTTGTGAGAGTTGGGCAGCCAGAACCACTCACCTTTGGTCTGTGGTTCTCATACCTTAAGAATGTATGCAAGACCACTCTTATAAAGATAAGAGCAGTCTCAGTAGCATAATTTACATAAAAGATAAATGACTAAAAATGTAGATAAATGTTTCTTCCATTTAGAATGCTTCTGTGGCTAAAATTAATCTGTAAGGTTTGACTCACTGCGTTGTACAAATGCATTTATACTGTACATCTGCATGTACATACATGTATACATACATACAGCTTCAGGGAAGACGAAAACCACTATCCATCCAGTTATTCCCTCTGAGCTGATGTGAAGGAGGAACTATGATTTTTCTTCAAAATACTTCAAAGCATGATACTGTATTAGCTGATGCCACGTGCTTTGGAAGTCTATCTCAAGTGTTCCCCACTTTTTCTTAAAATATGTGTGCGTGTGTTTGTAAATCTAAAGATTACACATGCAAATTGCTGAGTGCTAAGTATTTCATGCATTTAAGTTGCTTTGAATCAATTTCTTATTGTCTTCTAAGCCCCCATTTTCAAGCAGTCGTCAATTCACTTTAGTGGACATCCCCCTATCCCCAGGTAACAGACTCTTTACTCATCAAAATCTCTCTCCCTAGTTCCGCCCCCATCTATGTGGCTGGCTCATACTGCCTCCCCTGCACTCCCCCCGAGGACATCCTTTCCCACTTGGGCAACCTACAATCACTAGCGGCTGGGGGTGAGCTACACGTCACTGGAGATTTCAATATAAATTGGCTCGGCCCAGACAAATCCACCTAAAGACACAAATTAAGGCCCAGAATCTATCTTAACTCATTACTGATCCCACCAGACTAAACCACAAAACCCAAAACCACACCTTACTGGACTGGGCTCTCACCTCCCACCCCCACAGGATTCTAAGCGCTGGCCTCCTACCTGATTCCATAAGTGATCATCATAGGATTTATATGGTCAGGAAGGTACACAGCCCCCCTGCCCCACCACCTAAGACACTATACACTAGGTCCTATAACTCCCTCAACCTAGCGCCACTCCTGTCGGACCTAAGGGTACAAGCTGGAATCTCATCTCAGAGGCTCCACTATCGACACCACCTTTGAGGCATTTAAAACAAACTTCCTTAAAATTTGGGACAAACATGCACCATTACGCAAGAAAAGAGTCAGAGGAGCGCATCTCCCCTGGATCTCGGCTAACATAATTAGAAAGTGCCACTCCAGAGACCTCACCTGGAAAGCCCATAAGAAATTGGGTAAACAGGCCTCCCTCACTACATACAGATCCCTCCGAAATGCGTGTACAAACAGCATTCGCCAAGCAAAAAAAACCTGCTTTCTATCGGCTTTCAGTCAAAACTTAAATCACCCTACCGACTTCTGGAAATCTCTCAAAACCCTGCTCTCCTTCCCCTCCCAACCTGCACCCCCAACACTACTTGTACAGGGTACCCTAATCTCCGACTCAATACACGTGGCTGAAGCATTTAATACCCACTTCTCCAGCCAGTTGACAAGCTCCTCTCATCCTCCCTCATTCTCACCCCGATCCCTCCCCACCGCAAAGAGCCCTCAGACTACCCTCAACCATTCCTTTCAACTTCCGCCCAGTTTCCCAAGCTGAAGTCTTCGCTCCCTCCATGCGCTAATCCAAACAAAGGTAAGTGCTGCATCCCTGGGCCTTAAAGATGCTTTATCTTTCCGCCCCGTACCATTCCGCCCCTCCTATAGACCTTTTCAATCTATCCATCTCCTTAGGCAAGCTTCCTATAGCCTGGAAGCTGGCCACCGTTATACCCCTGCCTAAAGAAGGAGACCTCTCCTCCCCAGGAAACTACCGACCCATCTCCCTACTTCCAACCCTGGCCAAATTACAGGAACGTCTGGTCCTGTCTCAACTCACCCCATACCTTGACGCCTCCTCCTTTTTCACACCTTACCAATCGGGCTTCCTCAAATCCCATTCAACCACCACCTCTCTGCTTCGAGTCACTGACGACATTCTCACAAATATGGACAATGGACTTATCACCTCTGCCATCTTCATTGACCTTGCAAAGGCCTTTGACACAATATCTCACCCCTTCTCATCTCCAAACTCTCCAGCAGGGCCTGTTCACAGGCCACCAATTGGTTCCATGACTACCTAGCAGGAGGAAACAAGTAGTCAAAATTGCCTCACACCTCCCACCCTCTGCCAGTCCTTTCAGGCATCCCCCAAGGCTCTGTCCTGGGCCCACTACTTTTCTCCGTTTTTCTAAACGACCTCCCTACAGCATGCTCCCGCTCTTCCATTCAGATGTACTCAGATGACACTGTTCTCTACACCTCTGGGCCCACAACACACAGTGTAGCTACCCTACTACAGGAAGATTTCAATGTCATCCAGAACTGGTTCAGATCAAACCAGCTATTTCTTAACCCAAAAAAAAACAGTATCACTAACTTTTGGCTTGCCGCAAAGACTCTCCCGTCAAGCCCCAAGTCCACCCTTCAATACTTTGGATGGGACTCCCCTGGATAACTGCACGAGTTTCAGATATCTGGGTGTCTGGCTAGATCAACATCTAGATTTCTCTGCTCACATCTCCTCTCTACACAAGTGGCTGCTCCCCAAAGTCGGCGTACTTCACCGTAACAAAAGCTGCCTCCCTACTCTGACAAGGCGGGCCATTGTTCAAAAAATGATCCTTCCTGTACTTGACTATGGAGATATAGTTTACTCTATCGCCCCCGAGTCCACCCTGGCCAGCCTAGACACCCTGTTCCACTCCTTCTGCCATTTCATCCTCGACTGCCCCAATCTACACACCACTGCAACCTCTACAGTTCACTAACCCTGCCGTCCCTACATGACCGCAGACAAACTAACTGTTCTAGGTTCGCTGCCAAATATTGGTCCCACTCCCTTCCCCCCTACCTGTCCTCTGTCCTCTCCCAACAACTTACACCAGCATACTCCCTCAGGAGTGTGGACCAAAGACTGTTCCATATCCCGTTCATGCGCATATCCAAAGGACAGGCCGCTTTTAAATATCGTATACCCCAGACCTGGAATGCCCTACCTGCCCTCATCAGACATGCCCCAAACCCCTCCCTCCGAAACCAATTACTTAGTGCACATTTCACCTCCAGCTGTTCCTGTTTTAGCTAAGAAAAGTTTTATATATGTCTTGCTCTTATAATTAAATATGTTTTGTACAGAACTAACAATGTTTACACTGCATGTAATTTTCTCCTATAATGTAAAGTACAAGCCTATGCTCATCTCTGTACGGTCCTTGCGTGTCACATTTATGTGGGCCTTGGCCCCCAGGTCACATCTGGAATCGAGCATGTTTGCTCAGTATGTTTTCCTGGTAAAACTCGTAAATAAATAAATAAATACATAAATTTTCTGTAAATTGCTGTGAACTTTTCCACAGGCTGACAACACTGCCATTTCCATAAGCTGACATTTTTGTGCCTGTACAGAACTCTAAGGAATCGCATACATTTTCTCTCATTTCTGATCACTTCCATAGAAAATTTACAGCTTTACAGAATTTTCTTAGACAACTGTAATTGCAAATTAGGATCTGACTGGAGAAAACAACAAGGTTAACAAGTACCCATAGGGATGGGAAACGCATCCTAGGGATCACTAGAACAGCGGGTAGGAAGGGGAGCTGGATGTCATTATCCTACCCAGGAACAAATGCCCTGGCTATGGATGGAGTTGGGATAGTGCAGGGGGAGTTTAGGGAACTGAGAAGTGGTCTTCGGTGGCAAGCACAGTAGTTTGTTTTCACTGAAGTTCTGCCTGCTTACAGCAGGGGGGAGGAGACAGTTCTCCACACCAGGACCTTCAATTCATGGCTGAAGGAATGGTGCAGAGAGTAGGGGTTTGGAGACCCAGCCGGCAGGATAAGGGACTATATCAGAGTTATGGTCTGCATCCATCCAGGAGGGGAACCACAGTCCTCAGTAGATGGTTTAAGTATTACATCAATGAACATTTAAACTAGCCAATGGAGTGGCAGAAGGAATTGGGAAGGCAGCTGCCCCCCCACAGGCTTGAAGTAAAAGTAGGAGATTCGAGGAGAGGCCTCCAGAGTGCAAAGTAATAAAGAAAGCAGGTTGTAGTAAAGAGGGAGGAGAACAGAAGCAAAAAAAAAAAAAAGGGGGGGGGCAAAAAGACAAAAAAAAGAGAAGCTAATCAGCAGAGTGCTAACAAAATCTGGAAGGCTGTGTGTGCAAATGCTAGAAGTCAAAGAAAATAAGATTCCAGACCTAGAGGCCATCATGGCAAAGGCTGACCTGGATATAGTGGCCATTACAGAGTCATAGTGCACTGAAAACCATGACTGGGACATGGTCATACCAGGCTACACTCTTTGCAGGAAGGACAGGGTGGGAAAGAAAGGAGGACAGGTGGTGCTTTATGTGAAGGAAAGCATAAAAGCAACTGAGATACAGGAAATTCTGGAGGGAGGCAGAGCAATTATGGGTCACCCTGGAATCAGGGAACGGAGCCACTATTTGCGCCGGTGTGATCTACAGATATCTGGCACAGGGGGAGGAGTTAAATAAAGTACTGTTGGAAGCCACTGGCAAAACAGCAGAAAAGGGAGAGGTGATGTCAGTGGGGAATTTCAGTCTACTGGATGTAGACTGGAGCCTACCAGCTGCGGCTTCAGCTAGAAGCAAGGACATACTGAACTCACTGCAGGGGGACTTCCTCAGGCAACTAGTCAGTTAGCCCACTCATGACTGGGTACTACAGGACCTGGTATTCACTAACAGGGACAGTGATGCGGACATCAAGGTGGGAGGCCACCTGGGGACCAGTGATCACCGCACGGTGTTGTTCTATGCAAGGATGGTTGCAGAATCTAACCACACGTAGATAAGGGTCCTGGACTTCAGAAGAGCAGATTTTTATAAAGATGGGTGAATACCTCAGGGATGACTTAGCAGAGGGATGACCTTGGGGGTTGAGGAACAGTGGGACAAGCTAAAAGGGAGAACAGTAAAGGCAACAAACCTCTCCGTCAAGCAAGTGGGCAAAAACAAGAGGAAAAGGAGACAGCTATGGTTCTACAAAAAGCTGTTGGAAAAGGTAAAGACTAAAAGGGCTGCATTAAAAAGATACAAGGAGACAGAGGGAGGAGAATAGGAACGTGCATCAGTGGAAACAGATGAAAGCAGAAAAAAGCACAAAGGTGCAAACTGAAGTGAGAACAGCTCAGGTAGTGTCAAAAAGGGGCAAGACAATTTTTTTTTTTGTTTAACCAGGTATAGCACACTAAGCTGAAAGCTTTTTTACAGGAGTGACCTGGGAGCACAAGGAGGTTAAGTGACTTGCTCAGGGTCACACAGTATGCAAATGGAAGCTGTGGGATTCAAACCCAGGTCTGGTCTGCTGGATGTCACCAGATTTGCAGCTCAGAGCCTTAGACCACTGCGCTATACTGCCTCCAAAGCATCCTTGCATAGAGCACCACTGTGCGGTGATCACTGGTCTCCAGGTGGCCTCCCACCTTGATGTCTGCATCACTGTCCCTGTTAGTGAGTACCAGGTCCTGTAGTACCCCATCATGAGTGGGCTAACTAGTTGCCTGAGGAAGTATTTTTTCAGAAAAAAGCTGCTCAATAGCGAGGGGACATGCTATGAAGCAGGAGAGTGGTAGATTCAGGAGAGATGTGTGAAAGTGCTTCTTTTAGATATGTAAGCAGAAAGAGAAAGACCAAGGGAGGTATCGCAAGATTAAAAATGGAAGGGGTGGAACTGTACAGAGGGGGACCAGGAAAAGGCAGACATCTTGAACAAATACTTGTGCTTACTGTTCACAGAGGAAGGGGAAGGGTCGGGACAGTAAAAAAGTAACAGGAGCTTTGAAAGGGGTTGGGGAGGTGGACACTAGTCCTGTTTCAAAGGAGTTCTGAAAGCACTCGCTAATTTGAAAGTGGGCAAAGCGATGGGGTGCCTCTAAGTGTAGAAGCTCAGGGAGGGTATTGGCTGCACTGCTGATATTCCCATTTAAACAGATCACTGGAAACTGGGTTGGTTCCGGAGGACTGGAGGAGACTAGTTACAGTCCCACTTCACAAAAGTAGTAGCAAGGAAGAGGCTGGCAATTATAGGCCAGTCAGCCTGACACTGATGGTGGGAAAGTTAACGGAAACACTGCTGAAGGAAAGGATTGTGGAATATCCGCAATCTGATGGGTTACAGGACCAAGGGCAGCATGAATTCATGGGGGGGGGGGTGTCATGTCAAATAAAATCTGATCAGGGAGGAGCAGCGGACATGGCCTACCTAGATTTAAGTAAGACTTTCGAAACGGTTCCACATGGGAGACTAGTCAGCAAGCTGGGTAGCTTAAGGGTGGGTAAAAGGTGGTAAACCAAGTAAGAAATTGGTTCGTGGATAGGCGACGGAGGGTGGTAAACAGAGTTAGCTCCGAGGATGGGAGGGTGACCGGCAGGGTACCTCCAGGATCAGTGCTGTGACTGATCCTCTAAGGTCTTTACAAGTGATATTGTGCAGAAGCTGGAAGGGAAGGTCTGCCTTTTGCAGATGACACCAAGATCTGCAACAGGGTAGACACTCGGGCGGGGAGGAGCAGAGAGACCTGAGAAGACTCGAGGCATGGTCAAGGGTATGGCAGCCGGGTTTCAGTTCAAAAAGTGCAAAATAATGCACTTAAGACACAGAAACCTGGACACAGAGCACAAAATGGGTGGAGTGGTGTTGATGACAAACAGGAAAGAAACCTAAGGTAATCATTATTGGATGACTGAAAGGTGGCCATACAGTGTGACAAGGAAATCAGAAGGGCTAGAGGAATGCTGGGGTGCATAAGAAGGGGTATCATCCGCAGAAAGAGAGGGGTGGCGTTGCTTCTGTATAGGTCACTGGTAAGACCCCACCTGGAGTACCGTCTCCAGTTCTGGAGACATCATCTCTGGAGGGACATAGAGTGGGGGAGGTCCAGAGGAGAGCAACTAAAATAGTGCAGGGTCTGCATCAAAAACTCTGAGGAGAAACTAAAGGACCTCAACATGAATACACTGGAACAGAAGAGGGGGGATAGGATGACCTTTAAATTCCTTATGGGAGTAAATAAGGTACAGGATGGAAGTATTTTTTCAGAAAAAAAGCTGCTCAATAGCGAGGGGACATGCTATGAAGCAGGAGAGTGGTAGATTCAGGAGAGATGTGTGAAAGTGCTTCTTCACAGAAAGTGTGGTGGATTCCTGGAACAGCTTTCCAGCAGACATGGTGAGGGTGAAAACAATGGTGGAGGTTTAAGAATGCATGGGATAGGTATAAGGGAATCTTAGTGGAAAGGAAATGGGAGAAGGAGGAAGTGGGAAGTGGAATTGTTTAACCAGAAGAGGCACACTAAGCCGAAGCTCGTTTCCAGGTGCAACCTGGTAGCACAAAGTTAAGTGCCTTGCTCACAGTTGCACAGTATGCAAGCTGCGGCTGTGGGATTCAAACCTGGGTCTCCAGGTTTGCAGCTCAAAGCCTTAAAGGCAGTACAGTGCAGTGTTTTTTTTTTTTAAACTTTATTTTTAAAATGTTATGTAGTACAGCATACACCATACAGCATATAACACATTAGAGAACAAATGCTGTACATCACAGTCAGGTATGGGTTGGTGTATAGCAGGAATATACAGTGTTATGATTCAGTCTGCACTAGTGACTAACAACTTCAAATAATCTAGGAGATTATTCTTGGACTAGATAATAATGTAAGAAGTAGCACTTTCACCCATTTTATGTCGAAAGGACTGTTCACCACTATTTCAGCCCCCTCCCCCCCGTAGGAGTCTGAAGGGGAAGGGCTGGGTTATCCTTTAGAGAGAGAGAGACTAAACCAGGGTCTAAGAAGGTTGCCTGGACTCAATTAAGTTGATTTGCACCTTATCACAAATGCCAGACCTGCTAACAGATAGGGAGACAGGTTATAGAAAATTGAAATTGCAAATAGTTCACAAATTGAGTAGGGTAATATATACCCTACATTTGTGGTATCTCTCAATAGGCAGGGAAGTCTGTAATAACCTTTAAACATAATAGGACCAACATGGCTTGCCCAACAGTAATGATAAGCTCAGGTAAATATCAAACGGTTAAGAAAAATAGTTATGATCTTCCCTGAATATAGAAACAATGAAGGGTAACATCGTCCAAAACTATCACAAGTTCAGTCATTAGTGTCTGAATTGGAACTCAAGCCCAGAGCAGCTTTTTTGCCGAGTTTGGCCCACAAGTAATTTAGAAACCAGGGCAGCAGCAGGATCTGGGTCCATAAGTATGGGGGTTTTACTGGAGTGCTTAATCTGCAGCCTTCTAGGAAACAGGAGCAGAGCCTCAATGCCATTCTCGAGAAGTTTCTTCGTAAGTTGCAGAGCCTTCTTCTTGGTTTGAGATTGTGAAGAGATATCTGTGAAAAAGGCTATCGTGCTGCTTTCCCAGACCAAATCCCCTCTTTGCCTAGCAGCTCACAGTAGTGGTATTTGACTCAGAGTTCGACAATGTGGCAATAGTCAAAAGACGTGCGTTCCCTGAGCCCTTTCTGGAATGCATGGGGATAGCAAAGGCCCTGGTTACTGAAATCCCCAAGTCAGCAGGCAATAAGGCTAGATCAGTGAAGATGAGCCTATTAATCGCTGGTAAAATTTCAGTAGTAGAGGCAAACTGCGGCGGAAAGCCCACTATACGCACGTTCATTGTCTCTGTGCATTTTTGATAACTTCTAGTTTAGCCTGAAGGAAGGTCAGGTCTTGTACAAAGGTTGCATTTTTTGTTTGCTGGTGACCCAACTCTGCTTTAAGGGCTTGAATATCAGCTTCAGCTGTGCCCACTTTTTCATCTAAGCCCTTATAATCGGGACTCCATTGCTGCTAGTCTGTGATTAGTTTCTTTGCCGTTCTCTTGAATTTTATGCAGAAGTGCCATGACCTGATGATTGGGAGTTTACCCGCTTGTGGTTCAGCTGATGCAGAAGCACCTGGGCCTACTCCCCCGTGATGTTGGCAGCATAAATGGAAAGAAAGGTGTTAATATGATGAGCAGCATGCTTGTGATCTTTCTATGGACTCATTATATGGTCAGTAGTCCTTCTGACACAGGGTTTCACTTTTTTAAGTGGTCGGCTATCCAGGAGAAAATGAAATTAGACTTAAGTCTAGTCTTAGCAGGAGACAAAAATCAAGCAGCCGCCATGTTGGGTATTATTTATCATGTTACAGTTCTTGCATCAATCTGCATGCATAAACACTTATAATGCAAAATATTCTGAAGACCGACCACTCCAGATCCCCCATTAAAAGCACCCCCCCAAAAAAAAATGCTTGCAATAAGCCCAATAATATGCAAACCTGGTTAAATCAACTGGAGAAAAAAATCTAAACTGCCCAGTTATTTCTGGTACCAAAGTAGCTGTCAAACTGGGAAACCATGACTAGTTAAGCATTTTAAGTTTGCAAATTCAGGATGGTTCCGGAGAATATCACAATGTAGATGAATGGCCACGGAGTCCAGTGGCAGGGAAATGGCAACCAAAGCTCAGAAGCAGACAGAGGTGCTGGGCAGCAGAAGGATGGGAGGAGGGCTCATGGAGCAAAATTATACATCTTCCATAGATGATTAAAACTCTAAAATTAACCTTTTTTGTGTATATAAAACATAAGAAACAGTAAGAAAATATATCGTGCATATATGGCACATGTGGACAATATAGGAAGCATGCCTGCAACTTTTCATGTTTACTTGCAGAATGCAAGGAAACATATCAGAATCAGGGTACAGTAGTGGCAAAAAGGAGATTTTGGAGGTGTGTCAGGCTGTGAGCCAATGGTGCATCTCGAAATGAGGCCACAGCCAATGGTGCCTGACCTGGTCAATGATGCAGGTTTACAATTGCTTGCACACTTTTCAAAGAGATCCTCTGTATCCATCCCCGTTCAGGATTTAGCACTTCTGCACGCACATTTTCAGTGAGTCAATGGTCTTCAGTGTTAAAGTTTACCCTGCCTCACCAACAGTCTATACGTTCCCTCTCTTGTCCCACCCTCCTTCCTCAAAATGATTGGACGATGACTGCAAAAATGTACCAAGCCAGGGTCAGCATGTACTGGAGGTGAGCTGCCCTGATCACTCTTTAAATAAATGTTGCCTAGGTCACCATCTCTAAGCTGCCCCTCCTCTCCATCCTCCCACTACGCTGCCATTCACTTCATGTTTTTCGTAGCTGAGTACCCATTCCCACTGCTGGCATCACAAGAGCTTAGTTCCACAGAGGGAGGTGTACGAGGCCCCAACTTAATATTTGCCCCCTGGTGTAACTTAAAAGGAGCTACCCTGACCTTAACATCTGCGCCCCCGCCCCCAGTGTGGCTGTACCATGGGGCTTCTGAGGAGTTGGAGCAGTTAACTAAAAATTTGCTACCTGCTGCACCTGTGCCGAGGGGCCCCAGAGAAGCAGGAGTCTCAAACATTAAGCTCTTGCTAGTTGAGTGGTGGCTTTGACTTGATCCCAGTGTGGACCTCCAAAATAAAAAAAATAAAAAAGCCAACTTCAAACTGGTCCCCATTGATATCAATAGTGTATGTCCTTGCAGACTACAAGCTTATGTGTAACAAAATGTCTGAGTGTAGGTGCAGAACAGGGGTGGCACTTTCTAAAAACGATGCCAGGAAAGAGTCCGGTGGACAGCTCCTCTGAGCAAGAAATTGTGATCCCTTCTCCTAATAAAAGTACATCTTTAGAAAATTTCAAAACGTGGACTGGGTAAGCCACCAGTGAGAGGGGATGAGGGGCGCTTAATGAAAGCACCTAAACTGGTGCTTTAAACACTAAAAAAATCATAGTTCTCAGCTCAGAAATGAAAATAAAATAAAAAAAATAGTGAAGTGAGGGTTTTGCAAGAAACGCATTAGTAGTACAAAACATGATGACTACAGCTGCTTGAAATTAACAGTCTAGTGTAGCGAAGAGACCCACCGTAATTGCCCTCAGTGCAATGTTGATGAAGGCGGACTATATCGATAAATCTAGTTTTTCTTTGCACTTGCAGTCTTACAACAGTCTCACTGCCAATTTGTTTTTCCTTTAGGCTATGTTCTCCTACAAACTCCACAAGAAACTGTTCAATCAGAGCGGATTCTTTTTTTTTTTTTTTTAAATTGAAGATACATTTTTATAAGTGTATTTTTGTACACCTGTGTGTATAAGCTTGATGGCACAGAAGTTCTGTGTAGAACATATTTGCCACAAAGCGCACTGGATCAACTGAGGTTATCTGTAGATGTGTTCAAGATCTCAGGGAGGAACACCGCTGAAAGTACTAAACTCTCATTGCTTCTCTGCGGAGTGTATGAATGGATTCTGCCTTGTCGGTTTATGAAGTACATCACCAACATATTGTCCATGTGAATCAACAGCTGACTTCTAGAAGGACAGTGGCAAAGGCCTGTAGGCCACAAGTGCCTATAGGCCACAAAGACCAGCCCTCATTTTCAGACTATTGCTCTGAGGCACTATATCCAGAGAGCCCCATTGTCCCAGTCTCCTGAAAGGGCCTACATGAGCTCCTTCCAACCCATCCCTGAGGCCTCCGAAATTATAACCAGTGGGGGAGAACAACTGCAGGAACAGCAACACTTTTTTCATGTTGAAGCAGTCCAGATACCAGAGTAGGGAGCAAGGGAGAGAGGGAATGACCTGTATGAGGTGTTTCAACTCGTCAGAGCGCAGAGTCCATTGTGCCCCGAGAAACCACTGCAGTATTCTCATATGTAGGCAGTCCAGCAGAACTGTCAGGATGGCAGTTGGCATGAGATTGATCAGTCTTCAAAGACAGCGGGCTGACATATAAAATCACTGAAGGTCACCAGCTGTGCCTGTGCTATTAGTGCCATGGCACAGTACAAGGGTAGAAAATGTCTAACCAAGACCTGTGTCCAGAATGGCTCCAATGTACTGGAGCCACTTACAGGGGGGTAAGAACAGACTTCAGCTTGCTGACCAACATGCCCAGTTGATCTAACAATCAATCAAAGGGGCTTGTAATAGCCAATCATGTATATAAAAGGGAAGACGTATAGACCCTCCCTGTGGAGGGACACTGCTACCTCTGCAAATACTTTGGCAAAGACACAAGGGGGCAGAGCATAAGCCAAAGGACAAAAACACAAAATTGGTAATGACAGCCTTAAAAACATGAAACGTGGATACGTTCTGTGAGATTTGCTGATCTTGAAGGGAAGCATCCTTTATGCCCAGTGTGACCATCCAGTCCCCTTTGAACAGCAGGGGCAACAAGGACTGGAGGGACACCATTCTGAACTTCTTGCATTCTGTGTACATGTTCAGGTCCTACATGTCTACTGTAGACCATAAAGCCCTGGTCCACTTTAAAATCAAAAAGTACCGGGAATTAAAACCTTGATTCATTTCTGATGCTGGGACTAATTCGACAGCCCTTTTGCAGAAGAGGGACCTCCTCCAGCTGAAGGGCAAAATGTCCTGAAAGGTACTGGCTTGGCAAACAGGTTATAACTAGAGGAACAGTAAGGAGCTTTAGGGCACATCTGTGCTGATCCTCCTCTAGAACCCAAGCACTGGTACCAATTCCCCTCAGTTTCTCTAGAAAGAGGGATATGCAGCCTCCCACTAAAACCTCTTGAGGCAGTGAGGGGGACAAAAGGGGGGCAGAGCACCAGCGCACGCAATGGTCGCATTCTCTAGTAAGGCCTGGCATGGGCGCCAGATTTTTATTTAGTTTTAGTTTACCAGGTAGGTGCACTGGACATAGAAATGCCCATTTTCAGCCATGACCCGGGAGGTTACATCATAGCAAAGAGCAAGACAAAACAGATACAGTAATAGTGGTAAAGCAAAAAATACAACAGTGGAACAAGACAAATCATTCCAAATACTGACAGAAAATACAAAGTACGATGAGATATACAAGTATAAAACCATAATGGCAGGTTTGCGGCCTGGGGAGGTACAGGGCTGAGGCATCTGTGATCCATGGCTGGGGCCTCTGGAATAACCTCTACCAAGGATGGCATAGGGCCTATGAAAAGAAAATGACAACTCCTGGTTTTGGGGTCCAAAGTGTGCAGGGACCAGAGAGTCATTCTTAAAGTCTGCAAATCCCTCAAAGTATTTTCAACGTCATTACCAAATACAGTGCAAGCCGCTTAAATCAGACTTCTCAGTATGCTGCCAAAACTGGCGATATAACAGAGTGTCCGTTTTATTGCAAAATTACTTTACTGTGGTGTGGAACCACTTGTGTATTGCACTTGCAGTTTGCCATTACATGTACTGTATTTCAGTGAAGGAGTAATGTCATATTGGGGGTGGGGGGTAATCTGTGTTACTGGTGAATTCGTAGTGTGTTTATATTAAGTGCTTCAGTGCTTTAAAATATAACTTTTTTTTTTTTTTTTTCTTAGAATTTTTCACTTTAAAATTCTGTGTTGAGCTGTGTTGTTTTTATGTGTCTGCGGTCTTAAAGTCTGGTATTGTTGTCTGCCTGTTGTTCAGCTTTGTGCATTTTGCCCACATCATCTTTTCTGTTGTTCTGACAGCTGTTCAGTCTGGAACAACATCAGCTCATTGCTCCATAGCCTTGCGAAGAGTTAGGAGAGCTGCTTGCACATCAGACAGGGTCACCAAATTGCCAGATTCCTGCTGAGGGCTGTCCTTCTCTTCTTTGGACTCTTCCTGGGTCAAAGATGGAAGCACATCTCCAATTTCAGCCTCGCCTTCCTGGAGTGCAACTTCGGTGTGGTCGCCCAGATGGCATAGGTTGTCAAACTCCTCCATAAGACCTTCAGGGGGTGTGCTGCTCTCATCTTCTTCTTCTTCTGGGTATGGTGCTTGTCCTGCTGGTTCTTTGTCTTGGCAGATCCCGACTTTTTTAAAACAACTTTGAACTGTCTGCTGACTTGCTTCATCCCAGGCTGTCTTCATCCCCCTGATAGGGTTGAGGACATTGATCTGCTTAACACAGACTGAGGCTGTAATTTCTTGATTGCTGTCTATTGAATCTATGATCCTCTGCCTCGTCAGCCGTACGTAATGCCTTTTAAATGCATAGATTATTCCCATATCAAGCGGCTGTATGATACAAGTCATATTCAGAGGCAGGAAGAAAAGGGTGATGTTTGCAGTCCAGCAACCTTAGGATGGCCGGTAAAATTGTCTAAGCATAAAGCTATTTCCTGCCCTGGAGTTTTTTGTCCCAACACCTTACCCAATCTGTGAATACCTCCCCGGTCATCCACGCACTCCAGTTTGCTTTGTAGAGTACAGGAAGGTGGCAGATCCCATGAAAGCAATGGGGGTTGGTGGACTTTCCAATGACTAGAAGGTCATGCTTCTCCATGCACTGCATATTGCAACAGCAGAGCACGGAGAGGCGTTCCTTAGCTTTTTTATGACCCTCAAGTGTGTCAACTTTAAATGTTAATGTACTGCTGCCCATGCAGTGGAAAAAAAAAAGTCTCATCACAATTAAACACATCTGCAGGTGAGAACTGTTGTAGGAGACTGGGTAAGACTTTCTAAACCTAGGACTCTGCTCCACTGCTGTCGGCGTTTTTGTTTTTCCCCGTGGGCCCTCTTGTATGTTATATTATGTTATGGTGCACCTTCCAGCAGTGGAGCCAGCCCTCAGATGGGATAAAATCTTCTTTCCCAATTGCCTTGGCAATCCTTGCTGCCTTCTGCATTATGATTGGGCTGCTGATCATTGCATCTCTCCCCCAAGCGTTGGCAAACCAACGGAGAAGTGCATCTTCCACTTCATCTTTGCCATTTTTTTCCTTTTTCGATTGGGATTTCCATTGTTATGCCATTCCTCCAACAGCTTGTCCTGGTCCCTGAGCAGGTCAGACAATGGTGATCGTGGCATGCTGAAGCTGATAGCCAATTCACACACTGAAGTCTTCAGCATGTCATCATTCTGTTTTAAAATGACCATTTTTTGTGATAGATTTAGGGTTGTATGCATAGACATGGTAGAAATAACTCTCAGCAGCAGATAGATGTGGACAGAACAGCAGCAGCTAGCAACACAAGAGATACAGTAACACCCCCCAATGATGTGTAAAGTTCTTTGTGTTACAGCTGTCTTTTAAGTAGCTGTGAATGAATGCCAATTAACAGCTAAGCAGTTGATGCCTTTGTAATTAGCACTTTCAATGTTAAGTCATGCCTTAGAAACTGTCCGATTTAGTCGGCGGCCATAACACGCTATATTGCTAAGTTTTAATGCAGATTTACATGACAACGGTTTAGCTTTTTAGGACACGGCTGCTATAACCAAAAAAAAAAAAAATGGTATAGCTGTGACATATATATTTGGGGAGTACTGTAACTACTTTCATCTAAAAGGAGCATTCATTACAGACCGTTGTATATCAGAGGAAAAGCCAGTCATTCTAAGCCAGAAGTGTTTTGTCCCCCCCCCCCATTTATTTTTGCTCCTCCCCCTGCATCGTGGCTGGCCCCTCCTTTGGGTCATCTAGGACCTATTCACCCCAAGCCACCCTGTCGCCAACTGCCGCCCCATTCTTGGCAACCCCCCAGGGTAACCCGACGTAACCCTTTGTTGGGTGGGTTCTCTCCTTCTGGAGAGAATGTGCCATACCAGCTTCCTTCTTGGCCCTGGGTGCTGCTAGGATCAGTCCCGGCTGTATGGGGACTCCATGGCTGTGAGGGTCCGTCAGCTGTCATCTGGTCAGTCAGGGTGGCATTCCCCCCCCTTTATTTTTTTTTTTGTGCCCTCACTGAACAAGTTCTTTGCCTTGCATGTATCGGCATCCCTGGGCAGGGGCATGTCGGGGCATCATATCCCCCAAGCACGCACCCAATCCAACCAGAGGTGCCCAAGCAGGCCTCCCCCCGGAGGAAATTGTCCAATTGTCCAATGGATGCTTGTGCATCTTCTCCCTGATGGTCTCTGCTCCTGGTCCCCAGGCTCAGGGCACGAACCCGGGTCACCCGTGTGCCGAGCACTCCCTTCACTCGGCTCCATGGAGCCAACCCAGGAGTGGTGTTGAATGCTTATGCCAGAGGCAGAAGCATCAGATGCATCATAGGCTGACCTTAGGAGATGCTTACCAGTTTCTTGGTCTTTAGCAATTGTTTGCGGAGCCAATATTGTGTCCTGGCCTTTGGGCAATTATTTCAGCTAGAGCAGTCATAGTCTTGCAAAGGCAATTCTGATAATCATATATGCATGATCGTTTTAAATTCTTAGGCCTAAGATAGCTGAAGTAAAAGTCCTCTTGCCCGTGACATCCATCCTCCAAGACTCTTTGTTAGGAGGTAGGGAGCTCAAGAGTTTAGGCACTTTAGATCGATCACGAGCATCCATTATCACCACAGATAACAGGCGTAGAATGGTGCGCACAGGAAAAGGAGGTGCATTAGCAAAGCAGCCAGCTTGTAATAACAAAAGAAAAGAACTCTCAGCACTCAGATTATTTTGTTTTAATTTTGTATTTATTGATTTTATAAGCAGAATCTTACAGCACAAATATACGTAGGAGGTTAGCCACATACATTGTTATACGTAGCATACACTTATAAAGTACTAATGCAGGACACCCCTTCCATTGTTACAACATAAGGGGAATTACCCAAGTAAATACCTAATCAAAGAAAGATGCCCAGATAACTGAGCTCTCAGCCAGGAAGGCCAAAGGGGAAACTTCCAAGGATACTAAACCTGATTATCCTATTACCATTAAAGACTTGTCTAAACGTTTCCCCCAGAAACATATAGAAATCTTCTTATAGAAAATAAGATTTCCCCAAGCTCCCTGAGAAAATAACCAAAAACAATAATCCAAACAAAGAGCAAAGACTGAATCTTTCATGCACCCTAGTTCAAATGAAGGTGAGATAACATGCAGCTACAAGGAAAAAATAACAGATGTCTGAATAACTTACCACGCAAGTCCCAGTTATCGGTAGCGGAGCTGCAGTTCATATTTCTCCCATGAGGGATCTTGCCAGTAGATTCAGAATTTCAACCTTTCACATGCCAATGAATCAGTCACCATGACCCCGACAAAAAAAAAAAAAAAAATAGTATAAAAACTTACATAGGCACATTGAACAAACGTAAGTCCACAGACACACTAGTCCCGCAAATGAGCAGGTAATCATGTAGGCCCCCTGGGGACCCCAGAAAGCAGTACCAGGGTTACAAACAGTCTATTCTACATCCGAAGAGGATCCCTCATCCCCCTCTGCCGCCTCTGCTTCTATGCGTGTGAGCAGCTTCTGTGCCTCCTTAGCATCGTTAAACAAAAACTGTTGTCCTCCCCACACAATCTGGAGCTTAGCCAGGAACAGCAACTGATGGGAGATCTTCAACAAACAAAGCCTACCCTAGAGGCCATCAAAGGCCTTGCGTCATAAACGTGTACTGTAGGAGAGATCGGGAAACATTAACAAGGAGTCATCTCCATATTTTAGAACTCTATGCCATCTAGCAACCTGTAGAGCTCTGTCCCAATCTCCGATGCCAGTGCAAATAATTAAGAAGGTCAGAGGAGCCGTAGGATCAGCTACAGCACAGAGGGGAGATGCGGTAGGCCTTCTCAATTGAAAGTGGAAGATCCGCTTCTTCTAAGCCCAGAATAACTGACAGCAGGATTTTGGCAAAATTCAGAGGGTCATCTCCATCAGCTCCCTCTGACAGCCCAAGAATTCTTAAATTTTGTTCCCTAGCTTGGTTTTCTACTGTTTCCAAGTGCTGTCAGAGGAGGGTATTTTCTTTCACCAGCTTGGCTGCCGCATCCACTGACCTGAGTGCTGAAGCATCCGCTCTCTGAACCGTAGACTCACATTGTTCCATCCGTGTTTCTAATGTGGTCAATCTTGGGGTAAGATTATCACATTTTTTTGTTGAGGTCTTGTACAGTTTTCACCAGTTGGTGCAGAGTAAACTGGATAATAGTGAGTGATGCCGCCTCCGATGGTTCAGGAGCAGGATCTGCGGTATTGCCACGTAGCCCAGGTCTTTCATCCCAATTCAGTTATCTGGGAGTGAAGAAGTCACCCGGAGCCACAGCTGATGCCCTATTCTTCCACATTTGGGCAATTTAGCAGTAAGGGGCAGTTTTAGTGTCCTTCAGAAGCTGAACTATTAAACTTTGGTTGCAGAAAAAGTATTACTTTCGGTTAGATTGTAGTTTTCTCACAGAGCTCAAGTGAAGTGCTGCTTCCTATTAGGCTGCTCAGCAGCACCCTTCCCCCCATAGATTCAGTTTTAAATGCAAAGTGCAAGATTTATTTTTGGTAAGATGTCCGGTGTGAGCCGGCCTGGTGGCGCCGAGGGTTGAGGCACTGGACGCCACACCTCGCACCGCGCTGGCGACCTGGGTTCGGGAGCAAGCCTGGGCCGCCGGAGGTCGGCAGGGGAGAGGAAGGATTGAGCATCCGGAGGACAACTGTCCTTCCTTGGGGGGATCCAGGTTTTATGCCTGGCATCGTAGTGCCCTCCGGTGGAGACAGGAGGTACCACAAACTCTACAGGGCTCGGCTAGAGGGTTGCAGAGCCGTGACAAGATGTTGCCTGGCGTCATAGCACATCTCGGCTCTGCCTGGGGGCAGGAGAGATGGCAGAATGAGGAAAATAAATAAACACCCTCCACCTTCTGATAGGTGATGGAGGGTACGGGGGCGGGGGTCGCTCCACCACGCCCAGAGTCAGGCACTCATCTCGCTGCCTGTGTGCTCTCATCCACCATGCTCCACCAGACTAGACTATAGATAGAGCACCAGAAGGAGCTCAGCTGGCAGTCCTGCCTCGGAGGACTCAGAGCCGGGGGGGGGGGCAGGCGGTAGCTGCGGCGGATAGAAGCGGCGAGAGGGGCTTCAGACTGGCAGGATAAAGACCACAGACCCCAGACCCCATGTGACCACTCCTGAAAGAGTTCAGGAGAGTGGAGAGAGAAAGAAAGTAGTGAAAAAAAAATTTAAAAAATAAAAGATGCCCAATGTGCACCCACTATCCCCTAGGGGCTACTGGGTGCACATCAGGCATCTTACTGAAAATAAATCTTGCACATTGCATTTAAAAATGAATCTACGAGTGCTGAACATTCTTTTCTTTTATTATTAAAACAGAGTTTATTTCAGGCCGTGATGAATAATATGGCTTAGTAACAGGGGCAGGATATTGTTTATACATAGACTTTGATGGCAGATGAGGACCGCTAGGCCCACCCCGTCTGTCCATTTCCCTATCTTCCACCTTATCCACCCTTTCTAGAAACAACAGGCAGCTGTGCAGGCCCATGCCAGGCAGCTAACGTAGCATCCTGTAGAGCGGAGTGCACTGGAGGGATAATAACTGTAGGAGAGACCAACACTTCTAAGAACTCAAAGATTTCTCTTGCAAGAATCCTCTTCCTCAGCCTGGAACCCCAGTGTGGCCTGCACCTGTTTAAAGAAGGTCTGAAATTAGGTATCCTCCGGGAGAGATCTAGGCGTATTCACCAACCTCCATTCAGAGCAGGAGGATAGTGTGGAACATGCTCCAACCACATCTATAATCTCCTCTTCTTCTGTAGCCATCTCCTGTTCTTTCACACATTCTGGATTATATCTCAGCTTGTCAGTGTCTACCATTACAGGCATAGTGTGGACAGGAAGAGGAGCGGACAGTGGCCTGACTGCATCCAGCATTGAAGCAGGGTCAGAGTATGGGAGCACCAACAGTAAAACCGCCAATGGACCAGTCAGGAGCTTCGATGGAGCAGGCATCAACTGCAGCATCAACATGCTCTGAAACAGTTCTGACATTGTTTGGTACAATGGCTGCACGTTGATGAAGCCTGAAGGGGGCGTGGATGGCTGAGATGTCAACAGGACAGTGCCTAGTAGTGCAACAGGCTGCCAGTCCCCAATTGGGGAGGACAAGCCAACGCCAGATCCTGACCTTGGTGTCTTAAGACAATAGGTGGCAACCCACTGCTGTCGTCAGGGCACTGTTTTTTTCACTTGTCTTGCCCCATCTAAATGGTTAACGGTAATGTTCAGGAGAAGCTTCTTTTTTCTTTCTGCACTTCTCTTTGTCAGCATGGCAGGTTTATCCAGCAATTTAGATCTGTCCTTCTTGGGCAAATCGGTACCAGCTGCCATCTACCATGGGAATCGAAGGGCCAACCGCAATCTGGGAATGGGCGCAGGTGACAAAAAAGAAGTCACCTTTGCCACAGTCGGTTTCTTCATTTCTTGGATTAGAAGAACATTTTCTAAAGCTTTCCTATGATGTCTCCTGGCTGCCTGGTTAAGGTCCCAGCAGAATGTGCATGATTTAATGTCATGGTTTGTACCCAACACAGTGGATATAAACAGAGTGGTTACCATCTAATAAATTTTAATGTCGCTGCAATGGTAATAGTGGAACAAAGGTTCCGTGTCCATTTGTGGCAAACAAAAGGGTGCACCAACTAGAGAAATACTTGCAAAAGTTTGAAAGTTACATAGAAACAGACAATCACAGCAGAAAAAGACCAAAGGTTCATCTAGACTGCCCAAATTCCCCGTTTAGCTATGGGTTCTACTATTCAGCGAAGGTCCTAGACCTCCCATCCCCCCTTCATTCTCATCCCCAATTCTCATGCCCTGAACTACCACTAGACCCTTCATTCTGTCCCAGTCATGCTTAAAACCACTAACATTACTTTCTATCCACCACCTCGACTGGCAGGCCAGGTTCCACAGCTCCACCACCCTTTCTGTAAAATAGGGTTTCCTCATGTCCCTCCTGAACCTCTTTCCTGTAATCTCATATCCACATGACCACGAATTGATATTCAAGTTAAATAGTTCCTTGCAGTTCACCTTGTTAATTCTTTTTTAGGAATTTGAATGTCTCCATCATATCTCCCCTCTTTCTTCATCAGCGGTGAACTGATGAGCGGTTGATGGCAGGAGAAAGAACTGTGGTATGCTGGGGATGGCAATATTATATAGGCACCAATATCCCCAGCCTACAAAATGTTTCAGGGTGGTCCTGACGCCAATGGCTAACAGTTCCATTATGTGGTTCAATGCAGGAAGATATCCTCAAAGAATATTTTAATGTCTGGACAATTCCATCCTGTAAATGTCTGCATGAAAACAGTTTTTATTTTTATTTTATTTTCCTGCTCTGCAGACAGAATATTCTACTTGTGACATCAGAATCAGGTCCATGGCAGAAGACAGTAATGTCTTAAGAAAAAGAGTATGACTTTGTTCCAGGCATAAGCAATGTGAACAGATAAAAGTCTAAGGGGGAAACATTTTTATGAAAAAGGTCCTTTACACAAGAAGGACCTGAAATTCAAATTGTGGAGGAATGTTGTGTAATGGGGTTCTGCTCATGTAAAGTATGAATGGTGTTGCTGGAAATCAGAAACTCTCCTTAAACAAGCCAGGCATAATCCTCAACCATCTTGGGCTCTCTGCTAAAAAAAAAAAATAGGGACAGGTACGTCTTCCCTACAAATATCCTCACAAAATACCCATCTGGCATTTTCTATTGCAGCTAAAAATGTTGTATATTAATATGTCCCCTGGAGCCACTCGTCGTTGTACAAAAGTGGTTTCACGCACCTTCGGCTGGAGCACAATGCATAGAAACGTAACATAAAAACACAGACTCTAAGACCACCTATCCCCAGCATCAAGCATGGGCCAAAAAGTATGTTGTGCAAAACTGTGCTAATTTAGAGAGACCTCCCCCACTCTTCCACTAGAGGTACCCTGGGGTTCTTTGTGTGAGCAGAAATATATCCAGGCTTACCTTGAAGGCTTTTATTGTCTTGAGATACACTGGCTGTGCTTTTTCCTTTTTTTTATTTGTTTTTATTTGTTTTTAATTATTATCCTTTGGTAACCAGGTAACCAGGTATTGCCCACTCAGCACAAGTGATTGCTGTCAAGGGGTGACCCGGGAGCACTAGGGAGATCAAGTTACTTGCGAAGAGTAACCAAGTACGCAAAGCAGAGGGTGTAGGAATCAAACCCAGGTCTGCTGGATGTCCCAAGCTCATTCCCAGCTGGTTACACTAACCTCTAGGCTATACCACCAGCTCTCATTGCATCGGTGTCCTAACTGCCAGGAGAAGAAGCAATAAAAATAGAATTATAGATAAGGATCCAACATGGTTACAATTACAACTGTATCAAGAGTCACGTGACATCATAACTATGATACCGAACCCAAGATGGGTATACAGCTAAGTAAATTTATAGCTCCCCATTTGATATTTTTTTGTAATTTACAGACCTGAATTTTTTTTTATTTTTTTTTACTCAAAAAAGGAAAAATGTACTTTTTTGTTTGGTAAGTAGGAGTTGATTTTTATGGTAACTGATGGTTAAAGTAAAAGTCAACTCTTGCATGCATCTGAAATGTAATGAATGTTCACTCTTGTAATACAGTAGATATGCAGTCACATCGATGGTATCAGAGTCTGACATCATAATGGTGGCATTATGGGATTTTGGAAGTCACATTCAGCAAGGGAAAAGTGACCCCTTATAGTGTATAATATGTAAGCAACAGGACACGATGAGGTGTGCATTGTGTTGGCACAATGCACACTCAGGGGCATAGTAAGGCATGGCACAACAGACAGTGTCTCTTCGGCCCCTGAAGTGTCTTGTGCCAGCACAACGCTTACCTTAAAGTGTTCTGTTGTGCTTCTAAAATGGGTTAACTGTGAAAACTGAATTTTTTTTTTTTAAATAAAACCATGTTTTTTAGTAATTAGTAAACAGTAGTCCCTTCCCAATTGACAAGTATCTGTCAATCCATACATTCAATAGATGGAATGCTTGTTTATCATGGAATGCAGGAATTCAAACTTCTACAGAGTTCTACTGGCAGACAATTCATCTTGCCCCTCAAAACACATAATAATAGAAGACCTCAATTAAGCTAGAGTTTCAGTTTGTATCTGAAGCAAGGCAAGCAGCACAGATTTCCCTGGCAGGCACATAAGGACTGGGGGGTGGAGGCCTCCATGGTCAGAAAAGAAGTTCCAAGAAACAAAACTGAGTAGTACTTCACTTTCATTTGTGCAAGTGTATAACGAGGGGAAGACAGAGGAAAACAACATTTAATTTATTTGTTCTTTTTTTATTTTGAGGTAGTTTTATTTTTAGGGCCTAGGTGATTCTTTTAGCCAGAAAAGGAGGCAGCCATGTTTGTAATGACAGTCAGAAATTTAATAAAAGGCAGCGACATTGTTAGTGTGCCGTGTCCTAATTGCCAGCACTTTTTTTTTTTTTTTAACCAAATGCATAATGCTCTCTCAGCACACAGGTCCTAGCCAATTAGGATGCAGTATTTTGCATACCCCTTTATAAAACATAATAGGTGTAACATAAGTGGTTTACGAGATAATGTAGTGTATTTTTCCATGTGTTTCATTTTGTTAACTTAAGTTCGAGTGAGACCGTTTGCCATTCATGAGTTCTGCCTTTATTCATGAGGATTTACAGTACATAATCCTAGTGCCACCAATAATTTATAATTACACTCTCCTTCTCAAGTCAGCCCATACTGTATATACACACACACACACACGTGTAAGTCTAGTTTTTAAATGTTAAAAATTGGCCCGTATGAATTATCTGCATGGTCAATCTACTGCATCTGTGGTGTATACAATCATAAACCGTTTTTATAACTGTATAACAATTTTCTTTGCAGTTCTAGAGACAAGGACAGATTCTGTGCTTGATGTTCACGACACTGATTTTTCATTCAATATGGGCAGCAAAATAATGTCTGTAATTTTGATAAAGGTATCAGGTAAAGGGGGGGTTGACTTGTATGTGAGGTTGACTTGTAGGTGAATGTCAACATTTGCGCCTAGATTTCCATTAATAATCTTCTGGATCATGAGGTTGAAATGCCCATGTATGTGACAGTGGCAGGTGCCAATAAGCAGTTACGATTACTTGAGCTGCGGCAAGCACAGCCAATCAGTGGGAATAAAACCAGGACACCCTGAACCAAAGAAAGAATAGGTTTTGAGAATACGTAGTTATGTAGTATAGAATGACATGGTGCTAACTTTGAAAATGAAGGACCAGGTGAGTAAATTGAACACCCAAGCAAAGCTGAGAACTGTTACTTAGATGGCAAATTGTTTTTCAAAACCAGTCCTGTTGATTTATAATGCTGCTAAAAGTTTTAAGGCTGGGGCCTGGGGATGGCACTTGACTGATAGCACAGTAGCAGTTAGAGGCTTCTTGTTAGGACAGCGATACAGGGGAGTGAACCTAGGTCCACCAAGAGATGGCTTTAGCTTCCTAGTGAGTGCTCTCCTCATCCAGGGAGGGTAGGCAGCAACTACTACTGCAGTAATGCCAACTGGGGACCACAAGTAAATAGATGGAGGCAGGGCTAGACCACAGGTGCAGTAGCACTGGAATCTAGATATACCATGCATCTCTGTATCCTTGTGGGATGGGCCTTAGGGGAAAAACAGCAGGAAAAATGAGTAGAAACATTCGGAAGCTAATGTACCTGTGCCCCACCTTCCCAATTGGCCATCTTAGAACCATAAAGGCCATCCATTTCCTTCCTCACCACCATCACAGTGAGCTGCTGGTTAGCAGTTTCTTCCATTGTGGGTATAGGGTCCCCCAACCCCCCGCACTGGGGCCAACATCAAGGAAAGCAGCAGAGTGCAAATTAATTGTCAATTGGATGTCTGTCCAGAAATTGACCCCCCACCAAATGGAGAGGTCTTGTGTGTTTTGAGGTAGCCAAAGAAGAGTCATGCCACCCAAGAGAAGAGGAACAATAGGGTTGCAATTGCTGCCTTTGTCAGTGGAGAGTAATGGAAATGTTAGGCTAAATTGTCAAAAGTTAACACCTCATCCCAAAGACTTAAAGCACTGTACAAGGAAATAAGATCATAACAAGCCCACGGTAGGGGTGTACACTTACTCTAGACTGTTTTTCCAAAAATTAAAAATCATTGTTAGTCAGTCAGACTGCAGGTTGTAGGCGTCAGTTTTGTCTTAGTCTTATAGCAATCTGTACAGTTTATAGAACACAGTCCAAATTGAATATTAAATCACAAATTGGATGCTTTTCTTTAGGTTTTTTATTCCTACAGAAAGTTTTAGGTATGTATGCACGTACTTTATTTCAAAAGATTTACCAGGAAAACATACTTAACTGAAGTAGTTTGTTTCCAGATGTCTCCCGGATCAGCAACACAAAGCTGTGTTAAAAACAGCAGTATTCGTTCATCACTGTATCATTTTTTCTAATAATATTTTTCTTATACAATCACTATGCCCATTTTCTTTTATTTCTGAATGAAGATATAGGCCTAAATGTTCCATATGCAAACTGTACCTGAATGAAATGTGATGTGAAAAATTTTACTTTTTTGTTTTTATGGACAGTATTCCGTCACAGTTCTCTTCATGGAACCAGCAGTCTGGAGTTTTAAATATGTTATGGTTTGAACATGGCTCTGATAGGTCAGCAGCTCATTCTTAGCATTCTGTACACAAATTATGACATAGTAAAAATTACTGGTTCCATGAAACGAACTGCAAAGAATGCTGTTCATGAAAAAAAAAAAAAAAAAATAATTAAAAACCCAGTTTTTCACATCAGTGTGTATTCGGGTACAGATAAATATGGATCATTTGGAGGTACGAATTCCATTTTTGTGAACAGAACCATTACGAACTGCTGCCGATTGGCACAAATGTCCAGTTTCCCTTAAAACAGGTATCATCAGTGGAAAAGGTTTTTGAAAATTGTAAATGGTGGCCATCTTTAATGTCTCGAGTCAATTACAAAATTAGCTATAAAAACTATTTAAAAACATCTGAGAAACCAAAAAATACAACTACAAACACACCAAGAATGGCTAAGGATGTCAGAAATAAATTTTGACAAAAAACAAACAAAAAAAAAAAAACACAATATGATGAAATCTGGTTTGCGGACTAAAATACTGCTGCTTTAAGACTGTCAAATGTTCCTTTAACTCCTGTAATTAGACATGAAGTAACTATATACAGGAAAGAATACAATGGACACAATTAAGACTCAGATCAGTAATCGTCAGAGACCAAGTAGGATTAGAGTACAGTACGTGTGCTGAAAGGAACACCACGCCCTGTCATATTGTGCAATTTACTCTGTGTTTACTTGCCACCAGTATCCTCCATTTGTATAGCTGTTCTGTATATAAATGGCTGCTTGTTTACTTTCACTACTGGTCTCCTGTAACTGTCCTGGTGACTCCATTTTCAGACTGTTGAAATTATATTTGTTCCTCTGATCTGCATTATTAGTGAGAGCATGATGTAACAGCACCCATTTACACCATGTATCCCCTATGCTACTAGTACAAAAAAAAAAACCTTAAAAACTCCCCATAAACACACTCATTGACTGCAATTAAAAAAAAAAAATAGTTAATTCCTAAGCAGTTTTCAAAGCCAACTAAACACACGTGTTCTTTCACCACTTGCCGCAGCTTGTTTGGCTGGATTTTAAAGGGAATGTGTACCCAGAGCAAGCAATTTAGTACACAAGACACCCCCCCCCGTACAGTCTAACCCTAGATTAATAAGGCCTTGAGCGCCTAGTAGTCCAACATACTTACAATTTACATTTTATAACCCTGGTAGACTAAAGCACAATGCCATCTTTGCCTATAGCTGTTGCATAATTGACAGGCTCGTTCTTCCTGATGATGTCCATGCCTTGCCACATGTGAAGCATGAACACATAGAAGCCCAAGACCCCATGGCTGATACCAGTGCATACAGTGTGCACCTGTAAACACATGCAGGGAATCAGAGGGCCTCCTGACTGGGTGTGCAGTTATATCCATAGTTGATAAAGGCACTTAGTGAATTGTACTGAACTCCTGCTGATACAAGTAGCTCCAACACTCCATGCATGGTGGCTCTCTCTCGGTGTGCTCTACAGAGAACACACACACACACACACACACACACACACACACACACACACACACTCTATGTGACAGCTTCAGGTAATACGGCTAATAGGATACAATAGAAACAGTACCCAAATCTGGCAGATTATACTAGCAGACACATAGACAAAGAGGTAGAGTGCTGCCCGGCTCTAAAACAAGCCATTTTTCAGGTTGGAAACAAGAGTACTGAGAGTATGTGCATCAGTCAAGAGTACACAGACGTGCTAACAGGACTGTTCTGAACCTAAAACATAGCTGATCCAGTGCTCATTTTAGAGTCAGACACCACTCTACCGCTTTGTGTAGCTAGGATATTCTGCCAGATTTGGGTAATGTTTATTTTATATCCCTCTTGGCTGTATTATCTAAATCCATCACAGAGAGCAGCATGCTCACCCTCTGCAGAGTGGACGGAGAGCAGCCATGCATAGCTGTAGCGACCGGGAGTAAACATTTTCTAAATGCTTTTAATGACAGAATTGACTGGGCTGCAGACCAAGCCAGGTGGCCCTGTGATTCCCAGTATGTGTTGAGAAAACAACCTTATAGGTGCACACTCAGTGCAAACAGCATCAGCCATGGGGCCTGGAACTTCTTTGTATTCATGCTCTTGCATGTGGTGGAGTCACAGACACCATCATGAAGGACAAGCCTGTTAATCACGCGACAGCTATTGGCAAAGATGGCATGGTGTCTTGGGGTGCCACATGGGTTGTAAAATGTTAAATATGTTAGAGTACTAGGTGCTCAAAGGCCTTACTTATCTAGGGCTAGACTGGTGGGGGGGTAAGGCTCTTGTGTACTAATTGCTTGCTTTGTGTACACATTCCCTTTAAATAAGCAGACAGTCATGCTATAGAGTCTAAAGGGTACAGCCGCATCATGTCCTCATATGCTAATGCAGTTAGTTCCCAGGGACAATGAGATTTCAACAACCAGAAAATGGAATCCCCCAGGATACCAACATACTAACATACTAAAATGGCAGCAGAACAGGCCTAACGGTCTTTCGAGTCTGCTCGATTTTCAGCACCTGCACTGAGGGACGATTTTGGTGTCGTCTCCCCCTCCTTGGGTTATACTGTCACCAGTCCCAGATGTTCCACCTTTATTGGGCCTGGTCAGATTTATCCTCCCCTGTACCTGTCTCATCCCCTCTTAAACCCATCCACAGTCTCCGCCTATACCAGCTCCCTGGGCAGCGCAGTCCATGGCTCCACCACCCTTTCAGTGAAATAACACCTTCTCCCTCCCCTCTGAGCCTGCCCCCTTCCAGCTTACACCCGTGACCTCTCGTTGCCCCACCTCCTTCCTTTGGAGCACCCTGACTGGGCCTCCCTTATTGATCCCTTTCATGTACTTAAAGACCTCTATCATGTCTCCCCATCCCTCCTCTCCTCCAGGGTGTACATGTCAAGCTCCTTGAGCCTCTCCTCATAGGTCCTCTCCCCCAGGCCCCAAATAATTTTGGTTGCCCTCCTTCGGACCCTCTCTAGAAGTGTAATGTCCCTCTTTAAATGTGGTCTCCAAAACTGCACACAATACACAAGGTGTGGCCTTACCAAGCAGTTGTACAGGGGAAGGATCACTTCCACCTTTCTGGAGGTAATCCCCCTGCAATGCATACCAGCATCCTATTTGCCCTTGACGCTGCCCTCCTACAGGCCTGAGTTGTCCATTTTGACATCTACCATGACCCTCAGGTCCCTCTCTACTTCTGTGACTTGAATTGCGTCTCCTCCCAGGATATACCCCTGGCCTGGATTTCTGACTACCAGGTGCAGAACCTTGCACTTCCCCACATTGAATTTTAATTTCCACTTTCCCAACCACCTTTCCAGAGCCTCCAGGTCTTCCTGCAAGGTCACCCTCCCCTCTCCTCCTCCTCATCCACCACTGCACCCAGCTTTGAGTCATCTGCAGAGAGACTCATTTCACTCCTGACCCCTTCCTTATGTCTGAGACATAGGCGTTGAACAGGAGTGGCCCCAGCACTGACCCCCTGGGTCACCCCACTAGTAATCCACCTTCAGGATGAGGCTAACCCTCCAACCACCACCTTCTGAGTATGCTCAGAGAGCCAATTTCTTATCCATCTTAACAACTGTCACCCTACCCCCATTTCCTTCAGCTTAGCCAGTAGCCCATTGTGGGGTACGGAATCAAATGCCTTGCTGAAGTCTAGAAAGAGGATGTCCACCAGCCTACCCTGGTCCAGGGCCCTCGTCACCCAGTCATAGAACTCAACAAGGTTTGTCTGACATGATCTTCCTGGGACAAAGCCATGCTGCCTATTGTCCAATTACGCAGTTTGCTCCAGTAACCCCCCCAGCCTTTCCTTGACAATACCCTCCATCATGTTGCTGACCACCGATGTCTGGCTAACGGGCCTGTAATTTCCTGCCTCCTCTCTTGATCCCCCCTTGTGGATCTGCATGACAAGGGCCACCCTCCAGTCCTGGGGCACCCAACCAGTCCTCAGAGAGATGTTGAAAAGCTCCGCCAGGGGGACTGCCAGGACATCCGCCAGTTCCCTCAGTACCCTGGGATATATGACATCTGGCCCAGGTGCTTTCTCCATCCGAAGGGACCTGAGGGCTTCCCTTACTTTCCATCGGGATTTCAGCCTCCATGTCCTCCCCTTTTTCACCCTGTACTGCTGTCCCCACACCTATCTGTGGTGGACACTCTCTTTCCCCAGACCCGTCAGGGCTCCTGATCTCTACCGGTCCCACCCCTTCCTCCGGTTTGCCGTTTCCCCCCCCCACAAGACATAGCCCTCCAACCCCCCAGGTAAAAACTGAGGCAAAGTACTCATTTAGGACTTCTGCCTGTTCAACCACATCCTGTGCCCAACCCTCCTCTAGCCTTATCCTGCTGATCTGCCCCCTTACTTTCCTTTTTTCCCCTATGTATCTAAAGAACCCATACCCCCCCCCGGATCCCAGTGGTCAAGGACTGCTCCTTTTTTGCCTTAGCTGCTCTCACCACCCTGGTGACTCCCTTGGCTGTCAGCTCATATTCCTCCTGGTCCCCTTCACGCCTTGAGCACTTAAAGCACATATAGGCCGCCTTCTTGTCCCTCACCACCTCCTGTACCTCCCGGGGCCACCAGCAGGGTTTTCTGGCCTTATCAAACTTACACCTTTCCCTTGTACAAGATCTGGTAACCTCCTGCATCCCCCTCCTAATGATCTCCTACCTGCTGTCAGCATCCATATCCGGCCTTATTCTGTCCAAACAATCTTTAAGGATCCTTCCCATCTCCCTGAAGTCTGCACCCTTAAAGTCGGTTACTACGTCCTTGTTCAGCTTTCTTCCCCCCAAGGTCCAGGAAGAACCAGACTGTGGCGTGATCACTCCCCGCCAATGGGTCCCTCACCTCCAGGCCCCTAATCTGATCACTGTCCGCCAGGACCACATCCAGTGTCTGGGCCTCCCTAGTTGCTCACCCACCTGCTGGGTCAGGAATGCATCCTGAAAGACATCCAGCAGCCTCTGCTTCCTGGCCACTGGTGACGCCATAGTCCTCCAGTCTGTTCCTGGCATGTTGAGGTCCCCTATTACCACTACCCTTCTCTTTCCCAAACTACAGTGTCCCTCGAGATTTGCCACCAAACTTTCTTCCAGGACCTCCACCAATATAGGTGGTCTGTATACCACTCCGACCTTTACTTTCTTACCCCCCTCCATCAGCAGGGTGACCCAAATAGCCACCACATTCCCCTCCACCTCCTCTACCCCTCCAATACCCATGCCATTTCTGACTAATAGTGCTACACCACCCTTCCCCTTTCCTCCCCACTATCTTTTCTGAACATAGTGTAGCCCTCCAGATTTAGGTCCCACTCGTGCCCTTGAGTGGTCCAGGTCTCAGTGACTGCTGCCACATCTACCACCCCCTCAAATAGCATCACCTGGAGCTCAGGCATTTTGTTTCCTAAGCTCCTGGCATTTATCAGGACCACTCCCTACCCCTTTTCCCTCCTCTCCTCCCCCTCCCGCATGAGCTCCCGTTTCTCAGCTCCTGCACCCTACCTGGTAACCAATTTCCATATCTCCCTAGCCCCCTAGAGGAGTGGAGACCATGTCCCTCATTTATTGTACCTGCTGGCACTGCCCCTTTTTTGATCCCTCTCCCTTTCACAAGTTTGAACCCCACCTTTCGCTGATGAACCCAGCTAGTTCAAGCTTAAGGATTTCCTTCTCTTCCAAATTAAGGTGTCCCTAGCATACAGCCCCTTATCCTCCCAGGTCTCCCCCCAGTCCCCCCACCAGGCCATACCCCAATTCCCCACACCACTCCCTAAGTCACTGATTTATCTCCCTAATCTTCTTCTTGTGTTCCCCACTAGCCCTTGGCACCGGCAGGATTTCCAAAAAGGAGATCTTGCAGCCTATGGAAAGGCATACATACCCTGGCCAACTCCCGGAACCTTGCCCAAATTTCTAATTCACTATTGCCTTTTATATAATTTGTCCCCAAGTGCACTAGAATGTCGGGGATCCCCCTGCATTCCCTTGCCAGTGAATACAACTCATGCTTGGCCTGGCCTTGTGTACAGTCAGGCCTGGGTGGCATTTAGTTCTGATCAGACAGGTTTTACCCTGCCCCTCCCACTGGATGCCTCTGATCATGGAGTCCTCCAATAGCAGTACTCTAACCTCCCCCTTGCCTCCCTGTTCACCCCTTGGGTTTCCCCTCCTTCCATGCCCCTCCTCATCCCTTCGTCCAGGTTCTCCCCCCAACTGGCTGCTTGCACCTCCCACAATCTGGGTATCGAAGGTAGCCCCTTCACTATTTTCCCTGGTCACCCCCTCTACCCGTGTCCTGGCCTTCTTTATCCCCCCCACCCAAGTATCTTTCTCTGCATCTCTTTCCCCACTCCTGACTAATCCATCCGCCCTATCCATTTGCCTACTTTGCTTTCTGCTCGCTGTCATCCCATTTACGTCCTGTGCCTTCCTGCCTGTCATGCTCCTCCGTTCCATATCCTCAGCCTCCTTCTTGTTCACCTGATCCTCCTTTTTCTTCTCCCCCTACCCCTCTTTCATCCACCACCACCCCCCTCCTCCCCATGCTCCCCTCTTCCACCAACAGGCATAGAGAGTTAAAATGATTTGTGAGCCTTAGTCCATCCCCCAGTGCCCCCCCATCCCTACCACCCCTCTCTGTTTCTTCTGGACACCCCCAGTTTCTTGCCTACTGCTCTGGAAATTTCACCTTTTGGGACCCACCTGCCAGGGTCCCCTAGAGCCCCCTCGTGTGCCCCCTTCCCCTCCTCTAATGTGAGAACATCCTCCCTTCACTCTTCCCCAGCGTGGAGGCCCCAGGACCTAGTGCTTCCACGTAGGTGACCACTTGCTTCCTACCTCTCCAATCCTCCCCACCCCCAGCACCCCAGCTGACTAGATCCCCTCTACCTCCTCCTTAAGCTGTGCCAGCTGGTAGCACACTGGGCATCCCCCAAAATTCCAAGCCCAGTCCAGTATCATTGCCGCACCACACCCTGTGCACCCAACCATCCGCCCAAAGATACCTGCTCTAGTAACATGTGGTCCCTTCCCCATCATCATAGCAGTCTTTTCCAGGCCAAATCACAAACTCAGTGGCACTACATTTTCTCAAGCTGCCAGTACCTATACCTAAATGATCCCTCCATACAGCATGCAGATTAGCCTTTAAACCATCCGGCAGGTGGCTCTTCAGATCTCCTACACAGCATACCACTTAGCTTTTAGACAGACCCTCATAGTTTTGACACAGGCCACAACCCCCTACTAGGCCAATATAGTGCAGTTTCCAAGGCTGCAGTCTGAAAAACTCCCCTTGAATTCTTTCCAGGCCACAGTTCCCCACTTGGCCAGACCACTCCTACTCCCGATTCCTCCCTCACCGGCTATTCAACAGAGGTGGGGGGGGGTGGGAAAAACAGAACAGCTCCTCCATGTCAGGTTCAGAGCAGTGGCTGGGCCTTCTCTTATGTAGTCCTGCCACTAGCTCGAATCTGATGCCCTTCACTCTGATTGGACCCATCTCCTTTGCAAGTTGTTTCCTCCCAGCTGCTGCCCTGGCCCGCCGCCGATTTGCAGCCACCAGGAAATCTCCACACCGGCCCCAAAGAATCGCTGCCTGGGCAGCCAGCTCCTGATCCGCCTCCATTGTGTTCAGCTCTCCTCTCCCGCCGATGCAGCCCCGGGAACACCGCAAGTGAAACAGCTCCTCTGTGTCAGGTAGTTAGAGGGGATTAGTAGTAACAGTGAAAAGAACCTGAAACCTACATGAATATCAGTGACAACTACAGGAAGAGAGCTGCCAGTTTGACAAGGGAACAGATACAACTTGTGTGAAATGAGGGTGCGGTACTCCTTTAAGAAGAATTTAACATTTTAGTTTTAAAATAACATTACTATGCACATTCTATGTAACTGGTTTATTATTTCTGCACTTTGTACTTGCACTAGACTGAGCCCTTGCTACAATCAGAAACTACCTGCTTTGTTTTAAAATTCATGTAATTTCTCATTTGATACTCCTACGGAATTTTTTTTTTTTTTTTTTTTTTTAATGACATGCAGTTGCCTAACTTACAAAGACTACTGTTATATTTGAAAAGTGCCACCAGCGTTTCTTTATTATACACTATAAAGTCAATACTGATGATTACATTCTCACTCGAGAGCAAACAGTAATACAATTGCACTGGTTGAAATTACTTTTTTCTCTTTCCTTCTGCCCAGTATCTGTGTAAGAGCTGCCAGAACGCAAGAACTGTTGGGAATTAGAAAAGGCTATTCAAGCTTTTGAAGTTACAATTTAAAAGGACTTCTTTTAATTGCATGTATAATGCTTTTAAAATGAGCCCAAAGTCAGTCTTGGGATGGAGTACAATCGTGCCATAGCCCCTTACCTTGCCAGGACAGGTTTGCCTGTTTAAAAGGTGGTCTAACTTGTGTGTTCAAACAACAAGCTTTCATGAAGCCTTTTAATGATGCATGTGTCAATGAGACGTAAATGTGGCAAAACATTTAAGAATAGCATTCAAACATTTAACCGCATTTTGGATGCTGCAGGAGCCACCCAAAATCAGGAACTGCACCTGCAGCGTTCCCTTTGACAATCCAGCCTGTTGTCTCTACCATGTTACCAGGTAAAGTGTTGCAGACTAAGCTGGCTACTGGCAAATTCAGTTCAGCTTTCGATTCAGAGCCCTTGCCTTCATTTTGACACTTGAGCTGAAGTCACTGTAGATCCTTGGTATGGGGGTCTAGCAGTCTACAAATAGGGGTAAGTGACACCACCCCAGTTAATAGCACCCTCTTCGTACCTGCCCCCCCCATTTCTCTAGTCAGTTCCCTTGTTTGACTCAGTTAAACAATATAGATATGACTGAAACTCATCAGAATGGACCCAGAGATAAATAATCAGTTACATCAATAACTGGGGAATAATTTTTGGGAGACGAGATGGTCACTTGACGTGCAGTGTTATTCCTGAGCTCCATGCAAGCGATTATAATGCATTGGACACCATTACCTATTCATACAACTTAAAAACAAAAAACTTTGAAACGTGCATGGATTTAACAGGAGGTGTTGTGGAACTGGAGCGAGTGTTACCTCCTTGAAAGTTGCACCTCTGAATTGCCCCGATAAGATGAGCCACAAGAGTAGTGGTAAGCCCAGCAGAGCTGGTATGACCTCCAATCCACAGGTACTAGCAGCGGTCTCAGGGGGAATAGTCAAGCAACTCCTTTTAACAAGCGGGTCACCTCTAACCCCCAAATCTGCAGCTGCTTTTTCTGGCAGTGTTAAAGGAGACCAGCAAAGTAAACATTACACACTGGAATTCCTTGGCACAGCAATGGACCAGGACTGAGTGCTATAACTGTTGGTTCGAGGCTATCAGTGCTAAAGTTGATTTTTTTCCACAGCACTTTAAAACAAATCAGGGAAAGCTACTGTGTGACAGAGAAGCTAGTAGCGGAACATTCTAACTAACTTGGCATGAATCAAAAAATCTCTTCCCAGGAAACTATTGTTGTGGCGCTTACTAAAGACAACTTTAATATTATTAGAAAATTGGAGCAAGTGAAGAATCAGTTGAGGTTTCACAGTATTGGTCTAGTGGGACTGCCTGAGCACTTTTATTCCGAGTCTCCCTCCATTTGAGATTTTGTCACAGATGCTGCAATCACCAGATTTGATCTTCCTGCAGATAACCCACCCCTAATTGGAAAGGCATTCAGAGTATTTAAAAAAAAATCTAAAGAAACTTCAAATGCTGCAATAATACTTGTCACATGGGCTTCTTAATTTGACTGCGAGTTCACCTTTAGGTTGCCAAAAATAAAGGGAATCCTGGAATATAAGAAGGCTCGATAATTCATCTTCCCTTATTATAGCTATCAGACTCAGCAGAGAAGAAAGTTCTTGCCTATCGGTAGGACATTCTTGAAATCGGTGCAGAGTTCTACCTCCCTTCCCCCTGTTAAGGTTAAGGTTGTTAAAAATGGCAAAGTGGCTTTTGACTCTGACTGGGAGTTTACCTTTAGGTTGTCAAAAATAAAGGGAATCCTCGCCACGCCGGTGACCCGGGTTCAGGAACGAGCCCAGGACATCAGGGGTCGGCAGAGGAGGACTGGGATTGAGCGTCCGACGACTGCTCTCCCAGTCCTGGGGGAAAGGTGCGTTACACACCATGCTTTGGTGGTCCCTGGGGACGCCTGGTGGTACTGCGGATGCACAGGTGTCTAGAAGGGGGGGGGGGGAGCACAGCAGATGTCAGCACATTGGTGCATGGACGTCACTGCACGTCCGTGCTCCCATTGGGGAGAAAATGGAAAAAGACTTGGTGCAACCGAGCAGCTTGATGGCTGCGCCCTTCAGTGTGGTGAGGATCGTCATGGAATCGCACTGGAGGGGCTCGGCGCTGGTCTGGCTGGCAGGGACGGGGGAGCCCTCCAGCGGATCGGTGACAGCCATGCCGGACCCTGCCATCATGCGAGTGAACCTGCTGCTCTCCCTGAGGGCAGGGCCGGTGGCTGGATGCCCCTGCCGGTAAAAAGGCGCTGCAGCAGGAGAAACAGAGCTGCGATAAAAAAAAAAAAAAAGGGAATCCTGTAATATAAGAAGGCTCAATAATTAATTTTCCCCGATTATGCTATCAGACCCAGCAGAGAAGAAAGTTTCTTGCCAATCAGTAGGACATTCTTGAAACGGGTGCGGAGTTCTTTCTCCCTTCCCCCTGCTAAGGTTAAGGTTGTTAAAAATGGTAAAGTGAAAATTTTCCCAAGATCATCAACTGGTATCTTATCTAAGACAACAATACTCTCATACTAATAACCCAGATGACACAGAGGACTCTGCTACTACATCCAAAAAGGAAAGGCCACATATAGCAGAAAATATAGACCCGTAATTCTGATATAAAGAATGATTTAATTAAATTAGACAGTCGTTTCTGCAAAAGAAATGTTATGGTTGGGGAAAAGAGCATTTGCCTAGTTTAATTTTCTTAACTTTTACCTCTGGGGACAAACAGAAATTAACGATTTATAGTAATAGACTGAAATAATATATTTTTTGCAGTATGTCAATGCTAGTAGATAAACTTTGTCTACCACCACTGAGTTGGTCTGGGTGTATCTGTGTTCCAGTCATCATCTTTTGTGCACCCTGCCATGTAATGGGAATTTTTTTTTTTTTTAAACGTTATGTTTATTAATATATAACAAAACATACAGTCCGATCACAAGTATTGCATTACATAAAATTAACATAGACACCATGAGGGCGCCACCCCCTCTCCGTATACACAATCATTTTCATCAGTACTTTAAGATATGTCAAGGGGGAAGAGAATACAAAAACAGTATAACAATTAATATCCATTTGGCTGCAATGGTGAGCCCAAGAGCTGTGTGAGTTTAATTCCAAAGTTTACCAATATAAAATATCACCACAGCCCTCATCCTCCACCAGGGAGGAAGGAAACTACCCTGCATAAACAGCTATAAGTGCACTATATGTGCAATAAGTAATTAGAAAAACTTTCCCCCTGAACTCCTCATTAGATAATAGGCGCGAAGCATTTTAGAAACATTCAAGGTACCACATTAGCACCTGCAAACTACAAAACTTTAAACTTTTAGGGTTCAGTAGTAGAAGAAACTCAACCTTTTAATTTTTTTATAGGCAGGAACCCAAAAAAACATAACACAGTAAACTCAGGGTGTTAACGGGGTAATTAGCCTCCTTTCAGTGTAACCACAGATCAAATCTCAGGTCAATGTCTTCAGTCCAGTTTAAACCCAAAAAGGCATATTACCTCGACCGATCTCGTCAAGAGACCTACTAGAGTACCAAAAAGTTGAGGTTTCATTATCATCTTCTGATGAGGAGGTTTCTCGTTCCATTGGTCTGGATCTGGGGAGAGCATGTCTTTGTGCCCATTTCAGTGCCTCACTAGGCTCCGTAAATAAAAACGCCTCACCCCAGTGTGTGATCCTGAGCCAAGCTAGAAACACTAGGCCATGCTGGATGCCAGATTCCCTTAATGTGACCAGACTCCCATCAAACTTCTTCCTGCACTGGCAGGTTGCATATCCAATTTTGGGAAACATCCTGACCTGCTCGCCATCTTGCAACAGGCACTTTTTCTGCCTAGCAGTCGCCAATAAATAATTCCGGGATCCGATGCCATCAGTGACACCCACAACCACTCGGAGGGCATCTGGATTGTCCAGCCTGCCTCTGGGAGTCACGCAGTAGGCTTTCTGGAGTCGCTGGACCCTTTCAAAGACCCTTTCATCCAGTTGTTGCACCATCCAATCACGGACGAAAAGAAGCACAACCTCTGGAAGGACCTGGATTTGGATGTTGGAGGCTCTAGCCTGGTTTTCAAGCATCTCCAGGTGTGATTTGAGGTGGGTGTTTTCTTTAACAACAGATGACACTGCACCCATTGCTGTGTCAGTTCGTTTAGTGGCTTCAGCTGATGCTCCCTGGACCAAGTCCAATGTCGCCTGGATGCCTGCCACCCTATTTATTTAGGGTGTCAAATTTGTCGGAAAGACTTCCAACTGATGCCATCATTTTATTCAGTTTGGCTCTGAGGGTCTGGAGCATCTCCTCTGCAGGTGTAAAATCTTGATAGACGGTCGGGCCTTGGTGTGACCGCGTTACATGTTGAGCAGCTAGATTGTTCGATCATGCTTCCTCGCCCGAACTCTTATCCCTTACGAGGATTACCCATTGTATCTGGTAGGTTGTAGTCTGCAGGTTCCAGCTGTAATACTACTATGAAAATATCCACAAATAGCACTTTTTATTGGATGTATTAAATGAGATTTGCAGCGCTCTAGGGGAAAGCTGCGATCTTGCTCAGGCTGCACAGCGCCCCTCCCCCCCATGGGGGATCTGTTTTTGTTTTGTTTACAAGTAACATGTCTAATTAAAATGATTGAAAAATCAATAAAAATATATATTTTAAAAAGTAACTGGGACCTTAGTTTTGGGCAGCAGCTAATAAAACAAAATTATGGACCATAGGGATGATCCGATTCCAGTTTTTGGGTTTGGATACATTGGAATCCAATCTAAAAAGTTAGGAATTAGGATTTCAGAATTGCTGAAAATCCTGAATTCTAATCACTTGTATTCTGATCATGTTGTTAAATTGGATTTGAACTGGATTCATATTCTGAAATCAGATTTGAGAATCTGAAATTAGATTTCAATATCTGAAATTTGAAGTGGAAGCCGCTGATATTCTGTACTTGGGTCAGAACTGGATTCAGATTCAGATACTCCAAAAATCCGACAAAGGGCAGATGACTCGGATTTCAAGATACTGTATTCGATCACTCCTAGGTGTCAGCATGGCTCAGTTGGTAGCACATCCGCCTCTGGACCAGAAGGTCATGGGTTCTCGTCTCACACCGGGATTGGACTTGCACCTAAAAATCGTTGGCATCTGAGTGCAGTATTGGGGGTGCTGTACTGCTGGGGTGTGCCGTCCTTCGGATGAGACGTTAAACCGATGTCCCTTCTACCCATCCTGGTGTTGTCCTTGTGGAAGTAAAAGAACCCAGGGCACTCTTCGCAAAGAGTAGGGAACATTCCCGGTGTCCTGGCCAACATTCCCCTTCCCATAAACTGGTTCATGCAATTATCCAGGCTGTGTGTGGGTGATGATGTGCGATATGGCTGCCACCACACATTCAGTCACTTCACTACCAGTCTAGCATTGCTTGTAAAGCGCTTTGGATGTATGAAAAGCGCTATATACATAATGATAATTTCTTCTCCTTCTCCTTCTTCTTCATCACCATGATGTGCACCAAAAGAAGCTTTGCAAGAATGCTGGAGTGTCACTGTATAGATCAGTGGCTAGAACCTACCTACAATATATTGTACAGTGCGCCTCCGCTAGAGGCATGACATTGACTGACAGGTTATGCCAAGAGTGACCAAAATGGCTGAAGGCTGGGGAAAAATATGAGCTCTGAGGATCGTCTGACAGAACTGGGACTGTTCGTTGTGGAAAACAGCAGACTCAAGACAGGGATGATTACAGTATTCAATATGTGAAGGGCGTAACACCATCCAAGCCTAAATGCACAGCTTGAGGGGACAGGGTACACAATGTCTGAGAGGCTGATAATTCACAATAAATGCCCAGGAACTATTTTACCTAAAAAGTGATGAGCACTTGAACTAGATTTCCAGAACAGGTTTGTCAGCCAACATTGAAAGCTGATTAGAAGTGGAACCTCCCACCCAAAAATGGGGGTTCACCTGGGGGCCTCTGAACTGAACCTAAGAAGCTGCCATCCTTGGACTCCTCCAGACTCCTGGATCCATTTTCCATGGACAGGAGACTAGGAGAAAATGGCACGATGTCACAGGAGCCACAGTTTGGCATCTCCTCCTGAGCCGTATTTTGGGGGGGGGGGGGACAACACGCTTTGCTGTTTTTTGCCGCCTGACCACAACCAGGCCTCTTATTCCATGCCTACCACCAGAATATGAGGAGTTCAGAATGCAGTAGCCTCAAGAAGTGGAAAAACTGTGGCCCATTACCCCAGAATTGCATGGGTGTGGCCATCTTTGTGACCATTGGAGGCCTCTGGGAGAGGGCAGTATAGTGGATTCTAGCACACTTTCCATATTCTAGTGGGCACTGTACTTTGTGAGTGACAGCCTTTTGGACTAATAGGAGTTACCCCTAAGGTGCTGCTAGTGTCTAACCACACTGTGTACTGTGACCACTGCTAACTACTCTAGACCTATGTAACACTGCTGTACTGTGACTTTACTGTATCTATTCTTTGATCTATGTAACCCCAGGTCGCTTCTGGAAACGAGCGGGCCCCGCTCAGAATGCTTATCTGGTAAATCTCTTAAATAAATAAATAAAAAGAAGGGGACTGTGCTGGAGGCTGGCATGTCAGAGAGACTGCTCAGTGCAACTGAAACTGCTGTCTGGAGAGAGTTCAAGCTGCGCCATTTCAGGCCTTGTGTTTGCCTATGAACTGTGAAGGAGGCGGCAAAGCCTTTCAAGGAAAGGAGTGGCATGTGTGTGCTAGTCAGCATGAGTGACTATGCTGAAGAGACAATGTTGAGCAGAGCAATCAATGCCAAGATTGTTGGTATAGGTCTTGTACCAGGCATCATGCCAGTTGTCTGACTGCTGCTTACCCACAGCCTTTTTTCTTATTAGCTTTGTTTCGTCCAACTCTGTGGCAGAAACGTACCCATATCTTGCCCTTCAAGTCACTACTGGTCCCCACCTGGCATCCCTCAGTCCTGCCCACACGGAAATGCCCATGACTTGCCTCACATGGCAAAACCCCTCTGGGGGGAGGCAGGGAAGGGTGAGATCAACCTTGAAATCCCCAACAAGCTAGGCTAGCATCATTTGGCTGCATTCCGGCTATCATGCTGTTTCATGAGATGGAAGGTTCCCTTTTTTGTATGGTTGCTCCACAGAGGGGAGGACATGCAATGATGTCTGCCTCTCCTCCAATCCCCTTTATTCTTGTGGTCTCTGGCTCACTGACCTGCAGCCAACACGAGAAGTTGGATTGTCACCAAGTGTCACAACCTACCTGCCACGGAGGAGGAGAGCTGTATGCTGGATACTCAATCCTTCTCCCCCCAGCTGACACTCTGATGCTCCAGGCTCATTCCTTGAACCTGGGTCATCAGCGTTGCAAGTGGTAACACTACCATTTGTGCCAGCAGACTGCCCTGCCCTAGGGCTTTGGAAGCCAAGATGAGTGGGTTGGTCTGGGACCTCAGCAGCTGAGAGAAAGGGAGCCAAATCTGAAGGGAGTCCAGAGTCAGCACCTTAGAGGGGCATAGTGAGCCCAAAAGAGGGAGCCCTATTGATCCAGAGTACCGCGGGAGATTGGAGTTCCAGAGGCCTACAGCACCAGAAACCGCTGTCTGATAGCTATCTGACTGGGGAACCATGAGTATGAGCAGGGCTTGCCCTGCTTCAGGAGGACCTTATTTGTGCAAGTGTCCATCATTACTTGCAAGTTGGCCACTAGGCCAGGAGTTACAAAAACCTTGCTCTGTGGTTTAGTGCCATACAGGCAATTGCATGGCCCTGAGGGGAGTATTTTAAGCACATTACTCCTTTAAGTTAAAAATACAGCAATCCCAGTCAACCTGCTGTAGGCCCTGACATTATGTAACCCTGGGTAGCTAGCAGCTGTGTTGGGAGAATGCACCTGAGTGTTACGGGCATTATCTTGGTACCAGGTGGAAGAGGGTAGAAGCCTCTAATGCAGGACCACCATCTATTCTTGTGATTACTGTGTGTGGGATTTGCACCAGGACAGGTGCAGTTAAAAGGCAGCCCTGAGTGTTGGGTGAGGTAACCCCACCTGGAAGAGCACCTAAGGGAGGTCACTGTTCGGTCCACCTGGAAAGGCACCTAGGAAGAGTCAAACAAACTTGCACTAACCATTCCCCTTCCAGGGTAAGTAGCTTTATAAAGTTGTGTTTCACCGTTTAAACCGATTATCATTACTGACTGCCATTATACTGTGCATGCCCATGGGGGCTGTTGCATTTTTGCAGGGCTTGTGGATGAGTAGTAGTAAAATTTTATTCTGAAAATTCAGAAAAGGATAAAACAATTGAGCGGAGGCTCATTTTCAATGGAGTCCCAAGGTATTAAACAGTTACATAAAATATGTACATTAATACAAGCATTGCAAGTACAATATACAACCTGTATCAAAAGACAATACATGACAGACATTTAAATATTTTTCAATTAATTACAACAACTTTCAGACATTTCGGCACTTTTTACAAGCCAAGATCTTATTTGGGGCCAGGATGGAAGAGATATTGAACTTTCTCAAATGGCCAGGCAAACTGTTCCATAGTTTTGGGGCTGCACAAATAAATGATGAATCACCCTTTATTGTTCGCATAGCAGGCACCTTAAATTCAATTAACTCAGCTGCACGTAAACCTTCCCTAATTATCGCGAGTTCTAACATGTCTGTTAAGTAAGTGGGCACCTTACTAAAATAACTCTTGTAAGTCAAATGTATCAAATGGCTGTTCCGTAGTTCAGACAAGCTAATCCAGTGCAAATGCCTGTAACAGGTGCAATGGTGTTTCTCTCTTGGGGAGTCTGAAATATAACAAGCATATCTATTGTAAAGAATGTCTAATCCATGCAACAGATTTTTAGATGCACCCCTAAATAAAATAGCTCCCTAATTTACGATTTGTAATTAGATATCTTGGGGAATATATGTCCTAGGTTTATACAGAATACCCAGAGATTTATACAACTCTAAAAATTGATTAGTGTTTTGCTCATAAAAGTGCTAAATCTTTGTGAAAATGCATAACTCTTGCCTCACTGTGTGTAACAAACAGCACTTCTAGAAAATCTATATAAATACTTTCGGTACAGTTGGTATAGTCCCAAGAAAAAAACTGCTAATCAATTATTTAAAACCCTGAATACCCAACTTTATACTTAGTTTCTTGGTTAAGCAGTCAATGTGTATGTTCCACTCACAACTGGAATCTATCCAAACTCCCAAATATTTGTACGAATGGACACGGTTAAGGTAACAATTGTCCAATGTTTCAGACTCAACTTTTGTTTAGTTGTACCCAGATTATTTCCAAACATGACCCGAGACTTTGTAGAATTCAGTACTAGGCCAGGTGTACAAAAATAAAGATGCAAGCTATCAGAATCAGCTTGTAATTGTTCCTGTATTAAAGTAGCATAGCCACCTACGACGTATAGTATAGTATCATCAGCATACAAGTGATGCCGGACATCCTTTAACGGGTGTCTGACATCACCAGTATACAAACTGAACAGTATGGGTCCCATCACCGACCCCTGGGGAACCCCTGTTATTATGGTCAGATAACTAGATTTGAAGGTATCATTCAATGTTGCTCATTGTCTTCCAGACAGATAGCCACGGAACCACTTTAGGGCCTCATGGCTGAGGCCTATTAATGAAGTCTGTCAAGCATGTCTGTATGCAGATGATGCGATCCTATATTCATGTAATTCTGACCCCTACAAACTGGAAAAGCAAATGCAGGCTAATTTCACCTCGGCTGAGCACTGGTTCCTTCAATCAGAACTGCTCCTCAATTATAAAAAAACCTAAGACTATGTTATTCGCATCACATAAACACCACACTCACCAACTTTGCATTCAGAACAATCAGAATACTTCCCTGGAGGTGGTTCAAACATTTAAATACCTAGGATTGACACTGGACTGTACCCTTTTGTTTAACCAACACATAGATGCAGTTGCAAAGTCGTCAAATGCAAAACTAGGATTATTGTACAGACACCAAAAAGGCCCGACTTCTGAAGCACTCAAAACCGCTGTAAATAGCTCAGTCTTCTCAGTGATAGACTATGGTCTAGCAGTATATGGGTCTGCCACCCAAACTGCTTTGAAACATATCAAAACAACACTAAACAAAGCATGTCATTTAGTTCTAGGTGTTCCCCATCTCACTCACACCTGCAAGTTGTACACTCAAACAAAATGGCTCAACCTTGACAGTCACCTCCAGAATCAAGTATGCATGCTCGCCAAGAAGTCTATGTTACGACTTACCACCCCAGGCCTGCAAAGCCTCCTTAGCCAACCTAATTCCATCAGATGCACTAGGGGTACAAACAACTCAGCTCTCTGCATCCCTTTCCGTAGAAACACACAAGGCCAACAGTCCTACGAATACCGGGCACCACTTTGGCTTAATGCGCTTGACCTATGCATCACAAAAGAGGACAAAATAGGCCCCTTTAAAGATAAACTCCAAGTGGCCCTTGCCACAAACAGTGACTGTGAGACCTGAACTCCCCCACACTTTCCCCTCCTCTTTCCTGCTACCCTCATTCTAACCTGCACCCTTGCCTCACCTCTCTTCTTGCTAACACTCCCATAGTAGGCTCCAGGTCCCCGCCACAGCACTTCTCCCCCAGTGAGTCTAGCCCTCCTTTATAACTACACTCTTTAGCACTTATGACAAAAGAACTGCTGCCCATCAAGTTCTCGCCTCCTTGCGTATAGTAATAGTTAATTATTTTACAGACTGTCATCCTCTGCTCCCTACCTGATTCACTCTATAGCCTGTAGAATCTCAAGTTGTTTACTTAACCTGTCAGCCTAGCCTGCTTTAAATTATGTGTGTATATTTTTACTTATGTATTCCCTGTTATTGTAATTATGTAACCTCTGTCACCTGATGTACTCATGTCTTTCTAGGCATGGAACCACCTTGTATCTGCTTATGTACTTGTAACCATTGTAAATGATGTAATGCCCATGTATTAATACGACGTGGAACCTCTGTAAGACAGCCTTTGGCTCAAAGGTACTTCCTAGAAATAAATAAAATAAATAAAAGCAGCACATTGTGCCTCAAGGTGTCAAAAACTTTCGACAGATCAATCAATAAGGCCATGAGATCCTTGTCCATGGCCACTTGAATGTCAGACACAACTTTCACTAAAGCTGTCATTGTGCTGTGGCATGCTCTGAATCCCAATTGATTTGGGTTATGCAACTTCTGAGCTTCCGAGTTTAACTGATACACTAGTAGTTTTCCAAAAAATGTTGATACAACTGGGAGCAGTGATATGGGCCCATAGTTGCCAATATTACAATGGAGAGGTGGGCAGGTATAGCATCCCCCTGGGCTGTACCGACATCATCTGTCCCACATCTGTCCCACAAAACTTTCTCTGGGAGGAAGTGCCACATTGTTTTTTGTTAGAGAGTTTTCTTTTCCAAGCCACATGCATGTCTTTTTCAGGGATATACCTTGTTCAGACCAGAGTCCCACAGTCTCCCCAGCACCTGGCACCAGCCGGCTTACCCCCATCTCCAGTGGCAGGGGCTCTGCAGGGAGTCCCCCTCCCACACCCAGCAACAGACACAGTCCACTTGTGTTTACTAGAATCTAGAGACAGCTAGCACTAGGACCCAGGAGAATGCATAGGACCTAGGCCATCATATAGATGGCTGTGGATTTTTCTTCCCCTGTGTCCCTCCTACCTACCCTGACACCAGTGTATCCTGATGATGGCCTTGCATGCACGCTGCACATCTCCTGCAGCTGGAGCAAGCTCTGTGGCCCACCAGCAAGGGTCACTGCATCAGAGTTCACTGTCAACCCTCCCCAGCTGAAGCATGCTGCCACACGGCAACCAACTCAGCCTGACCTACCTCCCGATGCAGTGACCCGGGACTGCTCCCAAACCAGGGCTGCCTGGATGGCAGAGCAGTGCACTGGTGCTTGGCCAACAGGGCAGTCTCACTCCATTTCACTCTACTGGCTATGAACCCCCAAAGTAGTAAGAGAGAAATGCACCCAGGAGCCACGGACAACATCCACAGCAACCCACTGACAGTGACAGGTTGTAGTACCCTTGTCCCCAAGGCAATTTGGGGGGTGGGACACCAGCCCTACAGGGACCCTACATAAGTATAGCTTAAACAGAGCACCACGTTGTGAACCTGGAGACCCAGCAGACCTGGGATTAGAACCAACAACTGCCATTTGCATGCTGTGTGACCCCAAACAAGTCATTTAATCTCCCTGTGCTCCTGGGGTGCACATGGGAACAAGCTTTGATTCAGTGTACCTTATTCTGACCAAAATTTCTAAAATTAAGTAAACATGGTGTTTAACTTCAAGCTCATACTGGATAAACTGAAGCAAGAGAGTGTGGTGACATTGAATGTTCCCACTAAAAGTTGGAGGGGGAAAGGCATCAATGGGCGAAGGGACAGTCTGTCCAAATATCAACGTTCATGTTTGCAATAAGGTACCAGTTCTGTGAAATCTTTTTAAAGTGGAAGCTTGCTCCGGTACACACACATATACATCAAAGTGCATTTCATTACAATTCTGAATATTAAGTCTACGATTATACAATGACAAGGATAATTCTAGACTCCCAATTGGTCAAACTGCCCTAGAGACAGTGATGTTTATCTGACAGCAACATCATTGTATCTAGGGCAGGCATAGAAAAGACACACACACACACACACACACACACACACACACACACACACACACACACACACACACAATCCCTTGGTCCTCGTCCTCCTCCTTGTGATCTACCACAGTCATTTTCTTTTATGTACTACTACTGTTTTTTTTAAATTAACACTACAGCTTGTGTGAAGGATGGACCAAGCGAGTGGTTCTTCAAAGAGACAGTGCATGGCTGTCTATTTCTAGTACCAATCAGGGTTGGTCAGTAGCCATCACAGTTTTATGTTTACTCACTGTATGTTAAGGTTTTCCTTAAAAAAACTAACTCAGACTGCCTTTCTAGTGAACAAAAGAGCAGAACTTGAAAGGGACAGAACAAGGCTGTTCCTTTCAGTTACTGCTCTCACTTGGTCAGACTTGCTCATTCACTAATATACTGTAGCAACTGGAGTCACAGCTGCCATGGACGCTCTGCCGCAAGTTTGAGGGGGCGTCCTGTCGGCGGCTCTGGCACGGACCACTCACTGGTTTGTTTTATTTAAAATAAAAGTATGTGGGTCAAAATGCAAGAGTGTCCATGCTCATGGGGTTAAGGTCAGCACCATAAAGAACTCAGACCCACTGGTCACATTGGTCAAAAAATGCAAAAAGTTTTATGATGAGTGTACAAGGAAGTAAAACAACACTCACCCAATGCCAGTTTGACAGGCAGCAGAGAACAGACATGCATCTTGTGGGTTTACTCCAAAAGCTTCATGCCCAGACAGAAGTACTGAACTCAGTACAGCACACTCCACTTATAACGGACAATCGGTTATAGCGGAAAAAAATGATCAAATCCAATGCATTTTTCTCTGGTTATAATGGACATAAACGTTGCTTTTAACGGACACTATGAAGCTTTTATGGGCATTTGTAGTGTTTGTTTTGGGGGGGGGGGCGGCAGAGATGAAGAGGAGATTTGGCAAATATAGAATTTAGATGGAGGAGCTCCACAGATTAAATTTCTAGCAAAATAATTCTCCACAAGCTGCATAAACATTTTTAGTTAATTACACAAAAAGGAAATGATTGTATAGTTGAATAAAACCCTTATAGTACAATAGCCTTTGTGCTTGCTGTCCTAGAACCCCAACATCCAGACACTAGAGTTACTATTTTCTTATCTTCTGCAATAAACTTCCTTACAAAAAAAAAAAAAAAAAAAGTGATGTTCTCTGACAGTTAAATAAACGCACAGAATACAGAAACATATATGCTAGGCAGGATTCAGAGTAATCTATGAAGTTTTATACTGGGTTCTCAGTCACTCTGAGCACCCTGCTCACCCGCATAGACACACCTAACACGTAGGTTCCACCTGCTCTGGAAATAATGGACACTGGATATAATGGACAAAAGTCGTGTGCACAGATGCGTCCGTTATAACAGGTTTGCACTGTATTTAGCTTAACAATAAGCCGGCTGCAAGGGCTACACAGTATACTGCAAAAGGCATCTTGAAACAAAAATGTAAGCCAAGCAACAGCCCACTCGTTCACTGTGCATGCTGGAATACAGGTAAGCACCATGCTGTACGCGCTTATGTATCGATCTTATGTTATCCTCGGAGTGTATAGTGTACCTGTTGTGACTGGTTTAACAAGCATTTGTCAATGCCGAACGTTAGCTTGCAGGTATTTGCAGTGGTGTTTGGCACATATGGTGCTTTACCCTAATGCCCTGTGCGATTGCTGGTATTTGCACAATAAATTTTCAGCATGACCTTTTTGTTACCCCCATTGTGCGCTGCATAGGCGGACACACGTTTTGGGCAGGATGTGAAAAATGACAGCTGTACTGCTCATAAGGAGGTGTGGTAAAATGGCAATGTTGAAAATCTGGAGTGAAAATATTGAAAATTCGCGAACTTACGAGCCTGCGTAGGAACTGTGCAACGCACACTCGTAAAACAGTCATTTTTTGGAATTTTGGCACCAAATTTTCAACATGGGGTTTTTGGGACCCCTTCTTATAGATGATGTCACTGTCATGGCATTATTCGGGCCCAAGGGTGATTTCACACAGTGACTGTGCACTGCTGCGAAATCACCCCAGAGCCCAATAACGCCAAGGACAGTGACATCATTCATGAAGGGGTCCCAAAACGCCATGTTGGAAATTTGGTGCAAAATTCCAAAAATGCCTGAGTAGCAATAAAGTTGAAAACCACCTATCTAGCCCATTATACAGCTTACCGCATTTCCTCAGTTTGCGGCGGCTTTGAAGAGTGCAGACATGTTCCGGTCCACGAAGATTATCGCACGAGCTCGGAGGTAAGTAATATGAATTGAGGGGGTGTGGGGGAGGCAGGTGCGCGATGGGTGGGTGCGGGGAGACTGCATGGGACCGTTCTTTACAGGTTTTTTTTTTTTTTTTTTTTTTTTAAACTATGACGATGCGGGGACGTTTGCCATGCTGGGGTGGGCTCCAAGCGTGGCAGAAGAAGCTGGGGGCCCCGAGGAGCCAGCAAGAGTTGGGCACCCTGACGGCAAACCATATGGGATATTTGCCACGCTGGGGTGGGCCCCAGCGTGGCATCAAAGCTTTGGGGGCGGCGTGGATGATGGGGCGGGCGTGACGCTGCTGTTCTCTGTATCACAGCGGTGGTTTTGTTTGAAGCGAAGATCACCGCTATCATACACAGCTCCCGCACCCATTGGTGCAGGACCGCCACGCCTGCTCAACTGAGCAGTGGATTGCAAGGGAGAGGCAAACCTCCAAAGTGTGCTACTCTCCCAAAACGTTCCTTGCGTATGCGTGCAAGCGAACGTAAAAAGCAGTCCCTTAAAGAAACATATTGATAAAAATACCACTTGTGCAAACTCATGCAAGTGCAATGGCTACTGTGTTAAATTACATATAAAATGACACAGAACTTACTACTCAGACACTCGTGCAGCATAAAACAATCAAAAAGTTCTATTTAAGACAACTGTGGTAAAACTGCACATGGCAGTCAAAAGGTCACATATTGTAAAATTTAGCAATTTTCTACAAATGGAAGTCAACAGTAAGTCAAAAAAGCTGAACTTCGACTGGCTTGGTGGTGCCAAGGGTTGAGGCCCTGGATGACACCTCGCACCATGCCAGCGACCTGGGTTTGGGAACAGACTCTGGTCGTTTGGGGGTCAGCTGGGGGAGGAAAGGATCGAGTGTCCAGAGGACTGCTCTCCTTCCTCAGGGAGGGGGTTGGCGCTGTGCACTGTCAACTGATACCCACTGGTGGCTGGGTGTCAGTGTAGACGCAAGCACAAGAGGGTTGGCCCTCGCCCAGGGCGATTAGCTGCCTCCAGAGGTGGAGGCAGCTGCCCCGCCCATTGCACAGGCATAGGATGCGAGAAAACAGAGAACAAAAATGGGACCTGGGAGGACCTGTGATGGCCTCGATCACTCGTGTGTGTCCACCCCCCCATTTCTGGATTATTGTGGTTCCGGGGGGGGGGAGCTAGCCGGCACTCCTTGCCCTGGCCCTGCCATCGGGGGAACGGGGGACTGGGTGGGAGTGGTCAGTGGGGCCTGGCCTGAGGATTCACCTCACTGAGGCAGGGGTTGTAGACCCTTTCAGATCCATGGAGGCACAGAAAAAGGTACTATAAAAAATAAATAAATAAGTAAATAAAATAATCTGAACTTTTGGCATCGGTATTGGTCAGGAAAGCAGAAACCAAGGAGCCAGTAGATTCAGATCATCATACTGCTGTTATAACATAGGACGGCAGAGCAGACAAGTCATACCCTACCTTGAAAATGAAACCTATAATGACCATATATGGAAGGCAGCAGAGACTTAGAGAAATGCTGATATTAGAGTAGCAGAGCTGGTTAAACGGGACACAGTGATAAGTAACATAATGACCAGCAGATCCAGAAAGTCATGTCGATGTAAATCAATGTGAGAAACACAGCAGAGCCTAAAAGTCACACTGCTGTAGATGCAGAGCGGACAAGTCAAGCCATTCCTAGAAACCACGCAAAACCTATCAAAGACAATAGACAGCAAAGCCTCAAAGTCATGCTGTTACTGTAGCAGCAGAGCAGAGCAGACAAGTCATGCCAGTAAAAGGAATCTGGGCACAGAAAATGGTGAACAGCAGAGTCAGAAAGTCATGTTGTTATACATCAGCTTAAAGTGAACCCAGAAAAAAAATGCCTCTTCTAGATAGCTGTGCAAAGGGATTTCGTCATTTAAGCTCATGGGTGCTAATGTGTTGAGAGTGTATATCCAAAAGGACTCATGTTGTAACAACTTTTTTTGTCAGATCTCCTCCCCTTTATTTTTTCGATTCCAACAAACTTAAGAGAGGCTGCTGTATGTGGGTGGTTGAGGGAGTCAGGAAGGACCGTCTTTGCCTTCCCTGACCTCCCAATCCTGAGAGAACCTCTAATTTAAAAGTGAAAGTGCAGCCCGCAGGAGTTCCAGTCTTGCAGCTCCTGCGGTTACACATCAGTTTTTTTTTCTGTTTGAAAAATCGTAAATCTTGATACATTATACCACTAAAGTCTATTGACAGTACAGAGCTGTAAACGGTAAATAAGAAGGAAAGAAACAAAAAGGGCCAGACAAGGAGTCTGGGAAAGGGGTGTCTCTGTTGCTAGCAGGTGGCATGGAAACATCTGCAAAGCAGCTGTGACACTTTGGATTTCTTCCAGAGCTAAATTTCTTCTGTGCTAAGGTACTGTGGCATATTTTTTTGGGGACTGCTCAGAACTTCAGAACTAAGGTACTGTGGCATTCTTGGAGCAGAACTAGGGTACTGGAGTATAACTGGGACTTCTTTGGTGTTTATAATCCTCAAAAACTAAGGGCCTGTGACATTTATGGGGCTTCTATGGTTATAAATGGTTCTGTGAAATCAGGGGAAAAGCGTGGGAATTTCTGAAATCTAAAACTCAAGTACTATGTACTATGCAACTTCTTTGATTCCCCCACACACACACACACACACACACACACACACACCTGACCCTGTTCTCACATGCCCCTGTTTCCACTTTCACCGGGTAACTGTCAAAGAAGTCAGACCGTATCTGACCAAGGCCCTAAGGAGCAATACCACTGGCAGTGACTCCTTGGACCCCAGACTCCTTTTCTGGGTACTGGACCTGGTTATCGCTCCAATCACCAGCCTCTTCAATAAATCACACTGTCTAGGGCAATTTCCATCTGCCTGGAAAATCGCCACTGTCACTCCTATACACAAGGGTGGGGATAGGTCCCTTTCTGGCAATTATCGTCCTATCTCCATCCTCTCACCACTCTCAAAAGCCTTAGAAAAAGTAGTATCTGTCCAAATCTCAGAGTATCTAACCAAATACAGTATCCTCTGCCCTGAACAGCATGGCTTCCATGCTGGACACAGTACCAACACCGCCCTCATTGAGTTTTGTAACTTTCTTCATTCCTCCCTGGATTCGGGCCCTCTCTAGCAGGCGCAGTGTTCATTGACCTGTCAAAAGCCTTTGACACTGTTTCCCATCCTCTCCTGCTGGATGCACTCAGCCACACTGGGTTTGCTGCAGGGCCTGTCTCCTGGTGCTCCAGCTATCTGTCTGCCCGGTCCCAGTGTGTTAAAATTAATGGGACACACTCTAACCCCTGCCCTATTCGCTCTGGGGTTCCCCAGGGCTCCATTCTTGGGCCCTTGCTCTTTTCCCTTTATCTAAACTCCCTGCCAGGTACTTGTGCTGGTAAACTCCTACTTTATGCAGATGACACTGTTATCTTTGCCTCTGACCATAACCCTACCACCCTCCAGGATTCCCTGTAATTATCTTATAGTGTCGCGGACACCTGGTTCAAAGAGCATAGACTTGTAAGCAATCTTAAAAAGACTAAAACTATGCTCTTTACCCACCCCCAAAACAAAGCTAGTAATTTTCCACTTCAGCTCCTTGCCAGCTCCAAGTTCCCACTCGAGCAAGTCTATACATACAAGTACCTTGGGATAACTTTTGACCCTGCCCTCTCATTCCATGCCCACATCTCCGCCCTAGCCTCAGCCACCAATATTCGGTTGGGTATCCTTTACTGCCACAAAAACTGTCTCCCCCCTGATGCCCTCCGACTCGCAGTTATGTCCTCTATTCTGTCACTAGTAGATTATGGTTTACCAGTCTACGGGACTGTTGACCAGACTTCGCTAAACAAAATCCACTTCACCTTAAATAAGGCCTGTAGGCTAATCACCGGGGCTCCCAGACTTATGCATACCTGCCATCTATATGCCCAGGCAAATCTGCTCGATCTTGACAAACATCTTAGGTACCAAACCTGCCTCCTAACAAAAAAAAACTCTCCTTGGGCTATCCACACCTGGTTTGTCTGCCCTTATCCACCAAGCTAATTCACTAGTACCAACGCGGTCCTCCTGCAAAACCATGCTGAAAGTACCTAGGGCAAGGACCTCTCAAGGACAAAAGGCCTACCACTACCGTGCCCCATCCTGGTACAACACCCTCCCCGCCAGTATCTCTGACGCTCCCACGATCTCTCGTTTCAAAACCTCCCTCTGGAATCACCTTTTCACTACACGCAGCTGCTGCTGCTTCTAAGCTTTCTTGCTCATTTCATCTGACAAAGCTCCCCGAGTGGCTGCTCTAATCATTTACCTCCTCTACCCTTGGTTCCTGTTACCTCTCTGCTGACTCCGCCAAACTTCACTGTACTGACCCTCCTCTGTTTTTGCTTGATGTACTAGTTATTCTCAACCAATGTTAACTTTGCCAATCCTGTAACCTTGCAAACTAACTATCGTATGTACTCATGTTCCTTCAAATCTTGTACATTGTTTTCCTGTAACTGTTTATCACTGTTTTGTCCTCTCTGTGATGAGGTACCTTTGTAAACGAGCCTCTGGCTCAAAGGTTGTCAACTGATGTTTAATAAATAAATAAATAAAATGTTTTTAGGGCACTGTTTATGAGGGTATCTCTGGGTCTGGGATCTAAATGCTCAAAGCACTCTTTTTAGGGTACTGTTTATTTGGTTCTGTAGTACATAGAACTTGGAAGTTGCTTTGGGAACTGAAATCCTAGCCGCAGGAGTTTCAGGGTCTGGAATCTAAAGTCACAGGGGCTGGATACTGATATTTCGAGTGGGCTGGATTTTCACACTAGAGTCTGAAAACTAAAGCTTGTGATAAGCCAGAGGGAAAATAGAGGGGTGTACAAATTGGAGGGGTCAATGAAGCAGGGTAGGGGCAGGTCCGAGGCATGGTCCCCAGGCTACAATGGCTTGGGGCATCTTTGGGAGGATGGTGGAGTGCACTGGTTGTGGGTCAGCCATGGTATTGGATATAGTTTGGAAAGTGGGGGGGTTGCATAGTATGTAGGCAGCTAGCGCAGCTGATGGAGGAGGCAAGATGGCTGAGATGGAAGCTAAACTAGGAAAGGGAGAGGAGTATAATGGTGGACAGGAGGGGCTCCACTGAGAGAGAAATAGAAATTAGAGGGGGAGCTGTGGAGGAGACAAGGAATGGTTAAAGGTGGAGCTATAAGGGGACAAGGAACACATACAGAAATAGGCGGGGGAGGATACGATGGGGAGTGGAGGGAAAAAAGGGCATATGGAAGCAGGGTAGGAGATGTAGAGGATGGCTCTAGTGGGGCTACAGGAATCCCAGATGCAGCAAGGGACATAAGGGAAACCAGAGGTAATGGCAGGAGGTCAAGTATAAAGGTCCAAAGCCCACACAGAGGGCAAGGGAGGAGGAAGCAAGGGGTGGAGCCCCAGCCAGGTGGATACAGGCAGTGGGCTTGGAGCAAAAAAACAAATATACTCCACTAGGGGCACTAAATAGGGGAGGAAAGTGGAGTTGAGGAGTATCCAGGGGACGGAGGAGAAGTAAGCACTAAGGAAGATGAAGGAAAACTGGAAGTGGGGGACACCCTTTTGGGAAAGAGCAAGGAGGGTAGTAAACATAGGAATAGGGGCACATAGGTGAGCAAACCCCAGAAAGGGCAAACCCAAAGAGAGGGGAGACAGGGAGCTCAGGTTCAAAAGGGCTAGGGCTAGACAGGGCTGGCAAAAGGGAACGTTCTCTGGGGAATTCAAGCAAGACATGGCTAGAGGCAAATGATAGGGGGAAAAAAAAAAAAACTTGTGGATGATGGAGCAGAGGTGGGTGCCCTAGCAGTAAATGCCTGCAGGGAGCATGGAGCTAGGGGAGCACAGGGAGAAGACAGTACACCAGGAAATGAAACAGGCAAAGGGGATCGTGAGAATAGGGTGGGAAATGAAATTGAAGGGGGTTGGGAGGAGGACAGAAGGGAAATGTAAACAGAATGTGATGGACAACAGGGTCCTACTTGTTGGGGACTCTATAATAAAAGCAATTAGATGGGGGTGCGGGGGGAGCAGTATGGGTTGAGTATCTGCCAGGCATGATGGCGGCAGAGGTCATTCACTATTTCCCCTCAAGGGGAAAACAGCAGGATGAGAAAACACACCTGATGTTCCACCTGGGAACAAATAACCTGGTAGAAAAAAGCCTGTTGAAGGTGCAGGCAAGATTTAGAGCACTTGCTAGATACTGCAGCAGTCTGGGGTTCAATTTAGTGGCTTTCTTGGAGGTATTACCAGTGCCAAAGGCAAGTATTGATAGGAGGCTGAGGATGAAGGAGTTCAATGAGTGGCTGGCAGGGTGGTGCAAGCAAATGGGGTATGGGTTAATAGGAGGCTGGGGATCCACATCGGGGGGGAAGAGAGCCTATTTGCTCCAGACAGACTGCACCTGAATAGGGAGGGTGTGGCAGTACTAAAAAGCAAATTAGTAGAGTTCATGGAAGAAACCTACAATTTAAATTAGATTGGGGGGATCCGCACCTCCCCCCCAGGACAGTGCTAAAATACGGGGCATGAGGGAGAATAGTGAAGGGGGGTATGGAGAGGGAACCTGATGGAAGGGCTTAGCAGACAACACCAGCAGCTTAGCAAATAATATGGTGGACTTGGAGGCCATCATGGGGGATAAAGGACTAAATATAGTAGCTGTAAGTGAGACCCGGTGGACAGAGCTGCACGCCTGGGAAATGACTATCCCAGGTTACAGACTGTTCAGAAGGGAGAAGGAGTGGGGGGGGGTTGCTTTATACATCAGGGATTGCAAAAGTGTAAGTGAAGGACAAGAGGACGATGGGGAAACTGAGCTACTGTGGGTAATGCTAGGCAGGAGGATGGGAGAATCCTTGTGACTGGGGGTGGTATACAAGCCACCTACACAAGGGGAGGAGGGTGATCAACAGTTAATTCAGGCAGTCATAGGGGACCTAAACCTCCCAGATGTAGACTGGGAAATCCCGGATGCAGCAGCGTCAAGGAGTAGGGAGATGCTAGCTGCGCTTCAGGGGTAGTCCTTCTACAACTAGTCAGGGAGCAGACAAGGGGAACAACCTGCTAGATGTGGTCCTGACAAATGGGAAAAGTGTGGAGGAGGTGCAGGTGGGAAAAGCCTTGGGCAACAGCAACCACAGCATGGTAATGCTCACTGTCAGGGCAGGGAGTGAGACAAGTAAAACCAGTACTACAGTCATGGACTTCAGACTGACAAAATAAGGAGGATCGTAAGGGAGACCATGGAAGGCATGGAGAAAAAAGGAGCAGTGGAGGTGTTATGGCAAGCTATCAAGGGAGGGGTACTGAAAGCTTTGGAAATGTGCGTAAAAAAGCTTAGGAAGAGCAAAAGGGGAGGAGACTGCTTTGGTTTACAAAGGAGGTTGTGGGGGCAGTCAGGGAAAGGAGGAGGGCTTTCAGAAAATTTAAGAGGACACTCAGTGAGGAAGATAAGGAAGAGTATAGGGAAAAAGAGGAGAATGGTGGGGAAGAAAATCAGAAGGGCAAAAGCAGAAACTGAGGAGAAAATAACAAAAAAGGCCTTAAAGGGGGATAAAATATTTTTCACATATGTGAGGGAGTGAAGAAGGGCAAGGCAGGGGATTACTAGGCTGAGGGGCAAGGGAGGAATAAAACTGGAAAGGGACTGTGAAAAAGCAGAGTTATTAAATTAGTAGTTTAGCCCAGTATTCATTGAAGAGGAAGTAGACAGTAGGGGGACCTGAGCTAAAGTCGAAGGGGAAGGAGGGCAAATGGGTGGATCTGAACCCATTCACTGTGTATAGGGTTAGGGCAGAGCTAGATAGATTGAGGGTGGACAAGGCAATGGGGCCTGACTGGTTACATCCCAGGGTGATCAGGGAATTGAAGGAGGAGTTGGCCGCACCCTTGACAAGGCTCTTCAACTTGTCCCTGGATATGGGGAGAGTACCGGAGGACTGGAAGAGGGCAGACATAATGCCTTTACACAAGGGGGGTAGTAAGGAGGTGAAGGAGAACTACCGACCCGTCAGCCTCATGTCAGTGGTGGGGAAGATAATGGAGGCATTAATCAAGGAGAAGGTGGTGGATTACCTGTAGGAGAGTGGCTTGCAGGTCAGCAGACAGCATGTCTTCACAAAGGGGAAGTCTTGCCAGACAAACCTAATTCAGTTCTTTGACTGGGTGACGCAGGTGATTGACCAGGAGAGGCGGTGGCAGAAGTGGCCTATCTGGATTTCATCAAGGCCTTTGACACCGTCCCCCATTGGAGGCTGGTGAGCAAGATGGAAAGCCTGGGGCTGGGTGGGAAAATAAGCTGGGTGGAGGCCTCGCTGTTAGGAAGAACTCAAAGGGTGGTGCTAAATGGGGTGGACTCAGATGGCGAGGGTGAAGAGTGGAGTGCCACAGGGGTCAGTTCTGGGTCTGCTTCTCCTCAATATCTACGTCAGTGATATTGCTGATGGTTTGAGGGGGAAGGTGTGCCTATTTGCCGATACGAAAATATGCAATAGGGTGGACACCCCAGCGGGGGTGGAGGACTTGAGGGAGACACGTGAAAAAAAAAAAAATGGTCTGGGACATGGCAGCTGAAATGTAATGCCAAGAAGTGCACTGTGATACACTTGGGGAGTAGGAACAGAAAAGCAATGTAAACCCTAGGTGGGGAGGAAATTAAAGGAACAGGAGAGGGATCTGGGGACCATAGTCTCCTTGAACCTTAAGGCAGGAATCCAAAGTAGCATGGTGGTGGAAAAGGCCAATGGAATGTTGGCATGCATAGGCAGGGGCATTGCTAGCAGAAAGAGGGAGGTAATAATGTCCCTTACAAAACCATGGTGAGGCCGTTCCTGGAGTATGGGGTTTAGTTCTGGAGGCCACATCTCCGCAATGATTTAGATGCATTGGAGAAGGTTCAGAGAAGGGCAACCAAGATGGTGCAGGGTATGCTGGGAAAGTCATAAGAGCAGAGGTGTAAGGAGCTGGATCTGTACACGCTGGAGACAAGGAAGGAAAGAGGAGACATGACAAACTTTTAAATACATAAAGGGGCTCAAAGTGGGAGAAGACAGTTTATTTAAGGGGGGGGGGCCAAAACTAGAGGACACAACCTCAGACTGCAAGGAAAAAGATACAGGGGCAATGTGAGAGGGCGTTTCTTCATGGAGAAGGTGGTGGAGCCCTGGAACAGACTACCCGATGGAGTGGTGGGGGCTAAATCGGTGGAAGAATTCAAGAGGGCATGGGACAAGCATATGGGGCTGAGTATCTAGAAGGCGGGGGTTGGCAGAGAGGGGAAGTGTAGGGAGGGAAAAAAGGCAGACTAGATGGGCTGGTATGGTCCTTTTCTGCCATCAAGCTACTATGATTTTATGATATGAATCTGAAATAGCAGTTAGTCATTAGGTGCGCATGTGCCAGGGAGGCAGCTTGGGGAGCGGAGTAGCAGCTCTCGACCTCGATTGGTTGTACAGTCAAGCCCTTGATTTGCATAAGCAATCAGCGCTGCCCCTTGCCCAGCCAGCAAGGGAGCCTCCCCCCAGGGTCCCACACTGCCTCTCAGCAGAAAAAAGGAGGCTTCTGGGGGTTGACCAGTTCGAGGGAGGAGTTCAGGAGAGAGGAGTTGGAGAGGAGTTTGAAAGAGAGTTCCAGGAGGGTCAGAAGAACTCCAGCCTGGAGAGATCCTCAAGAAGAGGCCCAGGGAGGAGCCTTGTAGGACCTGCAGGCACAGCTGGGAGAGCTCTGCCAGCCTGGTAGTCTTTTTCTCAAGGGACTTAAGAATTGCATCTCCCAGGGTAGGCAGTTGACTCTGGCATCCAGCAAAGGGAGGGGGGGCTGGTGATTCCAGGCAGCTTTCCCCAAACTCTTGCATGTGTCCCTGGGACACTCAGCTAGCAGCACAGTACCTTGGGAGACTCAGTCAGCAGGTCAGTTAGTGGCACAACACCCTGGGACACTTGACAAGCAGGTCGGCTACAGCAGAGCACCTTGGGACACTTGGTTAGTAGGTCAGCTAGTGGCATACCACATCTTCAAAGGCCTGTCTCTTTTTGCAAAGCTTTCAGCAGTCCTTCAGAAGAGGTGTGGCACCAAGAGAGGGAGTGCTGGAGAGGTGGTGTGGTGGGTACCAGTACTTAAGGTGCCCTTTATCTAGTGCTGGGGTGGGCTAGCAATTCACCCTGGTCCTAGCCAACTGGCTACTGGGGTTGGAGTTCTAGGGCATGTCTGATCCCTCGCAAAAGCCCTTTTTAGGACTGGTAATTGCCAGTCACCTCTAGCAGTGGCATTCAGTTTTCTGGGCCAGCAGAGGCAGGACATTGCCCTTCTGTTTCCTTCCTGTGGGCTTCAGGGAGTGGCCCTAACCATTTATATTGGAGTGATAAGCTTTTGCCGTTAATGATAGAGTGATAGATACTTACATTTTTTTTACAATGTGATAAGCCTCTACTCTTTGCCCCTCTTCCTCCGTAGTGAATTGGTTCTGGTCATATCTCTCTGGCTGCCAGCAGTCTGTACAAGTCGCTGATGAGTCATCCCCTCCTCTCACTATCCATGCAGGCATCCCCCAGAACTCTACCCTCGGTCCATTTCTTTTCTCCATCTTTATAAATGACCTTCCCTCAGCACGCGCCCCAGCAGACATTCACATGCACACAGACGGTATGGTGCTCTACCTGTCAGGCCCCTCCAACAGTGCAATTTAAGCCCCTCTCCAGCTAGGCTTTCTCAACATTCTACACAATGGTTTAGTTCAAACCAGCTTATAAGGAACACTAAAAAGAAAGACTGTATCAATGACCTTTGGCTCCTCCCAGAAGCTTGCTAAACTCCAGTTCCCCTCCTTCCCAAGTTTCCACACCCTTGATGGCACCAAATTGGAAACTGCATCTGCCTTCAAATACCTGGGAGTCTGGCTTGACCCCAAGTTGGACTTCTCCCACCACATCAACGCCCTGCACACCAAACTCCGCCCCAAACTAGGAGCTTTGTACCATTCCAAAGACTGTCTCACTCTTCAGACATGTTGCAAGCTCATCACAAACCTGACTCCTCCTCCGTTTGATTTTGCAGACGTGATATACAGCCCAGCCTCTTCCTCCTCACTCACCGGGCTCGACACCTCGTGCAATGCCTTCTGCTGTTTTGCCGTCAATCTCCCTCCCCTTACTCACCATTGCTCATTAAACTCTGCACTCTCCCCCTCGCTGACTACACAACGTGTCCTTCACTGCTAAATATTGGGTTAACAATCCCCCTACTTACCCATCCTCCCTCCTCTCACCTGCCAGTGCTTCTGACGATCTCCTATGCTCCACAGACCCTCGCACCTTCTCAATCGCTCAGGTGCACTCCTGTGCCAGGCAATCTGTCTTCTCTTACTGCCTCCCCTTACTCTGGAATAGACTCCCCTCTCCCCTTCTTCCCTTAAATGCCAGCTAAAACTATTTTCAACCCTTCTGAACCTGTCTCCCAACCCAGGCCCCCAGTTGATACCCCCTTAAAACTCCTTCTCACTAAGCCGGCCTGGTGGTGCAGAGGGCTGATGCACTGGATG